>OY757015.1:69586697-69946486 GCA_963580285.1 Lucinisca nassula
CGACAATGATACAGAGCCACTGCCCCGTGCAAGTTTGCCTCGTGTCGACAATCCAGGTCGAGGTACCCGTGCATGTACCTTAGAAATCAGTGCAGATCACCCGGATCAGCAAAGTCGTAGCTAGGATCAGACTGTCGGTAGTCCAGATTGACAGCCCATGTGCCGTATAATTGCATTGACAGCCCCAACCGGCAATTTCGTGACAAAGACCGACGACTACGCTCACCGCCATGTACTGCTGCCTACTCGGGGCAACATAGCCGTGTCCAAGACAACTTCTCCTCGTATTCCGAACCTGCAACCTGCTGAATTTCAGTATAATGATAGAGCTAGGGAAAGCCGTTTCACGGGCGCCACGTTATGATTCTGATGCAGATTGGTATTTAGACAGTCGTGAGCGACTCTACAGCTGTCCCAGAAGAGCGGGTATGGTAACCCGTCTTACCTCTAGTTCTAATCGCAGAAGGCCCAGACGGTATGTAAGAAGTCCATCCCCAGAGCGTTGCAGACCAATCCGTCACTCCCGGCCAATATCTCATGGGTTCCGCAGCCTAACCAAGCGTTATTTGAGCCCCCACATGCTACGATATGGGAGTCCTGACCACCAAATACCATGGCACAGACCCAGAAGGGGAGACATTGACCATATTAACATACGTTTTCCGCTTGACAGACTGGATTATGGCGGCAGTCGCGGGTCCAGAACACCTCTGGGGTCGGACCCCTATGACAATAAACTATATATAAGTAATGATTATAATCGTCGCAGACCTAGGGTGGATTTCGATGGTGACCAAAAGTTTCAGAGCGTACCGAGAATAAAACACGAGCTTTTCACTGGATCGGAGGACTAGGAAGAATATCAGTCGCACTTTGAGGACTGTGCCGAGTTGTCTGGGTGGGACCACCGCAATAAAGTGCTCTTTTTAGCAGCTAGCTTGAAGGGACAAGCTAAGACCTACTGCACGAGTCTTGACACGAATGGCAGGCGCAGTTATTTTTCATTAGTGTATAAAATGAAACAAAGGTTTGGGAGTAGCCAGCACGCAATTAAATGGCTTAATCAACTGGAACTAAGACAAAACAAGCCTGGCGAGAGTAGTATCGCCCTTGGTGACGAACTGCGTCAGTTAGCCAAAAAGGTCTTCCGTAATCTTGAACGAACGCCAAAGAAACCATGCCCTTAATCAACTATACAAGCTCACACCCGTAGATATGAAATGTCGATGTATTGATCACGACTGCCAATCTGTTCAGCAGGCAGTCGAGGTTATTGAAAGGTACGAGGCCATTATTGGAGAAGCTACCCAGGATCGTAAGAGAAATAATCTAAGGGCAATGGACCATAAGACGGAACTCCAATATACCGATCCCAATATATCGAGCTTCCTCAAAAAGTCGGATGCCTGTCTGGAAAAGCTTAAAGATGGGTCAAAAGATTGCAGGCCATGAAAACCAACAGTTGCGACAAAACCACAATAATAGAAATAGAGGCTGCTTCTACTGTAATTCTCCTGACCATGTAGTGATAAATTGCCCAACAAAACCCAGACATGGCCCAAAACAACGGTACCCAGGACAAAATAATAGCATTAACCAAGGAAATGTGGTTCTACAGAATGCCGAATCCCAGATGTCACAAGGAATAGTCCATCCACCATTCCCGTTTCAGCCTAACAACGCACCAACTCAATCCGTACAGGCACCTCAGTTTATTTTCCCACCACCCATCATCCCGGTAAACGGCCAACTGTCGACTCAGTAGACTGTTATTCGACAGCAGGGAACGGAAATCGGTCTGCGAGTGAGCCTCCTGAAACAAAATACGGACAGGCCGTACAGGGAAAACAAACTCTAAGAGAGACAATGGCCTGTACACAAACGGTTTCATTCTTAATGTTCCTGTAAACTTCTTAATAGACAGTAGCTCAACTGGGTCTCTTCTATCTTTTTGTAAATACAATGAACACAAGACTAGCCTGGACCCGTGCTTACGAAATATAAACACTACGGTTCATGATGCAAGTGGTAATGCCATACCATCAGATGGGGCAGTTGAAGTTAAAATACGCTTAGGGGGTTGCGACTTTGAGCAGACTTTGAAAGTCTTTGAAAGATCAGGAAAAAATCTTTTTGGTCTATATAAATTTCGAATGAGGTTTAAAATATATTGAAATCCAGACGTTTTCGTCCTTCAAGTCTGTCTACTTACGATTTTTCCACGCTTTACACTACACTTCCTCATAATCTTATAAAAGAAAAGCTTAATGTTTTAATTGAATGGGCTTTTCACAGAGAAGATTCTCTCTATCTTGCATGTAATATCAGAAATGCATTTTTCACTTCTAAAGAGCATAAGAATTATAACACTTTGCTCATGTCAGAAAGTGTGTGATGCCCTCACCTTTCTACTTGACAATATTCATATTAGATTCGGTACTAAGTTATTTAGACAAATTGTGGGTATTCCTATTGGTACGAATTACGCACCTCTTGTGGCTGATCTGTTCTTGTATAGTTATGAAAGAGACTTCATGTTGTCGCTTTCCATTGATAACCAATCTGAAATTATTGAAGCTTTTAGTTCTCCTTCTAGATATTTAGATGATTTATTAAATATTGACAATACTTACTTTGATGGTTTGATCATTCAGATTTACCCCGTAGAACTTCAGTTAAACGAGACAAATTCCTCTGATACCGAGGCCCCCTTTTTAGATTTACATTTATCTATTGCAGATGCATTTGTTTCTTGCAAAATTTATGATAAATGTGATGATTTTGATTTTGAGATTGTAAATTTTCCTTTTTTGGACGGTGATGTTCCTCATGCGACATCGTACGGGGTTTATTTTTCGCAGTTAATTCGATTGGCTATAGTTTCTAGTCATGTATCCGACTTCAACAGTCGTAATAAATTATCAACCGCTAAACTTCTTAATCAGGGGTATCGGTATCATAAACTACATAAAGCTTTTTCTAAGTTTTATAGACGTCATTCTGATTTGGTTTCAAAATTCAATGTTGGACTTAAAACACTTCTGCAACATGGCCTATCGGAACCCGAATTCTATGGTGACTTAGTGTATAAATTTAGAAAAATACATGCCTGTAATGACTTTAGTACCCAATTTCGTTAAATCGTTCGTCGATATATAAAGATTGGGTACAACATAAATGTTATAAAACAGACGGCATGCATGGTGGTTAACCCAATTACGGTTGGCAACTTTGCTTCCCTCTTTGATTGCAGACCGGTGGGTCGGGCTTAAGATTATATGACGGTTCCAGCGTAAAAGCATAAATGGAATTTTATTTTATTTATGTATGCTTTATGTTGGTTGGCGCCTGATGCTCCGTCTTTGGTCGGGCCCCTCGGAGTCTAACTGTTGGTTTTCTTTTGCTCCAGCAATTCTGTTGTTGTATGCTGTCGAGTCCTCAACCTTGTTTCATTTCTGTATTTTTTTGATTTGTATGTTCTCGGAGATGTTACACTGATGAGTTAGGAAGCCTTCATTTGGACTAAACAAATTTAGTGTTTACTGCGACAGAGGTAAGGGCGAGGATTATGGCCACGTAAAATCGATTTAAGCCCCCCCCCCCCCCCCCAGTGGAATTCTTTCCACTGACCGTTCCAAGGCGGTTCTTCTGTGGCGGTATATTTATGTTGTTGTTTGTTACTTACTGTGTGTATCACTTGTGTCTTTTTATTTTGGATGGCCATTTGGCCATTTTGTGGGAAAGTAACTGTCCTTATGGCCTTCCTTTGTTTAGGTTTCCATTATGGTCTGGTCGCTTCATGTTTGTGTTTCTTTCCTTTTGGTGTCTTCGATGGGTGGAGTAAGTTAATTGTATCAATTCCTAATCCGCGTTTTACTCTTACTTTAATCCCCTGTGATAGTACTGGTAAACCGCTTAGAGGATCTAAACCTGTCCAGGAACCGCGGCGGACGGTCCATGCTAATTAACCCTATTGGTTTCATTGGGCGACAGGTATGTGATATGATATGTCATTTCATCTCATTGTCGGGTTAAAGTCCCAAAAAATTCGAAGCAACGACTCCAAAATGACCTTCACAGTGTTGACGGGGACGTTAAACCTCAAATCAAACAAACAAAATCCACTGAGATATTCAGCAAGACGGTGTAATTGGACAGGGCTTTCTTCTAAGATATGCCGAAAATATATGCTATAAGCACGGTCAGATAAACACCAAGGTTAATGAAATCAACTGTTGGATTGGGGAGGAAAACACCGCTACTTGCCGAGTTATAGTAAGAAAAACAGTAACCATTCCGGCACTAACTGCTACATGGCTTCCAATTGACATTCCTGGTGCAGACAATTTAACTACGTTTGATTATTTTGAAGCAAACTGCCTCTCCAGCCACAGTTCTTGCAATTATACCAGGTATCTTAGACCTTAGTGGGTCAGAAAAATGTATAAGCATCATAAACAGCTCAGAAAATCCAACCACCCTTTAAGCGAAGCAACCACTTGGCACGTGCGAAGCATACATGGATGAAATTGTCAATACCGGGTTTAATCAGCATGAAAACTACAGTACGGATAGCTTTCAAGGTAACCGTTTGATGCGTTCAGAAATTTCTCCACCGGCAAACACAGCACAGCATGAGTCCTGCAGCAAGCCTATCAGTTCCACAATTGTTACACGGGGTTGGAGGGTGTACGGCCCCACATGCTTCACACAGAATAAATGCAGATCATCCTGGCACATCTTCAGAAGAAACCATAACATTCCTTCCAGTCTAGTACTATGAGCAGTCGATCGTATCTACTGAATCCACCATGGTTCCCCAGCTAGCGACAGATAGCAAGCATCCGGCAACCATCGCTCCCAGTAGACCTTTTGACTACCACAGAACAGGAAGGTTATCAATCTTTCCATTCACACCGAACAACATTCAGTGAGAACAGATCCGCTGAACGACAGCCAATGTACATTATAGACAGCAGTTTTCTTAATGACCGATTTTGGCATTCCCACGGAACGGGCAGATCCACTGAACGACAGCCAATGTAAAGTACCGACAGCAGTTTTCTTAACGACCGATTTTGCCATTCCCACGGACCGGGAAGATCCGCTGAACGACAGCCAATGTACAGCACTGATAGCAGTTTTCCTAACAACTGGACTGGCGAAGATGGGAAAAATGAAGGTCAACTGCAACAGCATTCCGGCTGTATGAGTGGTATAGACTGCCACTATGGGTTCTTCCCGGGAGCTGATCTAAAACCTTCTGTAACCAGTTTATCATGTTCTGGAAGTTGGACAGTCTATGCGTAATCAATTACACTCTATGGTTGATGCCGAACCCAATCAAATTTCAGGTCAATTTCAACAGAATTTCAGTCCAGTTTGATGGACATGCCCCTGTCCATGAGCGTCCCCAACAATATAAATAGCCCACATTTAATCCCTGATTACCTGGAAGATCAGCTTGCCAGGAGATCCGTTCATCTTGATGAAACAGAAGCAGTCCAGTTGGCAAAACTTATAAGCGAGTACAGGGATGTTTTTGCCGAATCATCCAGCGATCTAGGCCGATGTGACAGGGTACAGCACAGTATTAATATTGGAACCTGCCTACCTGCACGACATCTCCCGTTTGACAAGCGGGAGGCGGAGCAAGAGGAAATCAATACGATGTTGGAAAGAGGGGTTACTGAGAGGTCAAACAGCCTATGGAGCTCGCCTATCGTACTTTTTACCAAGAAGAATTGGAGCCTTAGGTTCTGTGTGGTCAATAGGATTGTTAACAGTCTCACAGTCCAATATGCTTACCCTATTCAGAGAGTAGACGAATGCCTAGATGCTCTTTCAGGCTCTAATTGGTATAGCTTAATGGACCTGACCTCTGGCTTTTGGCAAGTTGGCCTCAGACCTGAAGATAAGGAGAAACTTGCCTTTGCTACGAGCTTGGGATTGTTCCAGTTGACTGTAATGCCTTTTGGCCTAGCTAACAGTCCCTCTACATTCCAGCGACTGATGGAGGATGTTCTTCGAGACCTCCAGTGGTTGAACTTCTGCTTTATATAGATGACATCATTTCTCCGAGTAGTTCCATTGAAGAAGGCCTTCAACGTCTGTGTTACATGTTTGACTGACTCAGGGACAATAACCTGTAGCTGAAAACCTCCAAATGTGTCTTCTTCCAGAAACAGGCCAAATGACTAGGCCATATTGTCTCTGAATCTGGTGTTTCAACAGATCCAGAGAAACTAGCCGCCGTAAATGACTGGCCCGTACCTGGCTCAGCCAAGCAGGTGAAACATTTGCTTGGGCTTTGTTCCTATTATCGCCGTTTTGTCAAGAATTTTGCCCAGATTGCCCGCCCGCTACACAAGGTGTCAGACAAGACATCAAAGTTTATCTGGAATGAAACCTGCCATTTGAACACCTCAAGCTAGCCCTCATCAGTCAAGATATCCTGGCATATCCAATCTTTAGACCAGTTTATACTTGACACTGATGCCAGTGATAAAAGTGTCGGTGCTGTGCTGTCACAAAAACAAAAGGGTCATCGCTTATATGAGAAGGTCATTAACAAACATGAGCTATTAAATTGTGCAACGAGAAATGAACTGCTCGCTGTAGTGTATGCCCTGAGAACATTCCATTCTTACCTTTATGGCCAGACGGTCCTCCTAAGAACAGATAACTTCGCTGTCAGCTGGCTTCATAATCTGAAAAATCATTTTGGACTGTTAGCTCGCTGGATCCAAGCAACTGAAACATATGACCTGGTAGTTAAGCACCGTGCAGGTTTGGAGCATACAAATGCTGATGTTTTATCACGTCGACCTTGCAAGGTACGTGAGCGGCAGGAGCGACTGAGCAGGGAAGCCAAAGCAGCGGTGGGGCCAGAGCCCCAAGCAGAGCTAGAACCTCATTCTTCAGTGAAGAACCGAACTACTAACTGTGCCAAGATGGAGAATGTTGTTCTTAGAGACCTCGATTCGTCATCCCTTAGTCCGCCTGCCAAAGTTCTGCTAGAGGGATGGACCACCGAAAAGTTTCGTAACAGTCAAATGCAGGATGATAGCATCCGTCCATTAATTACTGCAATGGAGAATGGTTCTTGCCGACCTAGATGGGACAAAGTTTGTACTTCTGTGGACTCTGCGTCGCTAAGAAGACCCCAAACATTCCAAAGAGGGCACTCTTGCAGTCGTTTCAGGTTGGGGAACCCATGGAGAAGGTTGCCATCCATGTACTTGTTCCACTGGTAAGATGTAGTTCAGGTCCTAGTACCAAAGTGATAATCCAAAATCATTAATCCATAGACAAATGGCAAATATCAATGTTCAGACCGACAGGCATGGACTCCAGAAGAGTGTAATCAGGCGTCAAAGGATAGTAAGCATTACCAGGTAAGTAAGCTTCGCCCACCATGCCTATCGACCTGAACGAAGAAAAGGGGTAAATGCCGAGAAGGGTATGTCCGAGATTTTGGAAGTCTTTTTATGGCTTTCCATTGGCAAACACATCTGAAATAATTCTGGAAATTGCCACATTGTACGGATCAACAAGATCATGGTGCCTCCCAAAGAACTTCTTTAGTGTTGATACTAGTTTGGTTTTTAATACCCCAGACATTGTTTGTTTGATTTGTTTGATTTGAAGTTTAACTTCCCCGTCAACACTGTTAAGGTCATTTTGAAAACGTTGCTACCAATTTTGTGAGACTTTTACCCGACATTGAGATGAAATGACATCTCAAGTCCTGACGCCCAATGAAACCAATAGGATTTATTAGCATGGACCAATAGGATTTATTAGCATGCCTCGCACCGTGGTTCCTGGACAGGCTTAGATCTTCTAAGCGGTTTACCAGTACTAGTGTGCGGGTCGGTTTCAGCTCTGCGTGGAAGTATCTGCAGCCCATATATTTCTAAAAGCCCCTATGGGCGGGGGCGGAATACCCCAGACATAACAACCTGGTAGTGAGCACCTTCCAACGTTCCATAAAGTCGTGATACTTGAAACAGGCTCTAGCAAAACGGATTAACTGTGAAACGTACACTCAAAATGCTCATGCAGACGGGATATGACTGCTCAGGAAGGGAAGGTTAACAATTGGAAAATTGAAATCATTTCGTTTATCGTACAGCCTAGGAGTAAGGACCCGTTGTCAATATAGAGATCAATCTAAGTATGAGGAAGAGATTGCAGTCTCTGTTGGTTCCTTAATTTCAAGTTCACATGGATAGATAAATTCTAAGTACTCTGTGAATTTAGCATTTTTCAGAGACAATAAATCATCTATATAGCTGTAGGTGAAATTGAATTGTTGTGCAAGACTGCCTGCGTTGAGGAGTGCTTCCACAAACTCCGCCTCATACGAGTACAAGAACAAGTCGGCAAACATCGGTGCGCCAATTGTTGTCTGAGAATGGCAACAAGTATGTCCTTGTACTTGTTGATTGTTTCACCAAATGGACCGAAGCCTACACTTTACCAAACCAAGAGGAGCATACAATGGCAGAGGTGATTGTCAATGAGTTTATCTGCAGATTTGGTACTCCACTCCATATATTGAGTGACCAGGGAACCAGCTTCACACCTAAGCTTTTCAATGTAGTTTGCGACCTGCTGAAGTTAGATAAGATCAGGACCAGCAATATGAGACCAAAAGCCAATAGGATAGTAGATATAGATTATTCATTCTCCTAGTTGAAATATGGGATTTATAAACCGAGGGAGGTAAAACAATCCGATAAAGAAACGAGTGCGAAGGACGAGTTTCTTTAACGGATTGTTTTACCTCCCGAGGTTTATAAATCCCATATTTCAAATAGGAGAAATGTATAATCTGTATATTACATGCACTTCCATAGACTTTTAGGAGAGTTTGGATCTGAATGCCCGTTCAGTTGACTGTTAACAGCCCATGTAAACGGTTCAATCAGCGAAGTGTTACAGAATCTGGGTGGAAGAACAACTGGATGGGCGCCATTTTGAAAGCGCTTTCTACAGTTTTGAACAAAAATAGAAGAAACAAAGTGTTTCAGTGATAAAACAAGTAAAACGTTAAATTAAATAAAGCAAAACTTACATCCTAATCATTACAATGACGTCATGAATAACGTCGCCGTGATTGAAACTTTCCCGCGTTTGAATAGAACAATTTCACTGCAAAGCGGTATCTCGTATCTTGTACATAAAGTAGTTCCAGCTGAAGGGATTTATTTCCCCGGCTAAGAGGAAATATTTCTTCTTAGCAAAAAGGAAAATACCAAGTTTATGTCAGGTAGAATTCATGGTATTTCTCTGTAATGCATGTAATATAAAGGTTTAATCGTACCCAACAAAATATGCTTACCGGTTTCTGTGAGAAGGAGCAGAAGACTTGGGATAAATACCTACCTCAACTGATGGTGGCGTACAGAGCTTTCCACTCATTTAACGCCAAACCGCCTAATGCTGGGAAGAGAAGTGGTGCTGCCAGCTAAAGCAGTCACAGGTCTTCCATCGCCTAGCCTAGAGTGTTAGTCTCCTGCTGATGAGGATACCCATGTCACCAGTCTGCGTGCTAAATTAGAACTAGCCCACCATGTAGCTCGCAGAAACGGAGATATGACCTGAGCGTATGTAAACAAACTCTTGAACCTGGACAGGCAGTGTGGCTGTACAACCCCACTCGTCGAATCGGTGTTTGCTCCTAACTTACTTCCAAGTGGAAAAAGGCCATATGTAGTCATCGGAAGGCTGGCTGGTATAACCTACCTGGTGAAAAAATCCCAAAAGCAGCAGGCTAAGGTTCACCATGTGGATCGACTTGTCTTGTATCGTGGCAGAAATCCGCCTACGTGGTTTAACAACAGCAAACTTAAAGGGGAAAGTCAGTAAACAACAACAGACATAAATGGAGTGAATTCACAATGTTCATACTTGTTTAACAGTTAAATGAAAATTTTGTTTTAAGTTTTAACTGAAATGTAACAATTAACTAGTGATAGAATTAACCAGTAAAGCTGGGGTTCTCTTGTTGTATAGTCCAGGCTGAAGGTCACGGTGTCTATAACTTCGATTTTCCAGCTCTTCAGCATGTATAGTTGGCAATAACTGTCGACAGGATGTCTATGATAGAGAAGAGGTGGCGGTTCACTGGACGCACCAGATCTCGTTTATTTTGGAGAAGTGGATCGGTTCAAGTCCTGATCAACCGATCATCCATCTACTTTTCGTTGAGCATAAAATAAGGCTTGACTCCGGATAGATAGTCATGATGCCGTTGTAATAAGCCACATATGTACATCTAGAAGATATAACCGTCTTTTTTTTTAGAATCGGTCAAGCCACGTCAGCCGCTGATCGATCATTATCATGGGCTACAGCCGACCTGCAACGAGAGAAACTGTGATTCATAAAACACAAATCCCCGCTCCGTCACAAATTACCTAGGGAGGGAGGGAGGAATGTAATATGAACAATTTGCAATTTGCAATGACTGCCAATATTCATATGAAGTGGGCTAAACCTAAATGCTAAGACAAAGTACTGTTATGGTTTCAGGATGCCTTCTCAAGCATGCCTTCAATGTAGTGACGTGTTCAAGGACCACAAAACTTGGAAAAATCACATTTCGTCCGTACATGGGGGCCTGACAGTTGTAAGTACCTTCTGCTTCAAGACGGAGAAGTTCAAGGTCTCCGATCCCAAAACGCATGTAAGGGACAGTAATCGAGAAGCCCTCTCAGGAATACCAGCTAACTTATCAGAAAACAAGCGAGGCTGCGGTAATGATGAGGATAAAGGTCTTAGATTGGTCAAAAATAATAGACCACAAGGCCAGTGTATCGCGAAAGCCTTTCTGGAGGGCTGAAAGTCAATAGAGGAGGCTGCGGTAATGATGAGGCTAAAGGTCTTAGATTGGACAAAAATAATAGACCACAAGGCCAGTGTATCTCGGAAAGACTGTCTGGAGGGCTGAAAGTCAATAGAGGAGGCCGGTCCTTCAGTGGGGTCTGTGGAACCTGAGGAGACCTTGGACTATTTTAAACTACAAGGTGACCCTACCCTCCAATTCCTTAGCATAGTCCCAGGAGCTGTATTTGCAGATGCTTCTAGAGGGAAGGAAAACTATAGAATAACTGAAGGATCATCTGTTTTCGAGTGAGGAGACCAACACCCTTCGTAGCCTAACACGGCGAGGGGACAGCTTTCCCTCAGATGCCCTTCCATTTGTCGTTTTTTTTTTTTTTTGGCAATTTGGACAACAACAACAAGCAGATAGAGTATTGGGCAAAGTATTTTGGAGTTGGTTGGGATGATAGAAGAGGTGATGAGGCCAGGGAATGCGAGACTAATGGAAGCTAAGGTAGCAGAGACAGCATCCGGTGAAGTCAGGTTGCCGACAACTAAAGCAGATCAACCCTGTGTCAGCTCTAGTCCTTCATCAAGCCCTCTTCCAACAACCTTAACATTGGTATCAGCCAGTCCAGTTGGTCGCCATTGGACCTAGCAGTTCCGCTTGGAGCCGAAACCAGAACAACAGCCATGCTTTCCATCCCTTCAATTCCCATACCACTACCAAACAACAAGCAAACTGCAACTTCAGTCCCGTCAACTGTGATTTCCTCCGCCAACTAATCAGTGCTTGCCCCTAGCAGGAGACCAGCTACATCTTTGCCACACCAGCCATCAAGTCATGCCGTGCCATTAAGTTGATAAAGATAGGAGGGATGCCACAGTGGCAACCCTTTAGCCGGGCCTGGGAGGCCAATGAGGAGATCAGTTTTGTTGAAAGTGGTCTTCCCATTTTCTGGACTACTAAGAAATGGGCTAATCTAGACCCTCAACAGAAGCTGCTTCAATGGGAGTTTGCCGCCATACAGATAATAAAGGCCAGGGGAGAGGATTACACGACAGCCACGCAGGCCGAATAGCTTGACAGATTCAACTTTTGAGCTTTGCCAAGGACTGCAGCACATAAGGCACCGCGACACTCCCCTGTATACATGTCAACAAAACGCAGACTGTGCATGTATGAAGTTCTAAGGACCATCGCGAATGGAGACCACAAAGACAATGCATGGTTAACAATGGTGGAGGCAAGTGCCATGATGAGAGACACCTCAAATGATAGACTCCTTAAACTTTTGAGGTCGGCCTATTTACCATAGCTATGTCCCTGTGATTGCTGAAAATGCCCAATTAAATACCCCACCACACGCTAGTGGTGGGGTATTATGATATACCTTCGAGTGTCTGTCTGTCAGTCTGTCCCCACCATTTCCGATTGATAGCTTGAGACGTCTTTCACGGATTATTTTTTTCAAATTTTGCTTTGTACCGGTGAGACTGAAATGGGATTGTTAATGGGCAAAATCCGTTAACGTTTGACATACTTATGACCCTTTTTAGTTTAAAATCAGTGATGTTTAAGCGTTTCCGATCAGTATCTTGAACACTTTCCACGGATTTTCTTCAAATTTGAATACACATTGGTATTGGGTGTGAGTGGTTTGGGATTGTTGACTGGCAAAATACTTTAACATTTAACGGAGTTATGGCCGTTAACAATCCCCATAAAATATTTTTGGGCACTAATTCCTTTACTTAATCGAATATGTGGATGGAACTTCACTGCTATATAAATAACCATAAGAAGAAGGTTTTGTTGACATCACCATAAGTCCCTATGAACAGAAATGCCTGAAATTAAAATGTGAGTAAGTTAGAGATAAAAGCTTGAATGTGTTTGCAAACTAACATTGTTGGTACATTACTCCTAGAGTAAAGTCCCCTTCTTTGCTGAAAATCCCTATTTTGTACCTTGTCAACACCATAATGCGTTTAGTTTTAATCGAATCTTCCTGAAACTAGTATATAAGTAGGTTGGGATTGAAAGTGCGGATGAGTGTTAAAACTGGTGATGTCAGCCTATCTCTCATAGAGATACGTCGCCCTGAATGTTGAAAATACCTATTTTTGACCTTGTCATCAGCATAAATCATTCGGTAAAGATTGGAACGTCCTGAAACTTCTAATCTTTTAGCTCAGGTGAGCGATATGGGACCATCATGGTCCTCTTGTTTTAATTTGCAACCTAAAATATATACCATATAATGCTTTTTTGAAGACCGAGCGTCATTTAGGAACAGCTGCCTTTTTCCTATCAAAGACATCAACGGAAATTCAGACACAGATATCATTGGAAACCGGGTACATGCCTTACCGGAAACACCGACAAGAACTACAGTCTAATATGGTTTTCTTTTGCGCAAGCATTTCAGTGGTTTCTTGCTGTCGAGTCCTCACCGTTGTTTCATCTCTGGTTGTTTGATCGTTGTGTTCTCGGAGATGTTGCACTGATTAGTTGGGAGGCCTTCATGCTGACTGAACAAATTATTTGTTTAAATCGCGACAGAAGTAAGGGCGAGGATTGCGGCCGCGTAAGGTCGATTCCGGTGGAATTCATTTCCGTTCCAGGGCACTTCTTCTGACGCGGTTTATTTTTGTTATGGTCTATCTTTGAGTGTGTACATCGCTTATATTTTTTGTTTTGGATAGCCAGTTGGCCATTCTGTGGGAAGGTTTTGTTTGTTTGAATTGAGGTTTAACGTCCCCGTCAGCACCGTAAAGGTCATTTTGGAGACGTTGCTTCCAATTTTGTGGGACTTTTACCCGATATTGAGATGAAATGACATCTCAAGCCATGTCGCCCAATGAAACAAATAGGGTTTATTAGCATGGACGGTCTGCCTCGCACCACGGTTACTGGACAGGCGGTTTACCAGTACTAATGTGCTGGCCGGATTCAGCTCTGCGTGGAAACATCATGCAGCCCATATATTTCTTCAAGCCCCTATGGGCGGGGTCCGTTGTGGGAAAGTAACTGTCCTTTTGGGTTTCCTCTATTGGTGTTTCCATTAGGGTCTAGGTTATTTCATGTTTGTGTTTCTTTCTCTTTGGTGACTCTGATTGGAGCAATGGGTTAATTGTATCGATTCCTGATCATTGCCTTCACTTCTATTTTATTTATTGGAATAAAAATCAAAAAAGAGTTCCTTTAAGAGCAATGAAAACATTCATAAGAAAGAAGATGCCTGATTTTAGACAGTGCTAGCATAGATAGTCAACGTAGGTTGACATTCCCGTGGTTTACTGACTTTCAGGTATAGAATAAGGAAAGGCGATCACAATTGACAGCCGGCTGTTGAAAGTCAATGTTCACTATTGAAAGGCGACTGTCAATATTGAACTTTCGCTAGCGATAGCGAACATCGCTATCTTAATTGTTGAAAATTGGTATTTAGCTACCTACTTAGTCTATAAGCAAGGGTTTACAGGGTTTGTATGAATCTTCCTCAAGGTCAATACCACATGTCTACGAACAGCCAAGGCTGTGGCAAGACTGCACACCAACACAGACATTTGAGTCTTGTGCTATTTGCAAATGAGGTAAGTACCTTTTTATCATTGGTTGGCTGAAATCCAATTGGGTTTTCTAAATAGCCCTTTAATTGACTGATTCTACCTTTTAGCAAAGCTTCCAGGCAAGGTTATAAATGATTTTTCATGTTAAACTGTATTGAGCTTGATTTTTTTTTCTCCTAGTACTAATGAGATACAGTTGGCATTTGTATTCATGTATTTATTGGAACAAGAAGATGCCTCCATTCTCAGATAAGTTAAGCAGGAATAAAGTATTTTTTTTTTTTTTACAAATTACATATATTTAAAACCATGGTTTCCACAACAGTAGGAATCCTTACAAAAAGCATCAAACAAAACAAGAGGGCCACTATGGCCTTGGATCGCTCATCTGATCCCGGGGAAGGGCCATTATTGGCACCAGGGCTATAATTTGCATAATCTTGAGGCAGGTCTAAAATGTGAAGCTTCGTATCAAATATATGGTTTCAGACAAGAAGATTAATAAAGGTTTTCCTTATACAAGTCTATATTAAATCTGTGGGCCCCGGGCGCGGCCATTTTGGCTCCCGGGCTATAATTCAACGATCTTGGTAGAAATCCACAACACGAAGCTTCATACCAAATATCAAAGACCTTGGCCTTCTGGTTTCAGACAAGAAGATTTTCAAAGGTTTTCCCAATATAAATCTATATAAAACATGTGGGCCCCGTGGTGGGCCCATTTTGGCCCCAGGGCTATAGTTTGAACAATTTTGGTAGACGTCTACTAGATGAAGTTTCATACCCAATATTAAAGACCTTGACCTTCTGGTTCCAGACAAGAACATTTGCAAATTTTTCCCTGTATAAGTCTATGTAAAACCAGTGGGCACCGGGGTGGGGCCGTTTTTGAACAATCTTGGTAGAGGTCTACTAGACAAAGCTTCATACCAAATATCCAAGCACGAGGCCTTGTTATTTCAAACAAGATGATTTTTAAAAGTCTATGTAAAACCTTTGGGCCCCGGGGCGGAGCCATTTTAAGCCCCGTGGCTATAATTCGAACAATCTTGATAGAGGTCCACCAGGCGAAGCTTCATATCAAATATCGAAGACCTGAGCCTTCTGGTTTCAGAAAAGAAGATTTTAAAAAGATTTTCCCTATATAAGTCGATGTAAAACCAAAGGGCCCCGGGGCGGGGGCATTCTTGACCCCAGAGCTTAAATTTGAACAATCTTGATAGAGGTCCACTAGATGGAGCTTCACACCAAATATCAAAGACCTGGGCCTTGCTGTTTCAGTAAAGATTTGTTAAAGATTTTCCCTACATATGTCTATGAAAACCAAAGGGCCCCGGGCGTGGGCATTTTTCGCCCCAATGTTATAATTTGAACACTCTGGTAGTGGTCCACTAGATGAAGCTTCACACTTAATAGCAAAGACCTTGGCCTTGCTGTTACAGAGAAGATTTTTCCCTATATTAGTCTATGTAAAACCAAATGGTCCCGGGGCGGGGGTATTTTGGCACTTGGGCTATAGCTTGAACAATCTGATAGGGGCCCATAAAATGAAGCTTCACACTAAACAGCAAATAAAAATCAAAATTGAGTTCCTTTAAGAGCAATGAAAACATTCATAAGAAAGAAGATGGGCCATACTACGTAGTTTCGGCTTGCGACCTGGGCCTTGCGATTTCAGAGAAGATTTTAAAAGATTTTTCCCTATATAAGTCTATGTAAAAACCAAAGGGCCCCAGGGCGGGGGCATTTTTAACAATCTTGATAGCGGTCCACTAGATGAGGCTTCACACCAAATATCAAAGATCTGGACCTTGCAGTTTCAGAGAAGAATTTTTTTAAAGATATTTCACTATATAATTCAACGTAAGACCAAAGGGCCCTGGGGCGGGGGGGGGGGGGGGGGGGAATTTTGGCCCAAGGGCTATAATTTGAGCAATCGTGGTAGAGGTCCACTGGATGAAACTTTATACCAAATATCAAGGACCTGGGACATGCGGTTTCAGAGAAGACTTTAAGTTTTCAGTAAAAAGAATCTATTTTTGCTACTGTGACCTAGCTGTGCAATGGACCGGAACCATTTGAACAAATTTGAAAGGGGACCACACAAGGATCATTCCTGTGAAGTTTGGTCAAAATCCGATCAGTGGTTTGAAGAAAAAGTTTACGGACGCATGCCCGGACGAACGGACAAAAAGTGATCCCAAAAACTACGTGACAGGTGAGCTAAAATAGAAATTTGGTTGAAGTAGTTAAATATATTTCTTTAAATGAAGACCAAAAAATAAGCTGTTATTACCTGACTCTTGTTGCGTTTCTAGGCATATTGGTCCGGTTCGCCCCATACTGGAACTCATGCCTTAAGACTAATATGGAGTTACTTGGGCCAATATTTTAACGTGTATTTCTGTGACAAATTTTCCAACAAGTGGACCACGATGGCCCTATATAGCTTCCCTGAGTACATTAGTTCAATAAGAGGGATTGACTTCGTCTTGTAAATACATAATACATCTGGATAAGCATCAGGAGGCACTTTGTCAACAACTCATAGGAACTGAGTATTTAAAGGTCAGCATGTATTTTGCCTAAGGGCAGACAAGAGCCAGGTCAGCTAAGGATCAGCAGTGTATGGTCATGGAAGCCATCTTGGTCATGTGATCTGGACCATTTGAACAAACTTTCAATTTCCCTTTTCCTGTAGGTCCCTTTGGGTATAACCCTCCCACACATCCCTCCGCCTCAAAGAACTAAAGAGTGTCCAGCCGCCAAGTAAAATGCGCGCCAGGTAATATATATCCAGATACACATCAGATAATATTCCCCGCCATTTATAAATAAATGGCGCGAATTATTATCATCTATACGGGAATATGTATCACGTCACGTGCGCACGTGAATAAAAAACAAACAAGTTTTAACCAATCAGAATTGAACACAGGGTATATAAAGGGTGATTTGAAAAATATCCGTCATTCTTGATTTGGCATTCAAAGAGTACACATCTCCATGTCGAAACAGATCAGAGACCTACATCTGAAGAGAATATTTGTGAATTATTATAGGATTATACGGACTTTATTAGAAGAATTCTTTGGCAAGGTAGGAACTTTTAAATCATTTATTATTTGCTATGACAGATCAAATCGGAAATAACACTGAATTACAACAGGAACTAGGCTTCGGCCAGGGAGTGTCTGGGGGACCGGGGATCTCACAGACATTCACTGCAGCTGAAGCAAAAGGTGGCAAAAAGACCGTTGTATTTTCAAAAACCTATGTACATTTCCTTGGACCCGGAATAGACGGTACTGGTGCAAAAATAAAATCAGACGATAACAATAATTTATGTTTAACTTATGATTGGGGAGCATCATTCTTACCATACAACTATTCTAGAGCAGCCGTTAGACCACAACACTTATGGAAATATTTCCAAATTTGCAATTCATACAGAATGCTCAAACACAAAGCAGTATGTTCAGACTTAATATGCTCTAGAGACGAAATACAGTCAGATGGTAGAATAGTAACCACACCACAACAAGATTCTATTGAAATATTCAGAGATCTATCCAATAAATTCAGACCAGATAACGTCTCTCCATTAGGGGGTACATTATTTGGAGCGAATAAAGGATTCAGAGTTGTCGAACCTGGATTACCGGAAGAAGGTATGTTACCCAGAGTAGAATTAGTACTTCCGGCGGAACAATACACCTCCATTAAAAAATAATCACTCAGAGATTTTGAACGTACAACATTCACTCCATACAATGGTTTATTTACTTTGAGTCACTGGAATACTGGAGAAACATTCACAGTAGAACATTCATTTGATTCAGGTAGGATACCCGTTGGTTCATTTGCCGGTATGAATTCATTATCATGCAATCAAACAAGATTAAATTTATGTAATAAGTTATTAGACACGGTATGGGGAGTACAAGCAAACATGGCCACACAAGTGAATAGAGCACCCATACAACCACCACCTGTCTGTTTCATGCGATTGGCACCTTATTACACAGCCAACGGTAAAGCAAGTAGCCGGGCACAATTTAAATGCACGTACATGACCACAATAGAATTCTATTTCTCACCAGACCCAGGTATCGAACTATTAGGTTTAGGCAGTCAAGCACAAATTTTAAGCACACCACATCCAGACGTATTTGATCAAACAAGAGCAGCAATAGATCGATTTAATTGGTCCGTACACGCCGAAGATTTCGCTATGCCAATGACCGGATATGTACTAACCGAAACCGATAACAGACAACAACCGATACAACACTTAAATCTAGACGATCAGAGATTCATAAACCAACCACATACATTAACAAACAGAACAGAACAATTATTAATCGAAGCAGGATTTAAAGTAGATGAACCCGAAAAAGATGATGGAAGCAAACCTGTTACGCCAGTGCAGACCGATGCTCAGCCACCTGTTGAAGGCCAGCTTCAACCTGAGTATTCAGCTAATTACATGCGTCACCAAGGTTTTACAGACGCGGATATCTCGAATGTTCGCGAAGTTCTAGACGTATGTGAACCTGCCAACAAAGTCGAATACGGATTCAATGATAAGGGACTCGTTTCAGACCCGGCTGGAAAACCCCTTCTACCGGTTACCGTTAAAGCGGAGAGCGACAATATAATCGCAACAAATAACAAATTCTACAGACCAGCACAAGCGTGGGAAGCGATAGGTGTAGAAGAACCACCCGTGTGGACTTCCAAAGACGGAAAACGATACATACCATGGCCTAAATTCGGAGGACACGGTAGACGGTTCGGTAACAATCTGTCTCATAAAAGACATAGAAGCCGTGCGTAAATTAAACTCGAAATACCTAAAACAGAAAATGGATGTCGTCAACCATGCAACAATGCAATCTATTAAAAAGAAAGTAACCATTAAACTTCCGCGAGCAAACTTGAGTCAATCAGTACCTACATTACCAATGACGGTAGCAGCAGAAAAGGGTGGTCCTAGATTCCCAGCACCAACAATACCAAATCCAAACGAAGATCAAATAGCATTAACAGCAGCAGTAGCAAAAGAAACAATGATAAGAGTACGACAAAAAGCAGCCCAAGACGCAGACACGGAAACCGTCATGTCAGGTACAGGAACTGTACGAGACCCTTATACTTTCAGTCCAGACAGTGGTCTTGACATTTTCAACACTCCACCCACTAAAAGAAAAAGACTAAGTTTGAGACGGTGTCCACCCACATCAGCTCATACACAACCATTCAAGTCGCCACCAGAGCACGAAGACGAAGACGAGGACCCAAAAACACCTGTATAATGGATATAACACAGAACACTAATTATACTAGGTAAGTCTATTAGTAATTATGCCGTTCAAAACAATACACGACGTCGTGCAATTTATAAGAAAGCAGACTGTATCAGAACCTGAAGAAGAATGGTGGCACCAATTGTCAACACCGTTCTATTTTCCAACACCAATACCACTAAAATTAATATATTATTTGTCAGTACCACATATGGATCAAGGTTTATGGTCAACCGCTTTCAACACTGAAGGTACATTTCATTATACTAAAGCAGGTCAAGGTACAGAAGACTTCGGTCATCAATGGACATTTGATAAGTATGCAGAACATTCTGATCAAAATATACCAACATTCTTTATTAATTCTGATCAAGACTCTGCAGAATTAGGGTTATTGTTCTGTAATAAATTAACATACAAATTAATGTCATTTGCAGAACATAGTTATGACATGTCTACAACTGAAAAGTTTTTAAAACAATTAAAAACAAACGTATGGGAAGCTTAACATCCAGAATTAAATTGGTGGATATCTATGCAATTCAGAGCATCAATAAATCAGCCACAAATAGAAAGGTTCTCCACCCATAACATAAAGTTATTGATGGGTAACATTCTATTTGGTATGCCAGATGTTAAGCTATGGTTAGTTGACGTACATATGAACGCACCATTTAACGCAAAATCAGGAAAAATGTATGTTACTATTAACACAAAAACACGGTTTGCAAATTCAAGACGTTTAGAAACAGATATACTATTAGGAGACAGGTTCATACATACATACTCAGGTGTTCCATTATGCGTATATTTTATATCTGATCATATACCTGAAAAGAAACAATACATATATAAAGATGCAGCATACGATATGGATTACATCTTAGACGATATATCATCAGATATAAAAAATCTGCAGATACAACAACAAGGTTTCGATACACCTATGCAAATTACTGCAAAAATAGCAGAAATAGAAGGTAGAATAAAGCAAATGGCAGATATAGACATTGACGTAGATATACCACGGATTCATATAGCCTTAGAACAAGCTGGCAGCAACTTCTAGGGTTCATTAATCGTTGGTATAGCTGGCGGTGCACTAGGTGGTTTAGGAATGGCTTTAGGACAAGTTGGTAATACCTTAAGAGGAACTGTATCTGACGTATGTAAAGAAGTAGCTGGTGAAGTTATAAACACTGCAGTAGGAGGACTTGTAGACAATGCAGTCAATACAGCTGTTGATTCAGCCACAAGTACATTAAAAACAAACGCTAAAAAGGGTCTAAAAGGAATAAAGATTGCATTAGATGTGTATGATAAATATACAAAGTTCCAACAATCTCAAGGTAATACCAACAAGTTCATACAATCACAATTAGCTGAATTAGAACAATATGTAACTGATAACAATGAAGAAATTGAACAACTCAGAAATATGGCCATAAGTGATGCACAAAGACTTCAAACATTAGAAAACCCGTTGAGATTAGTACATAACATTAGTTGGTGGACCAATAGGCGATGATGATGACGACGAAGAAGACCAACAGGTAAGTCACCAACAAATTGAGGGGTTACAAGACCAAATAACAGAATTGAATGCAGCTATTAACACTATGCAAGCCAAAGTCGACCTATCTATATCAGGAAACACCCTTGGAGGACTACGAGCGTCATTTACAACAGGTAAGAGACCGTTTTCAGCCGAAATGGACTTGCCATAACACGGCTTTAAACTCTCTTTCCAGATCGGAGAATCTACAAATTCCAAGATACCCGTTAAAGAAGAAACCTATTGAAATCTACGACGAAATTGTGGATCTAAACAATACATACAGTATCGTTATAAGCGATTTAGACGGAAAGACCTCCACAGATGACATATTGAACAAGATATATCAGACAGATGACAATGGCCGATTTAAAAGATCTCAAGCAGGATCATATCTGTCAAAGTATGCTGACGACGAAGATTTCAACGGAGGGATTCATAACAAAGCTACACACAACTTTTGCACACCTCTTGACAGATATAACGCAATGGAAATATATCAGAAAGAAATTGTGGACGCTATTAAAGCTCTCTCTAACTCTTACCCTACAGCCTTCTTCTGGCACAACGGCGTGGCCGATGACAAGTGCACATTCCACGGGCTTCATATACACATGATCGTGTACTCTGATAAAAAATTACAAGACACTTGGAGATTTAAACACACCTCCACCAGATTGAGACAACACAATGTGCAAATGAAGTCACAAAAGATCAAATACTTTGACAACTTGACGAAACACCTACTTACGGAGCCTAGGATCCTTCTAGGTGTCAACAATATGGCACTGCAAGTGCACATAACAGCACTAACGAACTCTGCAACAACCAATAATGAGCAGCTCCAATTGGACTTCAATCAAGATGACAAAGCAACCGAAGATACCAACTTACAAAAAGTTCCTGGAATGGACTGGATGAAAAAACAAGCTCAAAATCAACGGAAAAGATGACCAATTTCAGAAACAACATAATGTGAAGGTACCAGCGCCAGGAACTTACATAGCAGAGAACTAAACTATAACCAGATCCAGTGTAAACCAAATGAGACAGACCATGAACGCCATGGAAATAAACAACGCTATGCACAAGTTACCACCCAACAAAACCGCGGGAAAAGTTGATATTATTAAATCACTAATCGACAAATACCAGAAGAAATCCGTCACAGACTTACCAATTGCAATCATGGATGGTGGTGACAGAGCAGAACTTGACCTCTTCCGCACGTTGAAGTTTGGCTATGCATTCCAGCAGGTATTCCAGCAAACCTTGATGGAATTAGACATTGAGAAAAAGCAGAAGGGCTTCACATATATTGATACATTCCTGCAAAACTGCCCAGTGATTGATGACAGCATGTCCTGCTACGACACCGCGGTGTATTTCCACCAGTGGTGCAAAGAGCAGAGGATCATTCCGGGAGACTTCCTCTTGAAACTATACTGCATCCTAGACAAGCGATTTCCGAAAGTCAACTGCTTTACTATGCAAGGTGCCAGTAATGCCGGAAAGACGTTCTGGACAGCGCCATTCATTTGACATGATGTCATGGGCCAGACCATACAATCACAGGACTTCGCCTACATGAATTGTGTGGATAGGGAGATAATACAAATACCGGAGATGCTCTTAACAAAGCCAGAACAGATCGAAGAAGCGAAAAAAATCTTCGAAAGTATCCCAACAATGGTGAACGTTAAAAACAAGGAGCCGGCCAGACTGAAGCGCACCCCCGTAATACTGACATGTAACCAAATTCCATGGGTAAACTTCTCATACGAAGCCCCGACATTACAGAACAGGATGTTTATATTCAGGAACCTCGTGGAGAGTGACGTATTGAAGAATATTCCGGACGGGAAATCACCAGATCCAAGATTTTTCCACCAAATGTTCACATACATTAGAAACATCTTCGAGACAGCTACAGAAGAAAACCCTGTACCGGAAACACCTAACGACCCCATGATGGATTACCTCACAGATAAGATATCGGAGGAATTATATAGAGCTATAGAGAATAAAGGAGTCACTCTAAACAAGTTGATAACGAAGGAGGTAACAGAGCAAAATCTGATGGATGAAATATATAATAGCCGTTTCAAGCCACCAGCTACTACTGGTAGAATCCAGGACATCAACATACAACCCTACGCACTATTCCAGTATAACACTCAGGACGAGGACCTGAAAAAGATCATTGCCTGGATGCATCTTATCAGCCGACCAGACGCCCAAGATTATTATTGGGACTTTTATAATTATAGGCAACCGAGGCTCATCTCTGCAATGACCAAGAATGAATACGATGCGGACCGTGATATTGACACCGCAGATTACATGACGTTCAAGGCTGGATACGGAATTATCCAACGTCTATTACTCAGAATCAAGCCATGGGACACAATGATCTCGATGGGTCAAAGCAAAGCAGCACAGAGAATGATGCTGATTACTACCTGCCTGCAGACAATAAGCAAAACTCTCCTATTCATCCTTAGAAGATGCAAGTACTGGGATACATCCATTGGATTGGACGACCCACAAGACATCGACCAACAGTTGGGCTTTGCTTCAGGAATATACGACACTTCTACACCAAAGTTTGAGTTAAAAACACCTAAACAACCGATACAACAGACCAAAGAACCCCTACCGGTAAAGAGAGCGCTAAAATTTGAGCCCAGAGTGCCAAAAATGAAAATTGACCTTAAAAGAAAGAGAGTTATCACCCAGTCTACACCAGAGAAAACAGACTTAGAAAGACTTGAAGAATCACTAGACGCTAAAGACCTAGATGATTCTATACAATGGGAACCAAAAAGAAGGAGAACTGAACAGGAAGAGTTAGATGATCTTAAGAAGAAAGCAAACGAACAAGGTTTGGGACCGCAGAAAATAAAAGACTTAATAGAATTTGCAATCAAGAATGCTACCATGAAGTGGAGCAAACAACCGGAATCAGCATTCCAGATCTCCTAAGATTAATTCCTGATGAACCGACCCCTCCATCAACACCACCAAGTGATCAGTCTATGTTATCTGAATCAGGATTAGAATCTATCCATGAGGAAAGCCTATTGGCCCAACCATCACCTTCATTACTAGACGTAACTACGAGAGTAAACGGATGGATGACTGCCCAAGGAGATGCAGTTAACGCAACTTTGGAACCAGGCCACAACGCAGATAATCCAATATTCATCGAGGAATATTTATTGTTCAATATTTCACTGTTATAATTAATACTGTTAATGAACACTGTCATTAGACAATATCATAGACACTGAATATATTCAATGTTTAATAACACTATTAATATTAACTTGTTGTGAATTGTCATAAATAAACGTAGAAACATGTATATAACCATATATGTTTGCAAAATTAAAAAAAAAATGCACCAACCTCTGTTTCACACTAACGTGTGTTACTCCGTTTGGTTAATCTGTCAAAAAAATTAAAGAAAATACCTCCGGTATATAATATATTATTTACAAACCTCCGGTAGATAGTATATTATATACTAACCTTTGGTTGTTACCATGACACCCGTGATGAAACTTAAAAAAAAGGTTATAAAAGTGTTGGCTGGCAACGGACTGGATGCATGGTAGCTAATCCAATCACAATTGATACCTTTGTTTCCCTCTTCATTTGCACGCCTATGGGTCACGCCTCAGATTTATGACGATTTCAGCGCTAAAGGCTTACTTCAAAGTTTATTTTATGTAATGCTGGTTGGTACCTGATGCTCAGTGTTCCGTCACGAAAACACGCGTTTATAACTTTGACCCCCTTTACCCCCAGTTTTATAAGTAAAACTAGGATTTTCAGGGGTATACATTACTTACCTTTGTTTTGCTCAAAAACGTAGTTTTTGGGTACCCGTAGCCTCACCGAGGCGGTTCTGACGAGCCCTCTCAATCTATGTTTCAAGCAGAAATATGGAAAATATCAGAATCTTTATTATAAAATTTTTATTTTCATTTTTCGTGGTAAATATTTCCAATATATTT
Source organism: Lucinisca nassula (assembly GCA_963580285.1). Taxonomy (NCBI): domain Eukaryota; kingdom Metazoa; phylum Mollusca; class Bivalvia; order Lucinida; family Lucinidae; genus Lucinisca; species Lucinisca nassula. The sequence continues at coordinate 69,611,993 of OY757015.1, forward strand.
ATATAGGCATGTCGTCGTAATGGATCGGGCCCCTCAGAGCCTAACTGTTGGTTGTCTTTTGCCTCAGCAGTTTAGTTATTTCGTGCTTTTGAGCCCTCACCTTTGTTTCATCTCTGCAGTGATTTGATTGGTATGTTCTCGGAGATGTCGCACTGGTGAGTTAGGAAGCCTACATGCGGAATAAACAAATTAATTGTCTAAACCACTACAGAAGTAAGGGCAAGGATTGCGGCCTCGGTAAATCGATTTAAGCCCCACCCCAGTGGATTTCTTTTCACTTACCATTCCAAGGCGTTTGTTCTGTCGCGATATAATTTTTGTTATTGTTCATTTTTGATTGTCTGCATCGCTTATATTTTTTTTATTTTGGTTAGCCAATTGGTCATTGTGCGGGAAAGTAGCTGTCATTTTGGCTTTCCTCTATTGTTGTTTGTATCAGCATCTATGTTCTTCATGTTTGTGTTTCTCTCCCTTTGGTTTCTCTGATGGCTGGTATGGGTTAATGTATCGATTCCTGACCATTGCATTCACTTCTTTTTTACCCAGCGGAAATGGACGGTGTAGTCAAGCTTCAAGAAAGTTATGGTACACGTGAACCTTCGCCGTTTTGTAAACCTTACAAGAACTCGCTGACACGTACCATAACCTGAACTCTCGTATTGCCATACGACTCCCGCGTGTACCAAAGGCACCAAAACACGTCATTTTATTCCCAGCTATAGACTGTACACGAATTTACTATAGACTGTACACTATTTCGTCGATTCTCAGCTATAGACCGTACACTGATAGAACTTGTTTTCTCGAAAACATACAAGTAAATATACACTTTTCAAATGTATCACTTCTCTGGTGGGTAGTTTTCAGAAAATAGAAGGCCTGCCCAGCAGTATTTGAACCATAAACATTGACGCATGCAAGACACGTGAAAACTCAGTGATTAGTCGGGATATTTTTTTTTCATTTTACAGACCATAGAGAACTTTCGGAATCCTTTAGTATGGGTGTATAAATTCATTAATATAATGAGTATGATACTCAATCATATTTGGAATGAAAATTTAGCCACACTTTTACAAAATGGATAAAATACTGACCAGGGCCCAGGTTTACAATGCGTACTTAAATTTTAAGTACCTACTTAAACTAAGTATTTACTTAACTGGCGTATAAAGTGAACTACAAAGAAATTCGTTCGTTTAAGTCGATACTTAATCAAAGAAAATACTTAAATATTTAAGGTAACCCAGGTAGGTACCTTAACTTTTAAGATTTGACCTTGACACCTGAATGTATATAACAATAACGGCAAACCTTAGGGATTTTATTTGACCGAGATCACCAGTGATACTCGGTAGTTCAAACGGTAGAGTGTTTTTTTATATGCGGGAGGTCCTGGGTTCGAGTCCCGGTCGGGCCATTTTTTTTCCTCCCTGTGGGGCAAGTCTACTTGCCATATAGGTACTGGGATGTATTTCTCCCTTGATGTGTCAAAGTGTGCGGCGAACAGAGCTTTTGTCTGTTAGTTAAAAACTGATCCTGTGGCACATCGGGTCCATGTTCATACGCGTATGCCCTGCTAGTTTTACGCATACACTGTTCACAACGTTCATATGCCGTCTTTATATTCATTGTCATGAAATAGTATGACGCCACGTTCATTTATGAAATGACTTGTTTTTTCTGCTGTTCGTGAAAGTATAAACGAACAGGGTCGCCTGCAAAGTAAATGAACTCTGAAGGGATTCATATAAACTTTGCTAGCGACCCGCTGTCGTTCATACCTTCATGAACATCGGAAAAAATATTTCTTATATTTACATTCTTTTTTCCTCATCACTCGGCGAAAAAATTCTTATAAGGCAAACTGTTAAAGCTGAAAAACATTTACACGCTGTTTTTTTTTTCTACAAAGAGCGGAACAGCATTGTCGTCGTCACCGCCCATTGAGATCATAGGGAACCATGGTTTAGGGTGTAGACTTGCGACACTTGACGTCATTGAAAAACATGTGATTCGATGCGTTCATGGAATTATGAACAGGCGTATAGGTTTACAATAGGTTTTACACTTGAAATGCAAATATTAACTATTTTGGCGAGAACAACTGTAACGTATGTCAACGATGTACATTTGTTGGGCAAATGGTCAAGGTAATGGCAATAAAATCCTATTTAAAATCCAATTCGAAGGCCCGTTTCGTAACTTTCATATGAAAGGACCATTTGTGTAAGATTCTCGATATCAAAATTAATGAAATACAAAGAAGTTTTTTTTTTTGATTGATTGATTGATTGATTGATTTTAGATTTAACGTCCTCGCAACACTATTTAGGTTTGATTTTGGATGTGTTGATTCCAATTTTGTCGGACTGTTACCCGACATTGAGATGAAATTACATCTCAAGCCCTGTCGCCAAATGAAACCAACAAGATTTATATGCATGGACGGCCCGACTTGCACCACTTTGCCTTGGCAGGCTTAGACCTTCTAAGCGGTTACTGGAGGTCGCGTGTGGTCGTTGTGACCTGGTTAGGTGAGGCGAAGGTGACGTGTATCTTGCGTCACTGGGGCGTCCAGCTGATTGTAACAAGGCCTGCGTTCCTAGCAGCAGGTAATGGTAGAGAACATGTTGTTATTTCTTCTGTTTCTGCACAACCAATCATTTGCCTATTCTCCCTGCCTGGAAATGCTCAATAAAAATGAGTTTGAGGCGTTCTACCTCCCTTTGTAAGCTAGTGCATGTGGGTAATTAAGTGTGTTTGTGAGTGAGTGAGCGCTTTATGTCTCACCTCACACATAAAAAGACGGGGAAATCCAAAGTCGAATGTACAGTGTTTTAAATTCATGTTTTTTTTTTTTTTTTACTCCGACTGGAGCTACGGTTTTCTCCGTGTTTGTCTGTATGATGTTTGATCGTGTCCTTAATGACTATATCAGCTACACACATGTAATGATGACATCCGAAAACACTATCGTAGCTTGGGTAAAGTGTCGGAGTCTTCATTGTTCTTCACCATAGCGCAGAATATGTTTATTTTCTTAATTGTCGACTCATACCAGATTGTTTTGAATATTATTCAATACGACTAACGGCCTGAGAAGGGTTGAATCATGGACAGACTCCATGAAACCGATTCCGCCCCCCCCCCCCGCCCCTCGGGGCTTGAAGAAACAGATTGGGCTGCATGATGCTTCCATGCAGAGCTGAAACTGACCACACATAACGTGAACACGCCTATACAAATACATTATAAATTTTTCCTCCAAAAAAGGAAATTTTTAAGATGAAAAATTGTGGTATTTTTCTTATTTCTGCTCAAAATATAGACTTTTGGTACACGTTAGGCGGTTCTAACCGGTACCCACATTCTATATTTTAGAGCGGAAATAAGTAAAATAAAAAGGTCGACCCCCCACCACCAAACCCCAGTTTTACAAAATAAAAGTGGGGTTCAAGGGGGTCAGAATTATATAAGCATATTTTCCCGATGCCTTAGTACTTGTAAACAGCTTGGAAGGACTAAGTCTGCCCAGGCAAAGTGGTGTGAGTCACACCGTCCACTGTATATAAGCCTTTTGGTTTCATTGGGCGGCAGGGCTTGAGGTTTCATTTCATCTCAGAGTCGGTAAACGTCCCACAAAATTGGAAGCAACGTCTCCAAAATGACCTGCATAGTGTTTACAGGGACGTTAAACCTCAATTCAAATAAGACTCCATAAAACCGAGCTGTACATATTCAAATATTGTATGAGTTCTTGTTTCTGAACAGACCCCTAAGAAACAGCGTTTTTAATATGTCGTGGTGCTACTTTGTGACCAATGTTTACCCGCACAATTTGAGATCGAGTTTGATCCTTCAATTACACAGGTTTTATAGTATACAAAACATTTTTCATGGTTTATGCAGTGAAATGGAAACTAAACAATCATATTTTCTATTGTCTCCATCCATTCAAGCAGAAGCAGAGATTTTTGACAGATCGCGGGAAAGTTGTGGGCCGCCTACATCAATGTGTAATTGAAACTTACGTGCTAATCTTCGTGAAAATTTCCGTCAAAATTACGACTTCATCCGAAGTTAAATACTTAGCTAAGTAATTGAAATAGGTGGCTTTCGAATGCACTTTTTAAGGAAATACTTTACTAAGATAAGAATTCCTCCTTAAATCGTTAAGTCGACCTTAACTTAAGTAGCGATTGTAATCCTGGGCCCAGGTATCTATTTACACAGTTATCTTCCTCGCTTCGCTGATCGCTGTATCCGGTGTACGTTGACATACTGTGTTACTGCTTTTTGTTTGTTTGATTTGAGGTTTAACGTCCCCGTCAACACTGTAAAGGTCATTTTGGAGACGTTGCTTCCAATTTTATGGGACTTTTACCCGACATTGAGATGTCAAGCCCTGTCGCCCAATGAAACCCATAGGGTTTATTAGCATGGACGGTCCGCCTCGCACCGCGGTTCCTGGACAGGCGTAGATCCTCTAAGCCGTTTACCAGTACTAGTGTGCGGGCTGAATTCAGCTCTGCGTGGAAGCATCATGCAGTCCATATATTTCTTCAAGCCCCTATGAGTGGGGGCCGGCTGTGTTACTGCATTTGCTACTATACCACTGAGGCAGCTGAAACAAATTTCATCAGGAGTATCCTAGGGAACCAAAAATTTGTTGAAATGGACCTGGCCATTTGACCAATATAGCTGATTTTGTTTGTTTGATTTAACGTCACCGTCAACACTGTAAAGGTCATTTTGAGACATTGCTTCCAATTTTGTCGGGCTTTTACCAGACATTGAGATGAATGACGTCTCAAGCCCTGCCGCCTAATGAAACCAAAAGGGTTTACAAGCATACTCGCACCACATTGCTTGGGCACGCTTAGATCACCTAAGGGGTTTACCAGTGCCCGTGTGTTCTGCGTGGAAGCATATGCAGCCCATCTATTTCTTCAAGCCCCGATGGGCGGGGCTACCAATATAGCTGACTTGCCCATATATGATAGACGGACACATCTTCTCCAGCACCGAAGGCCTCTTGGCTTTGAGACTTATTACACAGAATTGACATAAAATGTTTAAGAAATAGATCAGCTCCAACTGTGATTTAATGAGTGATAAATCACTGTAAATCAGTTGTACAGTAGATCAATTCACTGGCACGTAACGTAATATTTGGTCAACTTACAACTTTAATACCAAAAAACTGTGATTTATCACTGAATAAATAAGCATAAAAGCAGATCTATTTAGAAACTAACAATAAAATTCGACAAAAATGCTGATTCTCTCTACCTCCTGCCATTGTTAAAAGGAACCCCGCCAACAAAACTGAATGTATTACATGCCTTTGACCGTTTATATAACGTATATGATACAAACAAACCACATTACACCATCTAATTTCAATGTAGTGTCATCTGCACCTTTACTATTTACGTTGTAATTACTCCATTCTGATAAGCTAGATATAAGGATTTATTAATTGATTATCCTGTATTGTTTGGAGGTCATCGGTATTAACACTGAGATCAACAATCAATAATCATGTTTTAAATGGTGTCAATTAACATAATTGTCATTAACCAAGTAAGTTCGTATTGTCCCAATTACGATCCTCGGTCATTTGTATTGGCCTCGGCCTTCGGCCTCAGGCCAATACAGCAGACATCGGACCTGTAACTGCGCCAATATGAAATTACTTGATTAATAATATTAAATTATAAAAAGAACTGTTTTCGTGGTTAATGACATGATCAAGTGCTCAGGCACAATATCACATGATAAAAACTGGGTGATAACCAGATTTCAATGAAAAGAATGACTTGCAGACTGACTATTTCTATTAGGTTGACATACTGTCTGCAGATAATAGTTTTCGTTGTTGGGTAATATATTAAATGGGCCCCGTCAAGCGATTTTGGTACTTATCACCTATGCGAGCAGCGAAGGTTCAGGCGAGCCTGCGCATCCGCGCAGTCTCGCAGGAACCTTCGCTGCTCGCTAATACAAGCAGTGAATCAAGAGGAACCTCCAGACAGAAAGCCATATACCTGGCCCCTCTGAATGGCTGGGCATGCGCAGTTAAAATTTGTCATGACGGAATGCTCGAAGACACGAATTCGCTTGGCGGGGCTCAAATGTTTAACAAGATGGTCAGACATTCTCTAATGCATTGAATTTAGAAGCCCTGCATTTGTCCCATGGTGACATGCCGGTGGTAAAGTTGCCAGGGGTTAAAGTTCAAAGTTAGACAGGTCATTTTATTACATGTATCATTAATAATAAATAGTAATACATCTTGGATAACCTAGATAACCTAAACTATATTAAATAAAAGCTAAAAGGTTGCCTTTGATAACAAAGTACACATAAAAGAACGAAAATCGAAGACTCGATTTTATTGAGTCTCTTCATATACAGCAATATAGTTTGCAAGGCTGTATACGCCTCCTAGCACCGGCTTTAGCGATATTCGATTTTCGAAGTAACCAGAATGGGCTCAATGATCCCAAAGGATCCCACAAAGCCCACTATTGACTCCATATTGCCTCTATAACGAATTCTAACACTGGACTCGTATAAAGTCTTTAATAAAATCTAGTGATATATTGGGTGATAAATCACTGGGCGGAAGAGCGTGTCGAGAAAAGCCCCGTTTAACTCGTTTCATGACACCAATCATCGATACCTAGACATTCGATTGTGTAACGTTATTTTCTTGTAACTGTTATGTATGAGAGTCAGCTATATTGGCAAGATTCCTTAAAATAATGACGGAAGATCGGGAGTGTCTGAAGGAATCAATGGAATTTAGATCAACTCTAGGCGCGTGATTTATTGAGTGGTATTTAAGTTTGTCGGTCAGTTGTAAGTAGACAAATCACTCGCGCTAAGTGCTCGTGGTTTGAACTACTTTGCAAATGACCTCCACTAAATAAATCACTGCTAGGGCTGATCAATTTCTTAAGCCATATTGACCCACATGCGTAAACATATAATCCAGAAACAATAACTTCATCACATGTAACTTTTATTTCCATGTTACGTCAGGCTTAGCAGAAATACATGAAACAATCTCTGTGTGTGTGTGTGTGTGTGTGTGTGTGTGTGGGGGGGGGGGGGGGGGTTATCATTTTTAAGGCTAAATTGAAGCTCAAAGAATGGCGTCGGTTGTTGTCTACCAATATTTTATAAGAAATTCTCCTCTGACTGAAACAGACTGGCCAATTCCAATAAATAGAGGATCTTACACGAGTGGTCATTTCATATATTTATTAAGTGAGCCTTCGGCGAGTTTCATAAATTTTATATGAAATGACCACGGGTGTAGGATTCTGTTTATCATATGACTACTTTAAATTGAATTTTCTCGCCTTGAATTGGATATTTTTCCACAGAAAGTGCATTGTTGGCCCGGACGTCGTCATGACTTTACTCTATTGTGTCAAAGTGTGTAACACGTGTGGTCATACGATTTTATTACATGACGTCATCCACTGCTTATCAACGTCACATGATAAAAAGAGGATCTTACACGAGTGATCATTTCATATGATAATTATGAAATGAGGGTTTGGCGAGTTTCAATAATTTCATATATAATGATCACGAGTGTAAGATTCTGTTTAACATATGACCACTATAATTTGGATTTTATTGCCTTTGAATTTGACAAATTATCAACAAAAATGCATTCTTTACGTGGAGTGTTATTACACGTATGGTCATACGATTGTTATTACACGACGTTATCCACTACTTATCAACGACGTCATGTGATTGAGGATCTTTCATGAGTGTTCATTTCATATGAAATATATGTAACGTGTTTTCGGCGAGTTTCATAAATTTCATACGAAATGAACACATTTCTGTTTATCATATGACCACTTTAACTATTTGAATTTTATCTACAAAAAGCATGTTTGAGATGGACGTCGTAATGACTTTACAATCCCACCAAATTGTTATAACGGGTGTGGTCATGCGATATTTATTACATGACGTTGTGCACTGCTTATCAACGACGCCATCGGCCCCCGCCTAAATAGAAGGCTGCATGATGCTTTCACGCAGAGCTGCAATCCGACCGCACAAGAGTACTGGTGAAAAGCTTAGAGGACCTAAGCCTGCCCAGGTAATGCGGTGCCAGTCGGACCGCCAAGGCTCATAAACCCAATTAGTTTCATTGGGCGACATGGCTTGAGATGTCATTTCATCTCAATGTAGCGTAAAAGTCCCTCAGAATTGGAAGCAGCGTCTCCAAAATGACCTATACAGTATTGACGGGGACGTTAAACCTCAAATCAAACACACAAATCAACGACCTCATATGATATTTCATCCGGACGTCTGTCTGACTCTCCTTACTTCTGTCAAAAACCTTGTGAACGCAACTCACTTTCTATTTCTTGCCCTATGGTAACCAAACTTGGTACACATATTGCTTAGGGGTCATGGGTGAGGTAAAAGGTAAAATTTTCAAGTAAAATGTTTTTGAATGCAACTCATTGCGATAACACGCCTATACAAATACACTGTCAATTTTTCAGCCAAAAAATAGAAATTTTAGGTTGAAAACTTGTGATTTTTTTCTTATTTGTGACCCGTCACGCAAAAAGGGACCTTCTGGGAATTTTTGGCGAAAATGAGTTATAACTGGTTTCAGATATATTGGTATTTGAGAAACAATTAGACACCAAAATGAATGAAATACTCCGAAAGGTTTCAGATTTACAGTACTTTAAGCACCGGCCCCGATAGCTCAGTTGGTAGAGTGTCCGCTTCGGGGGAACGGGAGGTGACGGGTTCGATCCCGGGCCGCGAGATACCAAAGTCGTTAAAAATGGTACTAGCTGCTCCTCGCTTGGCACTCAGATTTATGGGGTAGAGATAGGACTGGTCGACCCAGTGTCAGGATAATGTGACTGGGTGTGGTATCATGTAATGTGTCTGGGACATGATACTTCAGTGAGGCAGCACTATAAAAGTGAGCATTGAGCTCCCTGTCGCAACCAGACACCGTCGTGATATGACTGAAAAATTGTTGAAAGCGACGTTAAACCCGATTTCACACACACACACATACACAGTACTTTAAGCATAGGTACCCTAAACGTAATAACGTCACAGAATACCAATTCGACGTCATGAGTTACGTCAACAAACTGTTAAAGGTAAAGTCGCAGGTATTAACACAAGGAAACATCTGAAAGGCATTTTCAAAACAGTAAAACATTTATTTTCTTAACGCTGTTTAATTATCAAGCATTTCTTTGAGAAATCTGGCATATTGTCGTCGTCTGTAGTTTTAACGATTGCGATGGGCAGACCAAAAACACTATTTATGAGCTTCAAAACTTGTTTGCATGTGTGAACAACGCGCAGATCAGCCTGCACATCAACATAGGCTGACCAGCGCATATAATGCAAGTTTTTGTGATCGTGATATAAGGCGGTAGTTTTGGTGTTGGTCTTTTGCTGTTTATTATTATCATTATTTGTTGTTGTTATACCTACTTTTAAATTTAGGCGGCTCAATGCCAAAATTCAGGTCACCTAAGGTCTCTCACCGCTGTGGGTTCGAGCCTTGCTCGAGTTATATGTGAGAGGCCAAGGTCTGCAACGGAAGGTCAGGTGGATTTTCTCTGGGTACTCCGGTTTTCGCCCACCTATGATAACAGATCGGCTTTATAAAAGTGAAGTAATCTTGAGAGGGACGTAAAACCAAAACCAAATAAAAAAAAATGAAAAACCTAAAGCTCGAGTAAGTGGTAAGACGCGATGTTTTCCAACCGAAGGTTGTTGTTTTTTTCTCGGTTCTCAGGTTTTCGCCCACATCTGATTAATGATAGGTTTGAAATTAGTGAAAACATACTGAAAGGGTCGTAAAACAACAAAAAAAAAAAAAAAAAAAAGAATAAGAAAATAAATGCATAATAAAAAAGAGGGAGGGGGAGAAGCTGGGACAGAGGTTTATTGTATTTTTCATTTCTCTTTTAGTTCTACTCCAATACAAAGGTTCTTGATACTCGTTAGAAAACGCCTGAATGAGGCGGTTCTAACAGCACCCTTGACCTTATTTATTTTCATCACCTTATTTAAGATTTGAAAGAATGCACAATGTCAAACGAATGTGTTATGGTAATGAGAACTTACTTTCATGTCTCAATAATCTGTATAAAGATACAAAGCTTCAGGCTGACTTTTCAACAATGCGGGCGCCCGCCGAGCGCTCGCCTGCCTCCTGAACGCAAGCACTCGCCCGAGCGCCCGCGAGCGTTTTCGATACAGACTGAGCGGTGCATCACTGGGTACCGAATCCTTTGCGCATGCGTGAAGGAAATGGAGGTTCTGCCTCAGCTGAATCGGCGAAGAAAATTGTTTGTTTACAGCTGTTTAAACGGGTATTAACTACCTTCCACAGAACTATTTGCCAGTTCCTCGAATTAAACTTCTGATACAGCGAGCGCCCAGTGTCGTTCAATGGAGTGTTTGTTTTGTTTGTTCAAGCGCTCAACGGCCCCCGCCCATCGGGGCTTGAAGAAATATATGGGCTGCAAGATGCTTCCACGCAGAGCTGATATCCGACCACACATGAGTACTGGTAAACCATTCTAAGGATCTAAGCATGCCCAGGTAAAGCGGTGCGAGTCGGACCGTCCATGCTTATAAACCCTACCGCTTTCATTGGGCGACAGGGCTTGAGATATTATTTCATCTCAGTCTCGGGTAAAAGTCCAACAAAATTGGAAGCAACGTCTCCAAAATGACCTATACAGTGTTGACGGGGACGTTAAACCTCAAATCAAACAAACAAAATCAAGCGCTCAAGCGAGCGACGCATTGTTGAATGCACCACCACTTTCACACGTCGCGCACACGATTAATTTGCCTTTAATGCAGAAAATTTCAAGTCTGCGTAACAAAATTTCTTAAAAATAAAACCCATATACTCGTGTCTGTTGTTGATTCGTGTTGCTAAATGCTTTGAAATGGGAAAAATGTGGAAAAGTCACCAATCTATCTATCTATCTATCTATCTATCTATCTATCTATCTATCTATCTATCTATCTATCTATCTATCTATCTATCTATCTATCCATCCATCCATCCATCCATCCATCCATCCATCTATCTATCTATCTATATATCTATCTATCCATCCATCTTTCTATCTATCTATCAATCCACCTATCTATCTATCTATCTATCTATCTATCTATCTATCTATCTATCTATCTATCTAAACATCTATCTATCTATCTGCGGCCCCTGCCCAATGGGGATTGAAGAAATAAATGGGCTGCACGATGCTTCCACGCAGAGCTGAAACCGACTACACACGGGTACTGGTAAACCGCTTAGACGATGCACTTTGGTGATTTATCCCTGCAAATGATGCCATTGGAGCATATTCGGACACTGTAATTTGATTACCGCTGCCAGGAATCGAACCGGAGGCCTCTCACATCAGAGGCAACACCAATCTCGACCAAATATCGTACGGCATGGCAAATATAAACGATGGCTCAGTGTCTGAATTTAAAGCCTTCATTGTTCTCTAACAATGGTACTTGACAACAGCATTTGTGTTTTTTTGTTTTTTTTTGTTTTTTTTTTGGTGGGGGAGGGGGGTGGGGGGTGGGGGTGGGGGTACGTCATTTGTCACACTACCACTGGAGATTCAGATCAATGTTTTTAACTGATTGTCAGAATTAATCATTCAGTCTCATTCGCCGGTAAGCCCAGCCTCATTAAGTTGGTATTTAACTTGGTTGGGTAATTGTTTGGAGCGAATTTCAAACAGATGGCATTATGAGGGAAGTTTTAAAATACAGTAGTTAGTCTCTCGTTATCTCAAACTCTGATATATCAAACAATGGCTTAAGTCAAACTAAATTTTGTGCATTGTTATGTTTGTCGCTGGTATCAGTGGCTTGTGCTAACTGTGATATATTGCACGACCCGCAGAACTAGAGCTGCCGCCTAACGGGCGCCAATTATACCCCCGCATGCGTTGTCCGACAAATTTTTACAAGTATTTGACCTTGAGGAAGGTCAACGTAAAGGTCAAGGTCAGGTTTGTGTATATCAATCTTAAGTACTAGTGGCAAGGTGTGTGGTGTGTGAGTATTAAAGAAATCGGTCAAAGAATAAGGAAGTTATGAGCAATGTTAAAGTTTTTTGTAACGGACCGACGACAAATTTTTACAAGTATTTGACCTTGAGGAAGGTCAACGTAAAGGTCAAGGTCAGGTTTGTGTATATCAATCTTAAGTACTAGTGGCAAGGTGTGTGGTGTGTGAATATTAAAGAAATCGGTCAAAGAATAAGGAAGTTATGAGCAATGTTAAAGTTTTTTGTAACGGACCGACGACCGACGACAGACGACAAGCTGACTCCTATATACCCCCTTCAAACTTCGTTTGCGGGGTTATAAAAAGCGACCGACCGAAGTCGGTTGATTTTCTAAGAGTGCCCTAAAATCACCGTGTCATTCTGTCAGTCCGTCCGTAACCCGTTTGTGAAAATTGATGATAGTGACTTAACCGCTTGGAATATTTAAACAGTTTTTGGCATACTTCTAGATATCAATGAGATCTAACCAATGAACTTGAGAAATATTACATTCCATTTAGTATAGCCTCGCCGAGGCGAAAAATGTGAACATTTTCGAACTGCTTCTCCTCGGAAACCGTTGCGCCGATTGAAGTCAAATTTCATATGGAGCCTCTATGGGATGGGGGAAACCAAAATTTTCTCATGGGGTCCAGGTCACATGACCAAAATGACCGCCAAGCCATATATGGTCTGTCTGTCTGTCCGTCCGTAACCCGTTTGTGAAAATTGGTGATAGTGATTTAACCGCTTGGAATATTTAAACAATTTTTGGCATACTGATGGATATCAATTATATCTAACCAATGAACTTGCGAAATATTACATTCCATTTAGTATAGCCTCGCCGAGGCGAAAAATGTGAAATTTTTTCGAACTGCTTCTCCTCGGAAACCGTTGGGCCGATTGAAGTCAAATTTCATATGGAGCCTCTATGGGATGGGGAAAACCAAAATTTGCTCATGGGGGTCCAGGTCACATGACCAAAATGGCAGCCAAACCATATATGGTAAAACCCTTCAAAAATAGTCTTCTCCTGAACCACTGGGCAGATTTCCACGAAACTTGATAAATAGCATCTGGGACGTAGGCCCATCATAAACTGCTAAAATGGTGACCCTGGGTTGACCTTGACCTTCTTTGTGCCTAGGTCAAACTTTGACACATATGTTTTTGTAATGGAAAAGTGAGAATGCATTTTATCCTGCAAACCATTCAGAATACAGTACTAAAGTATAAGATATATTTTTGCTCCTTACGATAAGGCGCATTTATTTGGGGAACCGTTTTATGTCCAGGTCACATGACCAAAATGGCCGCCATACCCATATATGGTAACACTCATAAAGCTTAAAGCATCCGGCGGGCCGTGCACTTCAGCTGAAGCACTGGTTCTAATACTATATTGATTAACTTATGACGTAGGAGTTAGACGTCACCAATACCCACTGGCTTTGAACCGGTTGACCTTATCGCCCTGGATGAATATACCTACTAGGCCTGGCCCCCGCCCATTGGGGCTTGAAGAAATAGATGGGCTGCATGATGCTTCCACGTAGAGCTTAAACCAACCGTACGTGAATACTGGTAAACTGCATAGAGGTTCTAAGCATGCCCAGGAAAAGTGGTGTGAGTTGGACCGTCCATGCATAAAACTTATTGGTGTCATTGGGCGGCAGGGCTTGAGATGTCATTTCATCTCAATGTCGGGTAAAAGTCCCACAAAATTGGAAGCAACGTCTCTAATATGACCTATACAGTGTTGACGGGGACGTTAAACCCCAAATCAAACAAGCAAAAACTAGGCCTGGCATTTGGCTGACCTTACACGGATGAAAAAAAATCTTTGCCCGGACCTGTATACGCTGTTTAATTCAGTCCATCCATCGTCTGCGTTATGAGGTTCAGAAAACATTTTTTTGTGTTTACTGTTTGTTATTATTCACTCAAACAAGGGACGAAACTCGAATAGGAACAGTACAAAATCAAAATGAAAAAAGGCCATTTCGCTCAATATAAGATGAATTGCGAGTCCAATTATGACACAGCGAAATCAAATTATCAGCAAATGACGTTTAACGTGAACATTATTTTCGAACGTCATTTACGCTAAATGACGTAATTTCCCAGAAGGTCCCTTTTCGCGTGACGGGTCACATTTCTGCTCAAACCATAGAATGAGGAACTCGATAGAACAGCCTCGACGAGCCGGTTCTTTCGAGTACCCACAATCCATGATTTTAAGCAGATATAAGGAAAATACTGTTTACCCCTGTAAACCCCAATATTAGTATATAAAAGAGAGGTTTAAGGGTGCAAAGGGCCGTAACTAATGTTGGTAGAACTTGTGGCCCAACCCCATATGCTATCATGAAAGGCAATAAAATATGTTTAACTTAAGGGTGCAAAATTTATATAGGCGTGTTTTGGAGAAGTTTTCTTCTTCTATGGTTGCCAAACTTGCCACATATATTACTCTCACAAACATTAATAAAGGCAACTTCTTTCCCGGGACTTTTAGGAATAAGGCCGCTCTCCTTAGTCTGCTGAAATTGCAGATAACTGTTTCGTTAAATTTAATGATCTTGTGGGAGTGTGTGTGAATTCGGGTTTAACGTCGCTTTCAACAATTTTTCAGTCATATCACGACGGTGTCATGTTGCGACAGGGAGCTCAATGCTCACGTTTATAGTGCTGCCTCACTGCAGTATCATGTCCCAGACACATTACATGATACCACACCCAGTCACATTATCCTGACACTGGATCGACCAGTCCTAGCGCTACCCCGTAAATCTGAGTGCCAAGCGTGGAGCAGCTAGTACCATTTTTAATGACTTTGGTATGTCGCGGCCCGGGATCGAACCCGAGACCTCCCGTTCCCCGGAGCGGACACTCTACCAACTGAACTATCTGGGCCGGTATCTTGTGGGAGTAGGAACTAATTTCCCCAACAACAGGTCCTGGCTTTGCGTTTTACCAGTTAACTGTCCCGACCTCTTCAGACCTGTGTGGTACATTCGACTGACAATAGTATATTTCTGTACGTCAAAATAATCAAATTCTAGCTATAAACAAGCTTTTCTCGAAGATTTTTATTTTGCTATCGACCATACACTACAAGCATGAGTTTTTGCTATAAAACGTACACCACAATGCTATCGATCATACACCTAACAACTAAACACCAACGAGAAAAACAGCTTTGAAAACATGTTCGGATTATTGTAAGTGTCTCGTTATTTTTTTTCTTTGACATATTTTATATTTTTCGATAATAAAATTTACAATATCTACCTGAAAGATCTTAAAAATATATAATTTCGTGACAGGCGTGTGAAAATAAATAGCGATCATCGGACATTTTTTTTCTTCGTAGCTCTGGTAGGTTTTTTCTAACCATTTGTTGAAGTTAGAAATATTTACATCAATGTATCACTGAAGTAACGGATATATGCTTTCCCTGGTATATCACAACCGGCCCCGATAGCTCAGTTGGTAGAGTGTCCGCTCCGGGGAACGGGAGGTCACGGGTTCGATCCCGGGCCGCGACATACCAAAGTCGTTAACAATGGTACTAGCTGCTCCTCGCTTGGCACTCAGATTTACGGGGTCGACCCAGTGTCAGGATAATGTGGCTGGGTGTGGTATCATGTAATGTGTCTGGGACATGATATGACTGAAAATTGTTGAAAGCGACGTGAAACCCGAATTCACACACACACTGGTATAACACACAATTCGAAAGAAAACTTGAGATAAACTGACCTGCTATCATGTTCAGTAAAATTTTCCTCGCTTCGCTAATCGCTATATCCGGTGTACGTTGACATACGGTGAGTAAGAAATACTTTTTATTACATTTTCTGTATCACACCGGTTACCGCGGAAAAACGAACGTGACTGGGTTCTGAAATTGATGACGCCACCACATGTTCGGTAAGAAAATGATTTCTTTAAGTCCAAACCCTAATCTTCTTAGATGGTTATTTTACATAGCTGCAGAAATATGGTATTACCTTTTACATATACAGTTGCAGAGAATACTGTGAATGACAAACGAAAATAAAACCTCCTTTTCTTTTGTCTGGCGTGTTTTCATCAGCTCCAGCATACTTCCGTCAATATATTCTGATCGTAAAAACTCTTTGATGATCATGATATTATGCTTTGAGCCAGCGCACGGCAAAACCTACAATAAGACGTGCGTCCAGAGAAAAAGCAGCTCATACTCCGCGTGCATATAGTCTAACCAGATTTCTTTTGCTGCATGAAGCAGCATTGGGCCCTTAGCTATCCTTATAGCTCACAACGAAGACTGATCAGACTGCGCGGATGCGCAGGCTGATCCGAGTCTTCGTTGGGCGCACGTACATGTCTTATTGTAGGTTTTGTCGTGCGCTGGCTCATTTGTATACCCGTCATACGAAGTATGTCAAGGGATATATAGTTTTCGTCTTTCCGTCCGTTCGTTCATTAGTTCGTCTGTCTGTCCGTCCGTTTTTTCCGTTTGTTATCTTTTACGACACAGATTTGTGTTAAACTTATCTCGGTAATCACAAGTTAGACTCTTTTATATTGAATATCTAAGCCCCTGGGTGGGCTGTCCGTCTGTTCATCCACTTTTAAGTCTCAGTTTTGCGTTAAACCTTTTTGATTGTTCGATTCTTTGCAACTACAGGTTAGATTCTCTTCATATTTGCCATAGGATATCTCTGTAGCATTACCTTACATATGAAGTATCTACGTTCCTGGGTCAAGCTCCTGGTGGGGCTATGGATCGATATCTAAGACTGCGGCATTTTTATTACGTCAAAGTTTTGTGTTAAACCTTTTGCATTATACTCCTGGCATACAAAGTTTATCAAAGGTGAAATAGTTTTTGTCTTTCCATCGGTTCATTAGTTAGTTTTTTTTTATTTTCCGTTATGCTATGGCCCCGGCATTGTAGGCCGAGTATCCGTTACTGTTCGCATCAATGATAACGGTTGAATGAGTTGTCAGCTTAGCCAAGGTTTACCTCTGCGTATAGATACGTCTTAAACTATAACAGCTGCAAGTATTATATTTGAGCCCGCGCACGACAAAACCTACAATAAGACATGTGCGCCCATCGAAAACTCAGATCATGCAGCCCATATATTTCTTCAAGCCCCTATGGGCGGGGGCTTACCTGGGCCTTCTGGTTTCAGACGAGAAGATTCCTATATAAGCCTATGTAAAACTAATGGGTCCCGGTGCGGGGACATTTTTGGCCCCAAGACTTTTATTTAAACAATCTTGGTAGATGAAGCTTCATACCAAATATCAAAGACCTGGACTTCTGGTTTCAGACAAAGCGATTTTTAAATGTTATCCCTTTATACGCCTATGTGAAACCAGTGGGCCCCGGCGCAGAGGCTTTTTTGACCCCAGGACTATATTTCGAACAATCTCTATAGAGGTCAACTAGATGAAGCTTCATACCAAATATCAAACACCTGGGCCTTCTGGTTTCAGACTAGAAGACTTTAAAAGGTTTTCCCTATGTAAGTCTATGTAAAACTGGTGGGCCCCGGCGCGGGGGCATTTTTGGCCCCAGGGCTATAATTTGAACAATCTTGGTAGAGGTCCAGTAGATGAAGCTTCATGCCAAATATCAAAGACCTGGGCCTTCTAGTTTCAGACAAGAAGATTTTTAAAGGTTTTCCCTATATTTGCCTATGTGAAACCAGTGAGCCCCGGAGCGGCGGCATATTTGGCCCCAGGATTATAATTTGAACAATCTTGGTAGAGGTCTACTTGATGAAGTTTCATACCAAATATCAAAGGTTTGGGCCTTCTGGTTTCAGACAAGAAGATTTTTAAAGGTTTTCCCTATGTAAGTCTATGTAAAACTGTTGGGCCCCGGCGCGGGGGCATTTTTGGCCCCAGGGCTAAAATTTGAACACTCTTGGTAGAGGTCCACTAGATGAAGCGTCATAGCAAATATCAAAGACCTGGATCATGCTGTTTCAGAGAAGAAGATTTTCTAAATTGTCAGTAAAAAAAAAAACAAAAAAAAAACCACTGGAACCATTTGAATAACTTTAAATGGGGACCACCTAAGGATCATTCTTGTGAAGCTTGGTCAAAATCCGATCAGTGGTTCAGGAGATTTGTTTGAAGAAATTGTTAACGCACGTACGCACGACAGACAAAAAGGGATCCCAAAAGCTAACCTCGACACAACGTGACAGGTGAGCTAAAAAAAATCAAATATATTGACTGAAGAAAAGTCAACGAACTAAACAATCACAAAAGGTGACGAATGCCCCCATCATATATGCCTGACCAAAGATGAGTAATTTGTTAGACATATGCAATAGACATGCACACATCCTTACTAAACTAGAAACTTAAACATTCTTCAAGGAACATATGACCAAAAGGTTTAAGTCAAGGGAACATAATTCTGCAATAAGGGGCTAAAGAAAAGGGTCATTTCTGGGTGTATGGCAAGGCTGTCTGTCTGTTGTCTGTCAACAGTTTCAAACATTTCCTTCTGTGGAGCAACCATGGAAATGGGGAACGAAATATTTTTCGCAGAGTCCAGGTCAAATGACCAAGATGGCCGCCATCCCCATATAGAGTGAAAAAACCCTTAAAACTAATGAGCCGATTACCAAGAAACCTGGTATGTAAAATAAAATATAAATCTCGTCAGTTAGATATCTGGAAAAAGAATTGAGTTAGATTATAGAATTCTTGTTAGCAAGATATCCGAAAAAAAGTTTTTGAGCCATAGCAATGATATTTGGTATATTGAATGGTATTGAGGAGGATATCACCTGATTAAATTTTGGAAATTTTATTGGAGTTATGGCTCTTTTGCAATTTCTGGCCATTTAATGCTTTTTTTGTACATAGCATAAATTTAGAACCATGTATCTAGTACTTTTGAAGTACATAGCATAAATTTAAAAACATGTATGCTAGAGGTTAGCAATTTCATATATGGATTCCTAGAAACATAGATAAATGCAAAGTGAATCAATTTAAAAAAAGGTAAATTTATGTGAACATAAAAGCCAATGCTTGGCCATAGCTCCCTTTACTTTGATACAGTTGAGATTAATCCCAGACTTGCACTCTGCATTGCATTCTTTTCATGAATCTTGATTATAGCAGATTATTTGTAAAATAGAAGTGAAGGCAATGATCAGGATTAATCTTTGTTTAATGTGAAGATCACATAACTCTTCCGCATCCAAGCAAATTAACTATTTAAGTTTTCAGTGATTTCTGGCATTAACATATTTGACAGAGAGAGAGAGAGAGAGAGAAGCAGCAGCTGACAGATCAGTTTTTTTTTTTTTTTTTTTTTTTTAAATAAAAATGAAAATCTTACTGTATGTAGTTCTGATCATTTGCGATATAGGTCACTAATATTTTAGCTGATATCACCGTTTATATGGGCAGAAAGGTATAAAATGTAACGAGACAAGTCACATTGTGAAATAACATTTTACAGTCGCCAAAATGAAAATGATCTTACTTTTTTTTTCTGTATGACTACAAAAGAAAATGCAACCACTTTGCCAAAGCTTATGACTGCATGGGAAAATGTCTGGCATGTGGACCGAAAGCTTTTGAGACTGCCAATGTGTGAATATTACAGAATGGCTTCAGGAAATTAGCATACTCAGCATATTGGCTTTAACAATGATCAGCTATAGACTAAAAGACTCAGAGTAACCCAGGCAAAGTTGCAATCAACTATCTCAACCATATTGTAAAACAGAATGGTAATCAGTTTGAGTTAGAAGTTTCGATACTTTTGCTATATACTTTGGATGATTTTTTTTTTTAAAAATTATCTGTAACTTTGAAATGATGCAGAGGTTAATCCACCTAGTTTGAATAAATGCAAGCAGTGATGGGCATTTCATGGTTTAGAGTATATTGGTTTTCGTGCTTAGGAATCTAAAAAAATATAGTATTCAATAAAATCATAGCCTTTACCTAACTATGGGGTGCCGTTTTTCTGTTTTCCCTATTAACTGATATCCATAATTATTTCTTAATATCCATAAATTGAATTATGGACACTTATACGAGGGCTGTTCGGGAAGTTCGTATTATTTGTTCCTAAAAAATTCAAATATCAAGATATTCTGCTCATTTTTTTCAACTATGAAAGATAGATGTTATTAGAAAAGCTTCCTGATGCTAAATGCCGAAAACTTTCTGCTTTGTCTAAATTACACGCAGGTAATCGAGGTTGCCGCACGCCAAAATGGCGCAAAACCGTACAATTTGCTATTGCAATAGGATTTGCAATCGACGCTTGGAATATAAAAACGCCACGAAAACTCTGTACTCCTTAACGACGTCCGGCCAACGTTATTCACGAAAAAACTAACGTCATAGCTTGAAAACATCAAGTTTGGTTAGCGCATTCATTGAAAGAGTAAGAAAAAGATGGCATCAACAGGCGACGTTGAACTGCGCAGTGTGATCTAGTTTTTCGTAGGCCTAGGGAAAACACCCGCACAGATGTTAGAGTTGATAAGAAGTCCAGATACAATGAATTCCTGCAGTGTGCCGTTCGTTTACAAGTGGCACAAGCGATTTCGGCAAGTGCGGACGATCCGAGAGAACGGCGGCCCTGCATTGTGAAAATGGCTGTTAAAAAACAAGTGAAGGATTTGATTCGTAGTGATCGGCGCTTGACCGTGAGGACCATTGCACAGGAACTAGCTGTATCAGGCGCAACTGTCCACGATGTTTTTACTTGAGTTGGGGATGTCAAAAGTGAATGCCCGCTGGGTTCCGAGGCTAGTGACAATGGAAGAGAAAGAAAGCCGTGTGCAGTGCTCATCTGTGTTTTTGCAACGCTACACAGCTGAAGGAGACGCATTTTTGGACAGAATTGTGACAACAAATGAATTATGACTACATCACTATGATCCGGAGACCAAAGCACAATCATCAGTATGGAACACACCGCGGACGCCCCAACCGAAAAAGGCCAGAGTACAGAAAAGCTGAGGGAAGGAGATGTTTATCTTTTTCATGGATCGCCATGGGATGATTGTGCAGCACAGAATGAAGGAGAGGAGAACAATGAAAGCTGAGTATTACTCGAAGGTATTTCAATATTGTAAAATAATTTAGATTTACTATTTTATTTATTTATTGTTTAATCATTTTATTCCAATCCACAACAGAGCGAATATCCCCAAGAAAATGAAGAGAAAGATTGAAGCATTTTGCGTAGTTGAAACACTTTCACACATGTTTCCTTTTGCAGGTGTGAGAAAAGATTTCGTTAACTCCCTGCGACGGAAGCCGGAAGCACACGAATACACCTCTGGACCGTGTTATTCTACACCAGGACAGCACACTGGCCTTAACAAGTGTGAATTCAGACTGGGATTCAATTGGCAAAACATAGAATAATATTATTGCATACTAACACAATGTACCAGTTAATTATGCATAATGGATCCCAACAAAATAAGCACACCTTGTGTTGGTGTTGCTGTGTGGTTTGTACAATGGTACGCCAGAGATTAGGTCTCATGCTGCTGTTGTATGCACGTATGGTTATTTCACTTTGTTAATATATATAAAATAAGAAAACAATTATGGGTCTAAAGGATTGTATACGATACCTAGAAAACCTTTTCTTATTGCCAACTACTAACCAAAAGACAAAAAATAATGAATATATCTGACAGTAAAGGGAGATATCTACTGGGTGCACGTAACAAACAAGAACTGTGTACTGACACTACCAAAGCACAATATAGTTTTATAATTAAATACCAACTGGGTCGCTCAACAAAACAGGTACAAGAATATATCACAGGCAAGAAAAGAAATTTGCACAATACTTATAACAATTTAATAATTGCCATATGGACAGGTACCTGTTATTTTACTTATAAAATAGGAAAATATATATTCCTAAATAACAGTGCAGGGGATATTATTAGGCAATACCAACACATGTTAAAAATAGCTATACCCTATTCAGACAGTATTAAAATAATCTTTCCAGAATGCCCTTACTACTCAATCTCAATATAGAAGAGAACTAAAGGTGTAAGCAAACCAGAACAGACGACAAAACCCTAAAAAACAAAATAGAACTTCTCAATGAAACAATACATGAACTCAACAGTGCACAATCTTTAACAGTTCCTAAATTTACTTTAGACATTACACATCATAGAAAGAAAAATAAAAACTTGTTACACAGACACTATTTCATATGGACTGTACAAAAAAAGTTATACACCCTGTACATATCCAGTCATTCACCCTGTACACATCCTCAGCAAACTATGGCTTCGAAGAATAATAGATGTTATACTTATCAGATATTGTTATCAGCACAAACAGCTAACAACATTACATCCTAACCCTTTTTAAACACGAAAAATACAGTAAAATAAGTATACATCTCATTAAGAAATTTTACTGTGAATTATTAGTCCTATGGCTACTTACAAGCAAAGTTCAAGACTACTACACCAGTGGCTTAAATGATACCACTATATACGTATATAAAGACAACAAAATTACATTACTTAATTTGGTACATACATGAGTATGACAGGCAACTCAGTGATTCAACAGTTTACCGAAATATACCGTATCCCGAAATAAAAGGTATAGTAGAATAAGGTGTAAAGAATCTAGAAAGTCTCTATCACAAATATACAAAATATCAAGATAAAATACAATTCAACTTAAAAATACTACTGCGTAGAAATGCTACAGATGTTCAACTACCTACACGAAACATCAGCCCCAAAGTAGAAGTAAAACAAAGATCAGGAATTGATACAATTAACTTACTCCACCCATCAAAGACACCAAAGGGAAAGAAATACAAACATTAAGCGACCAGACCATAATGGAAACCTAAACAGATACTTTCCCACAAAATGGCCATATGGTCATCCAAAATTAAAAGACACAAGTGATACACACAGTAAGTAACAAACAACAACATAAACTAGAGCTGTCAGTGAAACTGACTAGGGTCCCGGCAGCGCTATCAGAAATTTGTGGACGGACAGACGCACGTTCTAACAAATCCGGTTTATGGGCTTTTCCCATTATAAACTCCCATAGAGAAATTAAGCTCCTAAGCCGAAAAATAGCCCCTAAACCGTAAGGTTTATGAGTTTATAATGTTAACGGAATAAACCCATAAGGTTGGACAAAATATAACCCCTAACACTTATATGTTTGTCCGGACAGACAGACAGACGGACGGACAGAGTGGTTACTATAGGGCACCCACACTTTCAGTGCGGGGCCCTAATAAATCGACTATTTGAAACTTTATAAGATTCTTATCAGCTTAACGAAAGATTTATTTAACTACATGAAAGAGAACGCATACTTTACAGTAGGAAATACTAAACTCTATGTACAAAAATGGGTATTGCTATGGGATCATATGATTAAGCAGATGGCGCTAACTTAGTACTCTTAAAAGCTGAATACTAAATGGCCAAACCCGGCTACTTACACAAACACGTTTTGTATTTTAACAGATTTAATGATGATGGCAGCATCATTGCACACGTGACATTTGAATCTTTAGAAGAACTTATCAAATGCATAGCATCCTACTGTCCCACAGAACTTGAAATTGAATTCAACATTAGGAAATTTCAAACTGATTTCCTAGAACTCACATATGGATAGGGTATACTACATATGTAGACAGAAAATGCTAATACCACATATACCTACACCCACTTTTAATCAAACCACCGAGAAGGGGTGTTTAAGGGTATCATCACCACAGAATTCCACATATATAGATACCTCAGTAGAACAGAAAATGAATATTTTCAATATGCAACCTATTCAAGCACAGACTTTTGAAATGTGGATACCCAAAACAATACATACAAAAGCACCTTCTACCATATAATAAGGATACTGAATCAGACAACAACAATTCAAGTATGAAAATAATAACAATAATAATAATAATAATAAAAAAACAGGTGTAAAAAAAGATGCAAACATTGAGAAACAAAACTAACAATTCCAAAAATTTACTCATACATATTTTCAACACCAAAGACAAGCAAATACAAAAAATACAGCTTTGCAATATAACAATGAAAAGGCTTAAGTAAATTTTATTAACAAAAAAGAAACTGCAAAAGAAAATACAAAAATACATAGAGACAGATATGAATGGGTAATTCTAATTTTATTACAGTAAACAAGAAATATGAATCCTTGGATTAAAGAAACAACAAGACACATTCCTTATTTTGCAAATTAACATATATATGTGTACATGAAAGAGCAACACCCATATGGATTAATCTACTTTGACAATATAAAAGAAGGACCAGAAGAGATATCTGTAATGGATGAACTACAAGTCGTAGAATTACATAGACAAATTCCTAATGATACGCGCTTTTATGCATACATAGGAAAAAGTTACCTCCAAATTGAGCTTGGAAAGTATAAAGATTACATTATGATTGTCATCTGCTCGCTTAAGTCTGACACTTTCCTAATCCTTGAGTGTGACCCATGCAGATAAATAGACAAGTGTTAACAAAAGACGTTTAACAGCTTAAAGGTACTGGTGTATAGAGAACTATATGAACATTTCTATATGGAGAATGTTTAATTTATAAGCATAATAGGATTTTCCTGGGACGTGGCATATACTGTATGGACAATATTCCAGCTACAACTAGTAGTACTTCAAAGTATAACGTAAAACATAGTATTTGCACCATGTCCTATGCTCATCTTATAGCATAATTTTAATCCTAACCCAGCCCTCCGCTCAGCTCCGGGTTGGGTCCAATTATGGTAATGAAATGTTAATAAGAGCAAACAAGAATGATTTACAGTGATATACAGTTAGTATTACAAACAACCCACATGCTCTTATTATTACTAAGTATTACTTCCTGTGTAGTAATTTGACATACATACACATAAATATGTATTAGTGGAAAAAGCAGGGTTATTAAATGACTGAAAGTTTGCCCACCCAAGTGTTGGATGCCTGTTAACCGGTTAAGGGTCATTGGTGGGACAGTTGGTGTCAGATATAATGACTACCAATGGTTTCAACGACAGGGTCCCAAGTCCGTGGTCACAGTCTGTTCATCCAATGATACTAACATGTCAACAAAAGAACCCATTTACGATCTGTTGACATACAAAATAAAGTAATAAAACTGTGGCGGTCTAGGTTAATGCATGGTTTTATTTTTCTAAATAATAATGTATACTAGGGAGCGTTATTGAGCTTTACTTATCAGCCATGGTTGGTGCACCGGTGCTATTGTGTATATCTGTATAACCTTACATACATGTATAGTAGATGGTAAATTTTAATCAGTACTGCTGCCATGATGTTGAGAAATAACAATATTGTGTCCATACAATGACACACCATTTATGACATATGCTATATTACAATTTGTATGACATGCCATTTTGCAGGTGTCATGATAACAACAAAGCAAAAGCAGAGTATCATGGAGCAAATTTTTGACTTGTTATAGGTGTATGTTTGCAGATGATGATTCGCTACTGGAAACTGCGTGCGAATACTACTTGTTTCTCAAATTGCTGAAATCGTTATAAGTGGGCTTGGGTCTTAGCAAAATGCTAGTACACTAGCCTAATCTGTCAGAAAATCGGTCCAGTATATGCTTGGTATGCTGACATCAAATGTGTTCTTTGAGGGGGTCCCATATGTACACCATATGCATGTTAAAAAAAGAAAACTTATACCATTGTGAGAGGGTGGCAGGAAAATACCATTTATACCTGTTATGCTAATATATGTACACTATGGATATTGTGTGCACTTGTATGCATTTGCTTTTGTATATATGTGCATATGGTGTTTTCTCATTGTGATTGCTGGAACAATTTCGAGCTTTCATCTTAAAACTAAAATTAAGTATAACTTAACATAATGGTGATCGGCGGCCTTCTCACATGGTGCATATATGCTTCAATGATGTGGTATTGTAATGTTACAAGTACCTGACTTTTAAGCAATATACAAATGCTATTTGAGTGCCCATCTTATCAGGGAATTATTACAAGAACTGCTCGTGCATGGTGTAGCAGGCGTTCTGTAAGATATTCCTTCAGCAAACTGCAAATCAAAAACAGTAACCTTGTACCATGAAGGGAGCATACATGTGAACCTGTAAATAAAACAATACCATTATATCTATTTTGCATGGCAAAGTCTAAGACATTAAAAAGACAGGTTGCAATGATATGAATGGATATTTGGTACAAAAATTGAAAATAACACTACTTATATTATTATACCATTATCTCTGTCTTCTTTATTATTATTTGGATACTGTGTATACCAAAAATACCCCAAGTATTTTGCCCAATTTCCGTGTGCCATATCAGACCAAATAGCCATATTGTGCCATATCAGACCAATATGCCATGTCAGATCAAAGAACCATCAGATGCCATATCAGACCTATGTACGTTATCATATACCATATCAGGCCATTGTACCATTTTAAACCAATATGCCATATAAGACCAAAGAACTATCATATGTTATATCAGACCAATGTGCATTATTATGTGCCACATCAGACCATTAAACCATATCAAACGAATCTGCAATAATAGACCAAAGAACTATCATATACCATATCAGACCAATGTGCACTATCTTGTGCCGTATCAGACCATTGTGCCATATCAAACCAATCTGCATTATCATGTGCCATATCAGACCATTAAACCATATCAAACGAATCTGCAATAATAGACCAAAGAACTATCATATACCATATCAGACCAATGTGAACTATCTTGTGCTTATCAGACCATTGTGCCATATCAAACCAATCTGCACTATCATGTGCCATATCCGACCATAATGCCATAGTAGACCATTGTGACATATCAAAACATTGAGCTACCATGTACCATATCAGACCAAAGTGCAATATCAGACCATAGAACTATCATATGACATATCGGATTAGTGTGCCATATTAGACAGATACATGAACTATCATGTACCAGATCACACCCATGTTCCATACCAGATTATCGGTAATATGACATCTCAGATCAATGTGCAGTAGTCGACCAATGCGCCATATCAGACCATTGAGCTATGGATCAGTATGACTTATCAGACCATTGAGTTGCTATATGCCATACCAGACCACCAGACCATTCATTCAACTGACATATACCATATTAAGCTACCATGGGCTAATCAGATCAATACACCATATCAGATCAAATACATTAGTACTCTATTAGAACGACACATAAACAAAAGATCAGAGTGACACCACAGCTCACTACGGCTCCTGTAAAAGGGAGTGTTTGCACTTTGCTAACACCATTGCGATACCGAGAGTGCTATTGCACGGGTTATTTTCCAACAAAGCCACCCTTTTTCGCCAAATTTTATTTGAACAACTTTAGTTATTACTTCCATTAAACTTCAGTTTATGAGTAATTATACCTTTTAAAATTAATTTTACGTTTTAGTTGCTTTCATTTTATTTATTTATCCAAGTGATGAGATAGTCTTTTTAGTTTTGTGTCTCTATCTACTTCCTAACGTTGTAGATTTTCATTTTCCACACTTTTTAGTTTACATACAACCAAAGCTTATATACGGCTGGATAGACCTAAAGGCGCTCGAGCAGTTGACCGACCGACTTAGACAACAAGACTGATAATAACTTGAGTACTACCCAACCCCTTCCATCTACTGTTTATGTAAATAAAAATTTTCAAAAAAGAAAAGACCATAAAAAATGATACCGAATAACAATAAATAGTAAACAAACCCTTTTATTTTCATTGCAGATCATGTGGTGGTTGATGTTGACAAAATGTAGAATTGGATCATTAGAAGAGACCTTTCCCTAACAAGTGCGAATTAAGACAAAGATTCATTTGGGGAAAACATAAAATAATATTATTGCATATTAACACAATGTACCGGTCAATTATGCATACTGGATCCCAACAAAATAAGCACACCTTGTGTTGGTGTTGCTGTGCTATACATATGTCTTAATGTTATCTAATGTGTTAGTCCTTCCTGCATATACATTGTTAGCTACTAAATATTTATACTAAGATGTATATTTAAGAAGACGTTACAGTGACATACAACTAGTGTTCTTTATAATACACTATCTGCAATATGGAATACAGCACTAAGATGTATATTTAAAAGAGTTATTATAGCTTTTTAAATTAATGTTACGCTTTAGTTACTTTCATTTTATTAATCTATCATTTTCTTCATTAATCTAAGTGTCGAGATGGTCTTTTTAGTTGTTTGTCTCTATTTACTTCCTAACGTTGTAGTTTTTCATTTTACACACTTTTTTAGTTTATTTACAACGTAAGCTTATATACGGCTGGATAGACCTAACGGCGCTCGAGCTGTAGACCGACCGACATAGACAATAAGACTGATTATAACTCGAGTACTACTCTACCGTACCACCTACCCCTATCACACCTGACTCCAGATACATACTAGAGCTATCACTAAAGGTGATGAATACCCCACAAAAACTGCCTTGATAGTACAACAGCGCCATTTTGCAATGTTTTCACTTGAAAGGGGCCATAACTATGTCGAAAATTGACGAATTGTAGTGGAAATCGAACTTGACCTGTATTTTATGATGTTACATCAGTGTACCAAAAATTATAAAAATCGGTGAAGCGCTTTTTGAGTTATCGTCTGGAAACCAAGTCAACAGACCGACCGACAAGCTCACTCCTATATACCCCCCCCCCCCAATTTCATTTGTGGGGGTATAAATATAGCGGTTTGGTGATCTCTTGACCACAATCACATGCTCACTAGCGGCCAAAGCGCCATTGCGTTCTCTGTTGTTCTTCTGCTGCATTTTAGGACATCTTTACTGATTTGTCTAATAGTCTATGGAAAGTACTACCATATTTAATGTTATTCACACATCAATTTATGTGCTGCTAACTAGTAATATCATTGTATATAGCCGTACAACTTTCTATCGTAAAATAGAATGGAAAACTGAGCACAACGGTCGCCGATCCTATTCTCTCAAGCCCAAGTAAAACTTTGACATAAAAAAAGCCCAACTAAACTTTATTATGAATTTTGATTAAGTTACAATATGTTCTTTAAAAGGGTTATCCTTTGGAAGCAAGCAATACACCGCAGAAGTAAAAAATATGGAGTGTACATGTTTTCTGGGCCAGACTAGCTAGTTTCGGCCAATTAGGCCTCAAACCTTCACATGCAATATATGAAATCTGCACAATACTTACAACAATGTAATAATTGCCATAGGGACAGGTACCTGTGAGTTTACTTATAAAAAAGAGAAAAAATTCTATACCTAAATAACAACAGTGCAGAGGATATTATTAGGCAATACCAACAAATGTTAAAAATAGCTATACCCTATTCAGACAGTATTAAAATAACCACCCTAGAATGCCCTTACTACTCAATCTCAATATGGAACAGAACTAAAGGTGTAAGCAACCCAGAACAGTTTTATGAAGACGACAAAACCCTAAAAAACAAAATAGAACTTCTCAATGAAAAAATACATGAACTCAGGTTTCTTGCTTTCGAGTCCTCTTTGTCGTGTCATCTGTGGTTGATTGATTTTTGCGGCTCCGGACATAGTGCACTGATGAATTAGGAGGCATTCATACGGACTGAACAAATTATTTGTCTAAATCGCGACGGAAGTAGGGGCGATGATTGTGGCCACGTAAAATCGATTTTAGCCCCCCAGTGGAATTCGTTTCCGCTGACCGTTCCAAGGCGGTTCTTCTGTCGCGGTTTATTTTTGTAATGGTTTGTCTTTGGGTGTTTGTGTCGCTTATATTATTTCATTTTTGATAGCCTTTTGGCCATTTTGTGGGAAATTAACTGTCCTTTTGGCTTTCCGCTGTTGGTGTTTCCGTTGGGGTCTGTTGCTTCATGTTTGTGTTTCTTTCCCTTGGGTGTCTCTGATGGGAGCTGTGGGTTAATTGTATCGATTCCTGATCATTGCCTCTACTTCTATTTAGTACTCTTCAAAGCTGAATATTTTATGGCCAAGACCGCTACATACACAGACACATTTTGTGTTTTGACAGATTTATAGTTGATCACAGCATCATTGCACACGTGACATTTGAATTTATCAAATGCATAGCATCCTACTATCGCAAAGAAATTGAAATTGAATTCAACATTAGGAAATTTCAAACTGGTTTCCTAGACCTCACATATGGAATAGGGTATACTACATATGTAGACATAAAATGCTACTACCACAAATACCAAAAGAAATTTAATACATATACCTACACCCACTTTCAATCAAACCACCCGGAATGGGTGATTAAGGGTATCATCACCACAGAATGTCACAGATATGGCTACCTCAGTAGTACAGAAAATGAATATTTGCATATATGCAACATATTCAAGCACAGACTTGAGAAATGTGGATACCCAAAACAATACATACAAAAGCACCTTCTACCCTATAATAAGGATACTGAATCAGACAAAATTTACTCAAACATATTTTCAACACCAAAGACAAACAAATAGATAAAATACAGCTTTGCAATATGACAATGAAAAAGCTTAAGACAATTTTAATAACAAAAAAAGAAACTGCATAAAAAAATACAAAAATACATAGAGAAAGATATGAATGGGTAATTTTAATACAGTAAACAAGAAAAATGAATCATTGGGTTGAAGAAACAAGACATGTCGCTAATTTTGCAACATCAGATATATCTATGAAAGAGCAACACCCATATGGATTAATCTACTTTGACAATATAAAAGAAGGATCGGAAGAGATATCTGTAATAGATGAACTACACGTCATAGAATTACATAGACAAATTTCTAATGACACGCGCTATAATGCGTACATAGGAAAAAGATACAAACAAATTGAGCTTGGAAAATATAAAACTTACATAATGATTGGCATCTGCTCGCTAAAGACTGACTCTTTCCAAATCCTTGAGTGTGACCTATGCAGATTAATAGACAGGTTTAAACAAAAGATGTGTAACAGCTTAAAGATACTGGTGTATAGAAAACTATATGGATATTTCTATATGGAGAATGTTTAATATATAACCATCACAGGATTTTCATGGGACGTGGCGTATACGGTATGGACAATATTCCAGCTACATCTAAGATTATTACATTAAATGTAGTAATTGCACCATGTCCTATGCTCATCTAATACCATAACAATGGTATAGTTAGTATTACAAACAACTCTTACTTTTACTAAGTATCACTTCCTATGACATACATACACATAAATACGTATTTGTGGAAAAAGCAGGGTTATTAAGATGACTGCATTGTTGAGACCCGAGGGTTGGGTGCCTGTACACCGGTTAAGGGTCATTTGTGGGACAGTTGGTGTCAGATAAAATGACTGGCAGTGGTTTCACCGACAAGATCCCAAGTCCGTGGTCACAGTGTGTTCATCCAGTGATAACTAACATGTCAACAAAAGAACCCATTTACGATCTGTGACATATAAATATATAGTAATAAAACTGTGGCGGTCTGGATTACTGCATGGTTTTATTTTCTAAATAATAACGTACACAATGAAGCATTATTTAGCTTTACTTATCAGCCATGGTTGATGCACCGGTGCTATTGTGTATTTCTGTATAACCTTACATACATGTATAGTAGATGGTAATCTTTAATCATTACTGCTGCCATGATGTTGAGAGAAGCCACGTTTCTTTTATAAAAAAAATATTGTGTCCATACAATGACACACCATTTATGACATATGCCGGAGGGCTTGTCAAATTACAATTTGTATGACATGCCATTAAGCAGTTGTCATGATAACAAAAGCAGAGTATCATGGAGCAAATATATGACTTGTTGCAGGCGTATGGTTGCAGATGATTTGCTACTGGAAACTGCATGCGAATACTACTTTTTTTCTGAAATTGCTGAAATTGTTATGATTGGGCTTCGGTGCTAGAAAAATGCTAGTACACTAGCATAATCTATCAGGAAAAACAGTCCAATATATGAGTGGTATGCTGACATCAAATGCGATCTTTAAGCGGGACCCATTTGTACACCATATGCATGTTAAAAAAAAAACTATACCATTGTGAGAGGGTGGCAGGAAAATATTCATACCTGTTATGCTAATATATGTACAATATGGATAGTGTGTGTACATGGATGCATTGGATTTTTGTGAAAATGTGCATGTGGTGTTTTTTCTTATTTTGATTGCTAGAACAAGTTCGGGCGTTTCATCTTAAAACTAAAATTTAGTATAATTATACTATAATGGTGATGAGTGAAGTGTTTTGGAGGCCTTCTCACATGACGTATATATGTTTCAATGATGTGGTTCTGTCATGTTACAAGTACCTAACTATAAAGCAATATACAAATTTTATTTGAATGCCCATCTTATTAGGGAATAATTACAAGAACTGCTCTTGCATGGTGTAAATTGGGTTCTGTAAGATATTCCTTCAGCAAACTGCAAATTAAAAATAGTAACCTTGTATTCTGAAGGGAGCATACATGTGAACCTGTGAATAAAACAAAACGATTATATCTATTTTGCATGGAAAAGTCTAAAACATTAACAAGATAGGTTGCAATGATATGAATGGATATTTGGTATTGAAAATCACACTAATTATATTATTATACCATTTTCTTGCACACCAGACATGGAAATCCGTGATTTTACCCTGGGATAGAAATTTATGTTCTGACCCTGGTGTTCCGACCCCAAATCGAATATGATCGCGTGTTTGATAAATGCACTGGCTGATTACAACCTCATGTGCGGCGGTGTCATGCGTGACGTCACTTAACATTCCTGTTGTGTCATCACAAAATGGCGGACGTCGGTAACGGAAGTGACAACAGCATTAAAAATTCGCAATAGAAATGGAAGGTATGCAAGAAAAAGAATCCAATATGGGTGTGAGGGTGGATAGAAAATTCCGTCCCTCGGGATCACTGTCCGGCATCACTCGGCAAGCCTCGTGATGCGGGACAGTGTCCCTCGGGACGGATTTTTCCATCCAACCCTCACACCCATATAAGATTCTTATAATCTCTGCCTTCTTTTTTATTATTTGGATACTGTATATACCAAAAATACCATTAATATTGTGCTCAGTTTCCGTGTGCCATATCAGACCAAATAGCCATAATATGCCATATCAGACCAATATACCATAAAAGATCAAAGAACTATCATATGTCATATCTGACCTACGTACGTTATCATATACCATGTTAGACCATTGTACCATATTAAACCAATATGCCATATAAGACCAAAAAACTATCATATGCCATATTAGACCATAGAACATATGACATGTCGGATTAGTGTGCCATATTAGATAGATATACCACATCAGACCAATGAACTATCATGTACGAAATCAGACCAATGTTCCATACCAAACCAAAAATCGGTAATATGACATCTCAGATCAATGTACCATAGTGGACCAATGTGCGATATCAGACCATTGAGCTATGGAACAGTATGACTTATCAAACCATTGAGCTGGCATATGCCATATCAGACCACAAGACCATTCAACTGACATATACCATATTAGGTCATTAAGCTACCATGGGCTAATCAGATTAATACACCATATCAGGTCAAATACAATAGTACTTTTTTTTAGAATGACACATAAACAAAAGACCAGACTGACAACACAGCTCACTACAGCTCCTGTTAAAGGGAGTGCTTGTACATCGCTTACACCATTGCGAAACCGGTAGTGCACGGATTATTTTCCAAAAAAAAAAAAAAAAAAAAAAAAAAAAATTCCTCCAATATTTATGTAAACAACTTTGGTTAAATTACTTCTATTAGACTTCAGTTTATGAGTTAGTATACCTTTTTTAAATTAATTTTACGCTTTAGTTACTTTCATTTTATTTATCTATCCATTTCTTCATTAATCTTAGTGCCGAGATGGTATTTTTAGTAGTGTGTCTCTATCTACTTCCCAACGTTGTAGATTTTCGTTTTCCACACTTTTTAGTTTATTTACAACCAAAGCTTATATACGGCTGGATAGACGGCTAGATCGAGCTGTAGACCGACCGACAAAGACAACAAGACTGATAATAACTTGTGTACTACCCTATCCATACCACCTACCTCTAGCACACACTGACTCCAGATACATAATGTAGCGGTTTGGTGATCTCTTGACCACAATCACGTAATCACTACGTCATAAAAATGTGACATCATTTCTAGCCCAAAGCGCCATTGCGTTCTTTGTTGTTCTTCTGCTGCATTTTAAGACATCTTTACTAATTTGTCCAATATTCTATGGTAAGAACTACCATATTTAATGTTATTTACACGTCAATTTATGCGCTGCTAACTAGTAATATCATTGTATATAGCCGTACAACTTTCTATCGAAAATAGAATGGAAAACTTAGCACAACGGTCGCCGATCCTATTCTCTCAAGCCCAAGCAATCTTTGACATAAGAAAGTCCAACAAAACTTTATTATGAATTTGATTAATTTCAAATTTTCAGTGAGGCGATGACAATCGTGATGTGCATTAACTAAACATAACAGGTGTTTTAGCCACATTTTCAGCCCTGTAAAGAGGTCATCTATTCACAAATGGCCGATCCCGACCCAATCTTAACTGAAACCACGTCTAAATATAGCTAACCCCTAGGAGTCTACCATTTCCTAACTCAGCTAAACCATATCACAATATAGCTAACCCCTAACCATGGCTATTTTACTGCAGTAACTCTCACACATCCCATATCCCACCCCACCACCTTTTCGTACTGACAGAATAAACAAACCTTATTTGAGACCCTTTATCAACAAGATTAACCTCCACATATCAAAATCGCTTACCCCTTATTCAGATCGATTAACCCCTACATTATTCAATGAGACCTTTGAATATAAACTGAAGATGGCACAGTGTGACTGAGCATAAATTCAAATTAACATGCGAAGATATCTAACTGGAGAATATGGATCCTGGTATACATGCGACTGCCGCATGGGGCCGACATGCTGTTGACACAGTGGGTTCCACAAGGGTGGTTGCATGTGGTTGAAGTATGTATTGATGTAAATAAAAATTTCAAAAAGAAAAGAACACAAAAAATGATACCCAATAACAATAAATAGTAAACAAACCCTTTTATTTTCATGGCAGATCATGTGGTGGTAGATGTTGACAAAATGAACTGGATCATTAGAAGCGACCTTCCCTTAACAAGTGTGAATTCAGACAAAGATTCAATTGGGAAAAGAGAATATTTGCATATTAACACAATGTACCAGTCAATTATGCATAATGGATCCCAACAAAATAAACACACCTTGTGTTGGTGTTGCTGTGCTATACATATGACACAATGTCCGAATGTTATCTAATGTGTAAGTCCTTCCTACATATACATTGTGTGCTGCTAAATATTTACACTAAAATGTATATTTAAGATGTTACAGTGACATACAACTAGTGTTCTTTATAATACACTATATGCAATATGGAATACAGCACTAAGATGTATATTTAGAAGATGTTACAGTGATATGCAACTAGTGTTGTCTATAATTCACTAAATTCAATATGATATACCAGCAGTGACAGTTATCTTGTATCATTAGTACTAACCTATACACATGGTATGATATTAGCATTTTGCACTAAAGTGTATGTTTCACCGCATATTACAGTGAAGATTTTCTGGTGTGGTTAATCATATTAATGTACACTAGAATGTAAATTAGGATAAATAACAACAGCAACCACAATGTGGTTCTGAACATTATAGACTTTCAACTCTGTACTTGTACTACATGGTGCTATGATTAGATCCCCTGCTTTATATATTTTGGCCTTAAACCTGAGTATAAACAAAACTCATCAATATATTAGATAGTTTGTTATGACATAGTTACCTATACTATACATCACACACCTTACGGGTATGCAGCAGCTGCTTGGGGATGTGCTGTTTGTACAATGGTTCGCCACACATTAGGTCTCATGCTGCTGTTGTATGCACGTATGGTTATTGTCACTTTATAATATATATAAAATAATAAAAAAATATGGGTCTAAAGGATTGCTTACGATACTTAGAAAAACCTTTCTTATTGCCAACTACTAACCAAAAGAAAAAAAAATGATTATATATTACAGTAAAGGGAGATATCTACTGGGTGCACGTAACAAACAAGAACTGGGTACTGACACAACCAAAGCGCAATACAGTTTAATAATTAAATACCAACCAGGTCGCATAACAACACAGGTACTAGAATATATCACATGCAATATAAAAAGCTGCACAATACTTACAATTTAATTGTCATATGGACAGGTACCTGTGATTTTACTTATAAAAAAGGAACATATATATACCAAAATAACAACAGTGCACAGGATATTATTCAGCAATTCCTACAATTGTTAAAAATAGCTATACCCTATTCAGACAGTATTAAAATAATCTTTCTAGAATACCCTTACTACTTAATCTCAATATGGAATAGAACTAAAGGTGTAAGCAACCCAGAACAATTTTATGAAGACGACAAAACCTAATAGAATTCCTCAATGAAAAGATACTTGAACTCAACAGTGCACACTCTTTAACAGTTCCTAAATTTACTTTAGACATTACACATCATAGAAAGAAAAAAAAATATTACACGGACACTATTTCATATGGATTATACAAAGATGGCATACAACCCGGACATTTTCTCAGCAAATTATGGCTACAAAGAATAATATATGTTATACTTATCAGATATTGTTATTAGCACATACAGCTAGCAACATTACATCCTAACCATATATAAACACGAAAAATGACAGTAAAAACAAATATGCATCTCATTAAAAAAATTGACGGTGAATTATTACATTCCTATGACTACTTACAAGAAAAGTTTCAAGACTACTACACCAGTGGCTTATATGACACCACTATATATGTATATAAAGACAAAAAACTTAATGTTCCAAACCATTTGCAAACACAAGTATTTCATAGGAAGTTTGTTTTAACTCCAGCTGATAAGGCCGTACAATGTGGTCGTTGTTTGACGGCCTCACTATGTTAACACTCTTCAGGAAGAACTTGGTGGTACTAAGGCCTATGACTTTCAGCCTTTAGCTGTAAAGAGAGCTTGAGTGGATGACCACATTTATCGTCCAGCCACCAAGTTTGTTGTCTGTGTTTTAGAAGGCCAAGACAAGCTTCCTACGTTATATTGGTTACCTAATTATTTACTTCATGTTTTATGATTTTCATTTTACACACTTTTTAGTTTATTGCCAACCAAAGCTTATATACGGCTGGATAGATCTAACGGCGCTCGAGCTGTATACCGACCGACATAGACAACAAGACTGATAATAACTCGAGTACTACTCTACCGTACCACCTACCCCTAGCACACCTGACTCCAGATACATAATGTAGCGGTTTGGTGATCTCTTGACCACAATCACGTGCTCACTAGCGGCCAAAGCGCCATTGCGTTCTTTGTTGTTCTGCATTTTAGGACATCTTTACTGATTTGTCTAGTAGTCTATGGTAAGAACTACCATATTTAATGTTATTTACACATCAACTTATGTGCTGCTAACTAGTAATATCATTGTATACAGCCGTACAACTTTCTATCGTGAAATAGAATGGAAATCTTAGCACAACGGTCGCCGATCATATTCTCTCAAGCCCAAGCAAACTTTGACATAAAAAAGCCCAACTAAACTTTATTATGGATGTTGATTAAGTTACAATATGTTCTACAAAAGGGTTATCCTTTGGAAGCAAGGAATACACCACAGAAGTGAAAAATATGGAGTTTACATGTTTTCTGGGCCAGACTAGCTAGTTTCGGCCAATTAGGCCTCAAACCTTCACATGCATTATAAGAAATCTGCACAATACTTACAGCAATTTAATAATTGCCATAGCGACAGGTACCTGTGATTTTACTTATAAAAAAGAGAAAAAAATTCTATACCTAAATAACAACAGTGCAGAGGATATTATTAGGCAATACCAACAAATGTTAAAAATAGCTATACCCTATTCAGACAGTATTAAAATAACAACCCTAGAATGCCCTTACTACTCAATCTCAATATGGAACAGAACAAAAGGTGTAAGCAACCCAGAACAGTTTTATGAAGACGACAAAACCCTAAAAAACAAAATAGAACTTCTCAATGAAAAAATACATGAACTCAGGTTTCTTGCTTTCGAGTCCTCTTCGCCGTGTCATCTCTGTGGCCAGTGACATAGTGCACTGATGAGTTGGAAGGCCTTCATACAGACTGAACAAATTATTTGTCTTAATCGCGACGGAAGTAGGGGCGATGATTGTGGCCACGTAAAATCGATTTAAGCCCCCCCTCCAGTGGAATTCGTTTCCGCTGACCGTTCCAAGGCAGTTCTTCTCTCGCGGTTTATTTTTGTAATGGTTTGTCTTTGGGTGTTTGTGTCGCTTATATTATTTTATTTTGGATAGCCTTTTGGCCATTTTGTGGGAAAGTAACTGTCCTTTTGGCTTTCCGCTGTCGGTGTTTCCGTTGGGGTCTGTTGCTTCATGTTTGTGTTTCTTTCCCTTTGGTGTCTCTGATTGGAGCTGTGGGTTAATTGTATCGATTCCTGATCATT
Organism: Lucinisca nassula; assembly: GCA_963580285.1. Classification (NCBI taxonomy): domain Eukaryota; kingdom Metazoa; phylum Mollusca; class Bivalvia; order Lucinida; family Lucinidae; genus Lucinisca; species Lucinisca nassula. The sequence goes on from OY757015.1 coordinate 69,650,883, forward strand.
GCCTCTACTTCTATTTAGTACTCTTTAAAGCTGAATATTTTATGGCCAAGACCGCTACATACACAGACACATTTTGTGTTTTAACAGATTTATAGTTGATCACAGCATCATTGCCCACGTGACATTTGAACTTATCAAATGCATAGCATCCTACTATCGCAAAGAAATTGAATTCAACATTAGGAAATTTCAAACTGGTTTCCTGGACCTCACATATGGAATAGGGTATACTACATATGTAGACAGAAAATGCTACTACCACATATACCAAAAGAAATTTAGTATACCTACACCCACTTTCAATCAAACCACCCGGAATAGGTGATTAAAGGTATCATCACCACAGAATGTCACAGATATGGCTACCTCAGAAGTACAGAAAATGAATACTTGCATATATGCAACCTATTCAAGCACAGACTTATGAAATGTGGATACCCAAAACAATACATACAAAAGCACCTTCTACCATATAATAAGGATACTGAATCAGACAAAATTTACTCAAACATATTTTCAACACCAAAGACAAACAAATAGATAAAATACAGCTTTGCTATATAACAATGAAAAAGCTTAAGACAATTTTAATAACAAAAAAAGAAACTGCATAAGAAAATACAAAAATACATAGAGAAAGATATAAAATGGGTAATTTTAATACAGTAAACTAGAAAAATGAATCCTTTGGATAAAGAAACAACAAGACATGTCGCTGATTTTGCAACATCACATATATCTATGAAAGAGCAACACCCATATGGATTAATCTACTTTGACAATATAAAAAAGGACCGGAAGAGATATCTGTAATAGATGAACTACACGTCATAGAATTACATAGACAAATTTCTAATGACACGCGCTATTATGCGTACATAGGAAAAAGATACAAACAAATTGAGCTTGGAAAATATAAAACTTACATAATGATTGGCATCTGCTCGCTTAAGACTGACTCTTTCCTAATCCTTGAGTGTGACCCATGCAGATTAATAGACAGGTTTAAACAAAAGATGTGTAACAGCTTAAAGATACTGGTGTATAGAAAACTATATGGATATTTCTATATGGAGAATGTTTAATTTATAACCATCACAGGATTTTCATGGGACGTGGCGTATACTGTATGGATAATTTTCCAGCTACATCTAAAATTATTACATTAAATATAGTAATTGCACCATGTTCTATGCTCATCTAATACCATAACAATGGTATACAGTTAGCATTACAAACAACCCACATCCTCTTACTATTACTAAGTATTACTTCCTATGACATACATACACATAAATATGTATTTGTGGAAAAAGCAGGGTTATTAAGATGACTGCATTGTTGAGACCCGAGGGTTGGGTGCCTGTACACCGGTTAAGGGTCATTGGTGGGACAGTTGGTGTCAGATAAAATGAGTGCCAATGGTTTCACCGACAAGATCCCAAGTCCGTGGTCACAGTGTGTTCATCCAATGATAACTAACATGTCAACAAAAGAACCCATTTACGATCTGTTGACATATTAAAATATAGTAATAAAACTGTGGCGGTATGGATTACTGCATGTTTTTTTTTTTTTTTTTTTTTTTTGTTTTTGTTTTTTTTCTAAATAATAACGTACACAATGAAGCATTATTTAGCTTTACTTATCAGCCATGGTTGATGCACCGGTGCTATTGTGTATTTCTGTATAACCTTACATACATGTATAGTAGATGGTAATCTTTAATCAGTACTGCTGCCATGATGTTGAGAGAAGCCACGTTTCTTTTATAAAAAAAATATTGCGTCCATACAATGACACACCATTTATGACATATGCCGGAGGGCTTGTCAAATTACAATTTGTATGACATGCCATTTAGCAGTTGTCATGATAACAAAAGCAGAGTATCATGGAGCAAATATATGACTTGTTGCAGGCGTGTGGTTGCAGATGATTTGCTACTGGAAACTGCATGCGAATACTACTTGTTTCTGAAATTGCTGAAATTATGATTGGGCTTCGGTGCTAGGAAAACGCTAGTACACTATCCTAATCTATCAGGAAAAACAGTCCAATATATGAGTGGTATGCTCACATCAAATGTGATCTTTAAGCGGGACCCATTTGTACACCATATGCATGTTAAAAAAAAACTATACCATTGTGAGAGGGTGGCAGGAAAATATTCATACCTGTTATGCTAATATATGTACACTATGGATAGTGTGTGCACATGGATGCATTTGATTTTTGTATATATGTGCATGTGGTGTTTTTTCTTATTTTGATTGCTAGAACAAGTTCGGGCGTTTCATCTTAAAACTAAAATTTAGTATAATTATACTATAATGGTGATGAGTGAAGTGTTTTGGAGGCCTTCTCACATGACGTATATATGTTTCAATGATGTGGTTCTGTCATGTTACAAGTACCTAACTATAAAGCAATATACAAATGTTATTTGAATGCCCATCTTATTAGGGAATAATTACAAGAACTGCTCTTGCATGGTGTAACAGGGGTTCTGTAAGATATTCCTTCAGCAAACTGCAAATTTAAAATAGTAACCTTGTATTAAAAAGGGAGCATACATGTGAACCTGTAAATAAAACAAAACGATTATATCTATTTTGCATGGTAAAGTCTAAAACATTAACAAGACAATATATATATACAAGCAATGATATGAATGGATATTTGGTAATGAAAATAACACTAATTATATTATTATACCATTTTCTTGCACACCAGACAAGGAAAACCGTGATTTTACCCTGGGATAGAAATTTATGTTCCGACCCTGGTGTTCCGACCCCAAATCGAATATAATGGCGTGTTTGATAAATGCACTGGCTGATTACAACCTCATGTGCGGCGTCGTCATGCGTGACGTCACTAAACTTTCCTGTTGTGTCATCACAAAATGGCGGACGTCGGTAACGGAAGTGACAGCAGCATTAAAAATTCGCAATAGAAATGGAAGGTATGCAAGAAAAAGAATCCAATATGGGTGTGAGGGGTGGTTAGAAAATTCGTCCCTCGGGATCACTGTCCGGCATCACTCGGCAAGCCTCGTGATGCGGGACAGTGTCCCCTGGGACGGATTTTTCCATCCACCCCTCACACCCATATTAGATTCTTATAATCTCTGCCTTCTTTATTATTATTTTGGATACTGTATATACCAAAAATACCATTAATATTGTGCTCAGTTTCCGTGTGCCATATCAGACCAAAGAGCCATAATATGCCATATCAGACCAATATACCATAAAAGATCAAAGAACTATCATATGTCATATCTGACCTACGTACGTTATCATATACCATGTTAGACCATTGTACCATATTAAACCAATATGCCATATAAGATCAAAGAACTATCATTTGCCATATCAGACCACAGAACATATGACATATAGTATTAGTGTGCCACATTAGATAGATAAAGCACATCAGACCAATGAACTTCTATGTACCAAATCAGACCAAAGTTCCATACCAGACCAAAAATCGGTGATATGACATCTCAGATCAATGTGCCATAGTGGACCAATGTGTGATATCAGACCATTTAGCTATGGAACATTATTTCTTGCACACCAGACAAGCAAATCCGTGATTTAACCCTGGGATAGAAATTTATGTTCTGACCCTGGTGTTCCGACCCAGGCAACTAACATAAATGCGCTTCAATTCTATTCAACTGCCAGAACTACTTCCACACTTCTTTTATTTTGTAAACAATATACATGTGCGAGCTGTCAAAACTAACCGGAGGTGTTGTGCAAGAAAAAGAATCCAATATGGTGTTCTGTTGTAGATGAGCGTTTCCAACCCGAGGTTCCGCTCAGCACGGTCATCCCTCGGGTTGGAAACCCCATATCAGATTCTTATAAACTTATCAGACCATTGAGTTGCTATATGCCATACCAGACCACCAAACCATTCAACTGGCATATACCACATTAGGCCATTAAGCTACCATGGGCTAATCAGATCAATACACCATATCAGGTCAAATACAATAGTACTCTATTAGAATGACACATAAACAAAAGACCAGACTGACACCACAGCTCAATACGGCTCCTGTAAAAGGGAGTGTTTGTACTTCGCTAACACCATTGCGATACCTGGAGTGCTATTGCACGGGTTATGTTCCAACAAAGCCACCCTTTTTCCTCCAATTTTATGTGAACAACTTTAGTTATTACTTCTATTAAACTTCAGTTTTTGAGTAATTATACCTTTTTAAATTATATTTACGTTTTAGTTACTTTCATTGTATTAACTATCTATTTCTTCATTAAACTAAGTGCCGAGATAATCTATTTAGTTTTGTGTCTCTATCTACTTCCTAACGTTGTAGATTTTCATTTTCCACACTTTTTAGTTTATATACAACCAAAGCTGGTGTGTGGCGGCGGAAAAACGTCTCCCTGCCCTACATCATAGTGTAGATTATATTTTCTTGTCCTTTGGGATCATTGATTCCATTGTGGAATTTTGAAAATATCTGAGGGTCACTGATGAGGCCTAATTGGCCAAAACTAGCTAGTCTGGCCCAGAAAACATGTACACTCCATATTTTTCACTTCTGTAGTGTATTCCTTGCTTCCAAAGGATAACCCTTTTATAGAACATATTTAACTTCACTACAGCTGGTGTGTGGGAATGTGCGGCGGCGGTAATACGTCTCACCCCATTTTGATTTATGTCAGTCTTTGTATCGACTGCCTATTCGAAATTTGCAAAATTGCAGTATGTTTCCTCTGGCTTTCTTTGCCGGATCATTACAGGGTCACTGATGAGGCTTTATTAGCCGAAACTACGTAGTATGACCCATCTTCTTTCTTATGAATGTTTTCATTGCTCTTAAAGGAACTCATTTTTGATTTTTATTTTCCTGCCTTACATCATAGTGTAGATTATATTTTCTTGTCCTTTGGGATCATTGATTCAATTGTGGAATTTTGAAAATATCTGAGGGTCACTGATGAGGCCTAATTGGCCGAAACTAGCTAGTCTGGCCCAGAAAACATGTACACTCCATATTTTTCACTTCTGTAGTGTATTCCTTGCTTCCAAAAGATAACCCTTTTATAGAACATATTTAACTTCACTACAGCTGGTGTGTGGGAATGTGTGGCGGCGGTAAAACGTCTCCCTGCCCTACATCATAGTGTAGATTATATTTTCTTGTCCTTTGGGATTATTGATTCCATTGTGGAATTTTGAAAATATCTGAGGGTCACTGATGAGGCCTAATTGGCCGAAACTAGCTAGTCTGGCCCAGAAAACATGTACACTCCATATTTTTCACTTCTGTAGTATATTCCTTGCTTCCAAAGGATAACCCTTTTATAGAACTTATATACGGCTGGATAGACCTAACGGCACTCTAGCAGTTAACCGACCGACTTAGACAACAAGACTGATAATAACTTGAGTACTACCCTACCCCTTCCACCTACCCCTAGCATAATGACTCCAGATACATAATGTAGCGGTTCGGTGATCTCTTGATCACAATCACGTGCTCACTACTTCATAAAATTGTGACGTCATTTCTAGACCAAACCGCCATTGCGTTCTTTGTTGTTCATCTGCTGCATTTTAGGACATCTTTACTGATTTGGCCAATATTCTATAGTAAGAACTACCAAATTTAATGTTATTTACACATCAATTTATTGTTGCTAACTAGTAGTATCATTGTATATAGCCGTACAACTTTCTATCGTAAATAAAGTATGGAAAACGTCGCCGATCCTATTGTCTCAAGCCCAAACAAACTTTTACATCAAAAATATGCCCAACTTAACTTTAGTATGAATGCTGATTAAGTTACAAACCTTCAGCGAGGCGATGACAATCGTTATGTGCATTAACTAAACATAACAGGTGTTTTAGCAACATTTTCAACCCTGTAAAGAGGTCACCTATACACAAATGGCCGAGCCCGACCCAAACTTAACAAAAACCACTTCTAAATATGGCTAACCCCTAGGAGTCTACCATTTCCTACCTTGACTAAACCATATTTGAGACCCCTTATCAACAAGGTTAACCTCCACATATCAAAATTGCTTACACCTAATTCAGATCGATTAACCCCTACATTATTCAATGAGACCTTTGAATATAAACTGATGATGGCACAGTTGGACTGAGCATAAATTCAAATTAACGTGCGAATCCTGGTATACATGCGACTTCATGGGGCCGACATGCTGTTGACACAGTGGGCTGCCACACGAATGGTTGCATGTGGTTGACGTCTTATGTATTTATGTAAATAAAAAATTTTCAAAAAAAAAATGATACCTTATAACAATAAATAGTAAACAAACCCTTTTATTATAATTGCAGATCATGTGGTGGTTGATGTTGACAAAATGTAGAACTGGATCATTAGAAGAGACCTTGCCCTAACAAGTGCGAATTAAGACAAAGATTCAATTGGGCAAAGCATAGAATAATATTATTGCATATTAACACAATGTACCAGTCAATAAAGCATAATGGATCCCAACAAAATAACCACACCTATGTTGGTGTTGCTGTCCTATACATATGACACAATGTCTTATTGTCATCTAATGTGTTAGTCCTTCCTGTATATAAATGGTGGGCTACTAAATATTTATACTAAGATGTATATTTAAGAAGATGTGACAGTGACATACAACTAGTGTTCTTTATAAAACACTATCTGCAATATAGAATACAACACTAAGATGTTTATTTGAAAGAGTTATTATACCTTTTTAAATTAATGTTACGCTTTAGTTACTTTCATTTTATTAATCTATCCATTTCTTCATTAATCTAAGTGCCGAGATGGTCTTTTTAGTTGTTTGTCTCTATCTACTTCCTAACGTTGTAGATTTTCATTTTCAAGACTTTTTAGTTTATTTACAACCAAAGCTTATATATAACTTGATAGACCTAACGGCGCTCGAGCTGTAGACCGACCGACATAGACAACAAGACTGATAATAACTTGAGTACTTCCCTACCATACCACCTACCCCTAGCACACACTGACTCCAGATACATAATGTAGCGGTTTGGTGATCTCTTGACCACAATCACGTGCTCACTAGCGGCCAAAGCGCCATTGCGTTCTTTGTTGTTCTTCTGCTGCATTTTAGGACATCTTTACTGATTTGTCCAATATTCTATGATAAGAAATACCATATTTAATGTTATTTACACATCAATGTATGTGCTGCTAACTAGTAATATCATTGTATATAGCCGTACAACTTTCTATCGTAAAATAGAATGGAAAACTTAGCACAACGGTCGTCGATCCTATTCTCTCAAGCCCAAGCAAACTTTGATATAAAAAGCCCAACTAAACTTTATTATGAATGTTGATTAAGTTACAAACCTTCACATGCAATAAAAGAAATCTTCACAACACTTACAACAATTTAATAATTGCCATAGGGACAGGTACCTGTGATTTGACTTATAAAAAGAGAAAAAAATTCTATACCTAAATAACAACAGTGCAGAGGATATTATTAGGCAATACCAACACATGTTAATAATAGCTATACCCTATTCAGACAGGATTAAAATAACCACCCTAGAATGCCCTTACTACTCAATCTCAATATGGAACAGAACTAAAGGTGTAAGCAACCCAGAACAGTTTTATGAAGACGACAAAACCCTAAAAAACAAAATAGAACTTCTCAATGAAAAAATACATGAACTCAGGTTTCTTGCTGTCGAGTCCTCTTCGTCGTGTCATCTCTGTGGTTGTTTGATTTTTGTGGTCACGGAGAGGTTGCACTGATGAGTTAGGAGGCCTTCATACGGACTGAACAAATTATTTGTCTTAATCGCGACGGAAGTAGGGGCGATGATTGTGGCCACGTAAAATCGATTTAAGCCCCCCAGTGGAATTCGTTTCCGCTGACCATTCCAAGGTGGTTCTTCTGTCGCGGTTTATTTTTGAAATGGTTTGTCTTTGGGTGTTTGTGTCGCTTATATTATTTTAATTTGGATAGCCTTTTGGCCATTTTGTGGTAACTGTCCTTTTGGCTTTCCGCTGTTTGTGTTTCCGTTGGGGTATGTTGCTTCATGTTTGTGTTTCTTTCCCTTTGGTGTCTCTTGATGGGAGCTGTGGGTTAATTGTATCAATTCCTGATCATTGCCTCTACTTCTATTTAGTACTCTTCAAAGCTGAATATTTTATGACCAAGACCGCTACATACACAGACACATTTTGGGTTTTAACAGATTTATAGTTGATCACAGCATCATTGCACACGTGACATTTGAATTTATCAAATGCATAGCATCCTACTATCGCAAAGAACTTGAAATTGAATTCAACATTAGGAAATTTAAAACTGATTTCCTAGACCTCACAAATGGAATAGGGTATACTACATATGTGGACAGAAAATGCCACATATACCAAAAGAAATTTAATACATACACCTACACACACTTTCAATCGAACCACCCGGAATGGGTGATTAAGGGTATCATCACCACAGAATGTCACAGATATGGATACCTCAGTAGTACAGAAAATGAATATTTGCATATATGCAACCTATTCAAGCACAGACATATGGAATAGGGTATACTACATATGTGGACAGAAAATGCTACTACCACATACACCAAAAGAAATTTAATACATATACCTACACCCACTTTCAATCGAACCACCCGGAATGGGTGATTAAGGGTATCATCACCACAGAATGTCACAGATATGGATACCTCAGTAGTACAGAAAATGAATATTTGCATATATGCAACCTATTCAAGCACAGACTTATGAAATGTGGATACCCAAAACAATACATACAAACGCACCTTCTGCCATATAATAAGGATACTGAATCAGACAAAATTTACTCAAACATATTTTCAACACCAAAGACAAACAAATACATAAAATACAGCTTTGCAATATAACAATGAAAAAACTCAAGACAATTTTAATAACAAAAAGAAACTGCATAAGAAAATACAAAAATACATAGAGAAAGATATGAATGGGTAATTTTAATACAGTAAACAAGAAAAATGAATTGAATCCTTGGGTTAAAGAAACAACAAGACATGTCGCTAATTTTGCAACATCACAGATATCTATGAAAGAGCAACACCCGTATGGACTAATCTACTTACATAGTTTAATCTAATTACATAGACAAAATATTAATGACACGCGCTATTATGCGTACGTAGGAAAAAAGATACAAACAAATTGAGCTTGGAAAATATAAAACACATAATGATTGTCATCTGCTCGCTAAAGACTGACTCTTTCCTAATCCTTGAGTGTGACCCATGCAGATTAATAGACAGGTTTAAACAAAAGATGTGTAACAGCTTAAAGATACTGGTGTATAGAGAACTATATGGACATTTCTATATGGAGAATGTTTAATTTATAACCGTCACAGGATTTTCATTGGACAATATTCCAGCTAAAACTAAAATTATTACATTAAATATAGTAATTGCACCATGTCCTATGCTCATCTTGTACCATAACAATGGTATACAGTAAGTATTACAAACAACCCACATGCTCTTATTATTACTAAGTATTAGTTCCTATGACATACATACACATAAATGTGTATTTGTGGAAAAAGCAGGGTTATTAAGATGACTGCATTGTTGAGACCCGAGGGTTGGGTGCCTGTACACCGGTTAAGGGTCATTGATGAGACAGTTGGTGTCAGATATAATGACTGCCAATGGCTTCACCGACAAGATCCCAAGTCCGTGGTCACAGTGTGTTCATCCAATGATAACTAACATGTCAACAAAAGAACCCATTTACGATCTGTTTACATATAAAAATATAGTAATAAAACTGTGGCGGTCTGGATTACTGCATGGTTTTATTTTTTAAAATAATATCGTACACAAGGAACCATTATTTAGCTTTACTTATCAGCCATGGTTGATGCAACGGTGCTATTGTGTATTTCTGTATACCCTTGCATACATGTATAGTAGATGGTAATCTTTAATCAGTACTGCGAGAAGCCACGTTTCTTTTATAAAAAAATATTGTCTCCATACAATGACACACCATTTATGACATATTGTCATATTACAATTTGTATGCGGTGCCATTTTGCAGGTGTCATGATAACAAAAGCAGAGTATCATGAACCAAATATATGACTTGTTGCAAACGTATGGTTGCAGATGATTTGCTACTGAAAACTGCATGCGAATACTACTTGTTTTTCAAATTGATGAAATTGTAATGATTGTGCTTCGGTGCTAGAAAAATGCTGGTACACTAGCCTAACCAATCAGGAAAAACAGTCCAATATATGAGTGGTATGCTGACATCAAATGTGATCTTTGAGCGGGATACCATTGTGAGAGGGTGGCAGAAAAATATCATTCATACCGGTTATGCTAATATATGTACACTATGGATAGTGTGTGCACATGGATGCATTTGTTTTTTTTTTTTTTTGGAATATGTGTGCATGTGGTGTTTTCTTATTGTGATTGCTAGAACAATTTCGGGCGTTGGGCAAGACATGTAATGATACTACCCCACTCCACCCAGGTGTAAATGGGTAGCAGTGGTGTTAAAGCCACTGCCTCTCTCTCTCGGGCGCGTGAAATACCCGGAATGAGTGTTCGAGAGCGATTCAATAAGCTTGAAGCTTTCATCGCAATCGAACTAAAACAAATTAGTAGAAACTAATTTCGGGCGTTTCATCTTAAAACTAAAATTTAGTATAATTATACTATACTGGTGATGAGTGAAGTGTTTTGGAGGCCTTCTCACATGACGTATATATGTTTCAATGATGTGGTTCTGTCAAGTTACAAGTACCTAACTATAAAGCAATATACAAATGCTATTTGAATTCCCATCTCATTAGGGAATAATTACAAGAACTGCTCTTGCATGGTGTAACAGGGGTTCTGTAAGATATTCCTTCAGCAAACTGCAAATTAAAAACAGTAACCTTGTACCATGAAGGGAGCATACATTTGAACCTGTAAATAAAACAAAACGATTTTTTAATATCTATTTTGCATGGTAAAGTCTTAAACATTAACAAGACAGGTTGCAATGATATGAATGGATATTTGGTAATGAAAATAACACTAATTATATGATTATACCATTATCTCTGCCTTCTTTATTATTATTTGGATACTGTATATACCAAAAATACAATTAATATTGTGCTCAGTTTCCGTGTGCCATATCAGACGAAATAGCCATAATATGCCATATCAGACCAATATACCATGAAAGATCAAAGAACTATCATATGTCATATCTGACCTACGTACGTTATCATATACCATGTCAGACAGTTGTACCTTATTAAACCAATATGCCATATAAGACCAAAGAACTATCATATGCCATATCAGACAATAGAACATATGCCATATAGGATTAGTGTGCCATATTAGATAGATATACCACATCAGACCAATGAACTACCATGTACCTAATCAGACCAAAGTTCATTACCAGACCAAAAATCGGTAATACGACATCTCAGATCAATGTGCCATAGTGGACCAATGTGCGATATCAGACCATTGAGCTATGGAACAGTATGACTTATCAGACCATTGAGTCGCTATATGCCATACCAGACCACCAGACCATTCAACTGGCATATACCACATTAGACCATTAAGCTACCGTGGGCTAATCAGATCAATACACCATGTCAGGTCAAATACATTAGTACTCTATTAGAATGACACATAAACAAAAGACCAGACTGACACCATAGCTCACTACGGCTCCTGTAAAAGGGAATGTTTGTACTTCGCTAACACCATTGCGATACCGGAAGTGCTATTGCACGGGATATTTTCCAACAAAACCACCCTTTTTCCTCAAATTTTATGTGAACAACTATAGTTATTACTTCTATTAAACTTCAGTTTATGAGTAATACCTTTTTAAATTAATTTTACGTTTTAGTTACTTTCATTTTATTTATCTATCCATTTCTTCATTAATCTAAGTGCCGAGATAGTCTTTTTAGTTTTATGTCTCTATCTACTTCCTAACTTTGTAGATTTTCATTTTCCACACTTTTTAGTTTATATACAACCAAAGTTTATATACAGCTGGATAGACCTTACCGCACATGAGCAGTTGACCGACCGACATAGACAACAAGACTGATAATAACTTGAGTACTACCCTACCCCTTCCACCTACCCCTAGCATACTGACTCCAGATACATAATGTAGCGGTTCGGTGATCTCTTGACCACAATCACGTGCTCACTACATCATGAAATTGTGACGTCATTTCTAGCCCAAAGCGTTCTTTGTTGTTCTTCTGCTGCATTTCAGGACATCTTTACTGATTTGGCCAATATTCTATGGTAAGAACTACCAAATTTAATGTTATTTATACATCAATTTATTGCTGCTAACTAGTAGTATCATTGTATATAGCCGTACAACTTTCTATCGTAAAACAGAATGGAAAACTTAGCACAAACGTCGCCGATCCTATTCTTTCAAGCCCAAGCAAACTTTGACATAAAAAATATGCCAAACTTAACTTTTTTATGAATGCTGATTAAGTTACAAACCTTCAGCGAGGCGATGACAATTGTTATGTGCATTAACTAAACATAACAGGTGTTTTAGCCACATGTTCAACCCTGTAAAGAGGTCACATATACACAAATGGCCGACCCCGACCCAAACTTAACAAAAACCACTACTAAATATGGCTAACCCCTAGGAGTCTACCATTTCCTACCTTGACTAAACCATATCACTATATTGCTAACCCTGGCTATTTTACGGCAGCGACTCTCACACATCCCAGACCCCACCCCACCACCATTTCTTACTGACAGAATAAACAAACCTTATTTGAGACCCTTATCAACAAGGTTAACCTCCACATATCAAAATTGCTTACACCTAATTCAGATCGATTAACCCCTACATTATTCAATGAGACCTTTGATTATAAACTGATGATGGCACAGTTAGACTGAGCATAAATTCAAATTAACATGCGAATAAATCTAACTGAAGGATAGGGATCCTGGTGTACATGCGACTTCATGGGGGCCGACATGCTGTTGACACAGTGGGGTGCCACACGGGGGGGGGGGGGGTGCATGTGGTTGACGTCTTATGTATTTATGTAAATTAAATTTTTCAAAAAAGACCACAAAAAATGATACCTAATAACAATAAATAGTAAACAAACCCTTTTATTATAATTGCAGATCATGTGGTGGTTGATGTTGACAAAATGTAGAACTGGACCATTAGAAGAGATCTTGCCCTAACAAGTGCGAATTCAGACAAAGATTCAATTGGGGAAAACATAGAATAATATTATTGCATATTAACACAATGTACCAGTCAATTATACATAATGGATCCCAACAAAACAAGCACACCTATGTTGGTGTTGCTGTCTTATACATATGACACAATGTCTTAATGTTATCTAATGTGTTAGTCCTTCCTGTATATACATGGTGGGCTACTAAATATTTATACTAAGATGTATATGTAAGAAGATGTGACAGTGACATACAACTAGTGTTCTTTATAAAACACTATCTGCAATATGGAATACAGCACTAAGATGTATATTTGAAATAGTTATTATACCTTTTTAAATTAATGTTACACTTTAGTTACTTTCATTTAATTAATCTATCCATTTCTTCATTAATCTAAGTGCCGAGATGGTCTTTTTAGTTGTTTGTCTCTATCTACTTCCTAACGTTGTTGATTTTCATTTTCCACACTTTTTAGTTTATTTACAACCAAAGCTTATATACGGCTTGATAGACCTAACGGCGCTCGAGCTGTAGACCGACCGACATAGACAACAAGACTGATAATAACTTGAGTACTACCCTACCATACCACCTACCCCTAGCACACACTGACTCCAGATACATAATGTAGCGGTTTGGTGATCTCTTGACCACAATCACGTGCTCACTAGCGGCCAAAGCTCCATTGCGTTCTTTGTTGTTCTTCTGCTGCATTTCAGGACATCTTTACTGATTTGTCCAATATTCTATGATAAGAACTACCATATTTAATGTTATTTACTCATCAATTTATATGCTGCTAACTAGTAATATCATTGTATATAGCCGTAAAACTTTCTATCGTAAAATAGAATGGAAAACTTAGCACAACGGTCACCGATCCTATTCTCTCAAGCACAAGCAAACTTTGACATAAAAAAAAGCCCAACTAAACTTTATTATGAATGTTGATTAAGTTACAAACCTTCACATGCAATAAAAGGAATTTGCACAATACTTACAACAATTACATAATTGCCATAGGGACAGGTACCTGTGATTTGACTTATAAAAAGGGAAAAAAAATCTATACCTTAATAACAACAGTGCAGAGGATATTATTAGGCAATACCAACAAATGTTAAAAATAGCTATACCCTATTCAGACAGTATTAAAATAATCACCCAAGAATGCCCTTACTACTCAATCTCAATATGGAACAGAACTAAAGGTGTAAGCAACCCAGAACAGTTTTATGAAGACCCTAAAAACAAAATAGAACTTCTCAATGAAAAAATACATGAGCTCAGGTTTCTTGCTGTCGAGTCCTCTTTGTCGTGTCATTTCTGTGGTTGTTTGATTTTTGTGGTCACGGAGATGTTGCACTGATGAGTTAGGAGACCTTCATACGGACTGAACAAATTATTTGTCTTAATCGCGACGGAAGTAGGGGCGATGATTGTGGCCACGTAAAATCGATTTAAGACCCCCAGTGGAATTCGTTTCCGCTGAACATTCCAAGGTGGTTCTTCTGTCGGGGTTTATTTTTGTAATGGTTTGTCTTTGGGTCGCTTATATTATTTTAATTTGGAAAGCTTTTTGGCCTTTTTGTGGTAACTGTCCTTTTGGCTTTCCGTTGTTGGTGTTTCCGTTAGGGTCTGTTGCTTCATGTTTGTGTTTCTTTCCCTTTGGTGTCTCTGATGGGAGCTGTGGGTTAATTGTATCGATTCCTGATCACTGCCTCTACTTCTATTTAGTACTCTTCAAAGCTGAATATTTTATGGCCAAGACCGCTACTTACACAGACACATGTTTTATGTTTTAACAGATTTATATTGATCACAGCATCATTGCACACGTGCCATTTGAACTTATCAAATGCATAGCATCCTACTATCGCATAGAACTTGAATTGAATTCAACATTAGGAAATTTCAAACTGATTTCCTATACCTCACAAATGGAATAGGGTATACTACATATGTGGGCAGAAAATGCCACATATACCAAAAGAAATTTAATACATACACCTACACACACTTTCAATCGAACCACCCGGAATGGGTGATTAAGGGTATCATCACCACAGAATGTCACAGATATGGATACCTCAGTAGTACAGAAAATGAATATTTGCATATATGCAACCTATTCAAGCACATGTTATCATTGCTCTTAAAGGAAGTAAAGGAACTCATTTTTTGATTTTTATTATGAAATGTGGATACCCAAAATAATACATACAAACGCACCTTCTACCATATAATAAGGATACTGAATCAGACAAAATTCACTCAAACATATTTTCAACACCAAAGACAAACAAATACATAAAATACAGCTTTGCAATATAACAATGAAAAAGCTCAAGACAATTTTAATAACAAAAAGAAACTGCATAAGAAAATACAAAAATACATAGAGAAAGATATGAATGGGTAATTTTAATACAGTAAACAAGAAAAATGAATTGAATCCTTGGGTTAAAGAAACAACAAGACATGTCGCTAATTTTGCAACATCACATATATCTATGGAAGAGCAACACCCATATGGACTAATCTACTTACATAGATTAATCTAATTACATAGACAAAGTACTAATGACACGCATTATTATGCGTACATAGGAAAAAGATACAAACAAATTGAGCTTGGAAAATATAAAACTTACATAATGATTGTCATCTGCTCGCTAAAGACTGACTATTTCCTAATCCTTGAGTGTGACCCATGCAGATTAATAGACAGGTTTAAACAAAAGATGTGTAACAGCTTAAAGATAATGGTGTATAGAGAACTATATGGACATTTCTATATGGAGAATGTTTAATTTATAACCATCACAGGATTTTCATTGGACAATATTCCAGCTACAACTAAAATTATTACATTAAATATAGTAATTGCACCATGTCCTATGCTCATCTAATACCATAACAATGGTATACAGTTAGTATTACAGACAGCCCACATGCTCTTATTATTACTAAGTATTACTTCCTATGACATACATACAAATAACTATTTATTTGTGAAAAAAGCAGGGTTATTAAGATGACTGCATTGTTGAGACCCGAGGGTTGGGTGCCTGTACACCGGTTAAGGGTCATTGGTGGGACAGTTGGTGTCAGATATAATGACTACCAATGGTTTCAACGACAAGATCCCAAGTCCGTTGTCACAGTGTGTTTTCCAATGATAACTAACATGTCAACAAAAGAACCCATTTATAAATATGTTTACATATAAAAATATAGTAATAAAACTGGGGCGGTCTGGATTACTGCATGGTTTTATTTTCTAAATAATATCGTACACAAGGAAGCATTATTCAGCTTTACTTATCAGCCATGGTTGATGATCGGTGCTATTGTGTATTTCTGTATAACCTTACATACATGTATATTAGATGGTAATCTTTAATCAGTACTGCTGCCATGATGTTGAGAAAAGCCACGTTTCTTTATAAAAAAAAAAAAAAAAATATTGTGTCCATACAATGACACACCATTTATGACATATGCCGGAGGGCTTGTCATATTACAATTTGTATGCGATGCCATTTTGCAGGTGTCATGATAACAAAAGCAGAGTATCATGGAGCAAATAAATGACTTGTTGCAGGCGTATGGTTGCAGATGATTTGCTACTGGAAACTGTAGAACGCGGCGTCTGATCAGGGCCTACACTGTTTGCAAAAAGTTCGACCATTTTCCAAATTAAAGTTGAAGAAAACACCCCTACATTTTGAAAATGACTCCTGCTATATAAAAGGAGGAAGATTCCATTTGGTACAAAAAGGGTTATGGGCTTCTTGGATACAGGGATCAGTCAAACCTCTCTCTCATCTCAACGGTCACGTGCCATTGAAGTGAGTTGGAGTGGTTGTCGACGGCATGACGTCGAGCCAAGTTACTCGACGCCCGTCTGTTAGTCCACTCATTGGTTGTTGTTGTTTTTTTTTCGACTGTCAGTGTGTTTATTTGTCTAACAGGTCTAACAGTCCGTCCGTTCGTCTGTAAGTCAGTCAGTCGGTCTGTGTGTCGTCTGTCTGTCTACTGTCAGTTTGTCAGTCAAACCTCTCTCTCTCTCTCTCTCATGCCAACGGCCATGTGACAATGAAGTGAGTTGGAGTGGGTGTCGACGGCATGACGTCGAACCAACATTGACTCAACGCCCCTCCATCAGTCCACTCATTAGTTTATTTCGACTGTCAGTATGGACATTTCAATTGCACATGTAGACAGGTGGTTGGACAGATTTCTCAAGATAGATAGATAGATAGTGTGTGTGTGTGTGTGTGTGTGTGTGTGTGTGTGTGTGTGTCGCTTTCAACAATTTTTCAGTCATATCACGACGGTGTCTGGTTGTGACAGGGAGCTCAATGCTCACTTTTATAGTGCTGCCTCACTGAAGTATCATGTCCCAGACACATTACATGATTCCAAACCAAGTCACATTATCCTGACACTGGGTCGATCAGTCCTAGCTCTACCCTGTAAATCTGAGTGCCAAGCGAGGAGCAGCTAGTACCATTCTTAACGACTTTGGTATGTCGCAGCCCGGGATCGAACCCGTGACCTTCCGTTCCCCGGAGCGGACACTCTACCAACTGAGCTATCGGGACCGGTAGATAGATAGATAGATTTTGTTTGTTTGTTTGATTTGAAGTTTAACGTCCCTGTCAACACTGTAAAGGTCATTTTGGAGACGTTGCTTCCAATTTTGTGGGACTTTTACCCGACATTGAGATGAAATGACATCTCAAGCCCTGTCGCCCAATGAAACCAATAGGGTTTATAAGCATGGACGATCCAACTCGCACCGCTTTGCCTGGGTAGGCTTAGATCCTCTAAGCGGTTTACCAGTACTCGTGTGCGGGTCGGATTTAGCTCTGCGTGGAAGCATCATGCAGCCCATATATTTCTTCAAGCCCCTACGGGCGGGGGCCTAGATAGATAGATAGTAGATAGATAGATAGATAGATAGATAGATAGATAGATAGATAGATAGATAGATAGATAGATAGATAGATAGACTTGGATAGCGAATAAAACGAAAGTTACGTAAAAACTTATTTCGTGAATAACGGTATCTCAAGCCATTGACATGGGTGATTCACGAAAAGATTTTCGTCAATTAAAAACGGATTTAGGATAAATGAATTTCGGTAATGAAAGCAAAATATCGTTCTTTCCTTCTCGAGGCATTATTTCAATGAAAACGGGTATATTTTCTCTCAAATGTTTGAATATTGTTAGCATTTTAACTTCCGCCAATACATTTGAAAAGCGATGGCCGTTTCAATTGACGGCCAGTACTTTGCGCATGCGCAAGAATGACGTCATAAACGGAATTCCTAAAACCTCCTATAGCGTTTTTATGCATGGACGGTCCGACTTGCACCAATTTTCTTGGGCAGGCTTAGAACCTCTACCAGTACTCAAGTGTGGTCGGTTTCAGCTCTGCGTGGAAGCATCATTCAGCCCAATCTATTTCTTCAAGCCCCGATGGGCGGGGGCTGGCTCCCAACAATTACCCAACCAAGTTATATACATGTACCAACCAGGCTGAGCGTACCGGCGAATGAAACTGAGTAATTAATTTTGACAACTCAGTAAAAGTCAATGATCTGAATCTCCACTGTGATAACTGACGGGGCAAAATGAAAAAAAAAAAGCTAGCGTGTGTGTGTGGATCCGTACATTTGGAGATGAGGTCCATTTAGGTGCTTGTGCTCTTGCGCGCCCGCGTGTGTGTGTGTGTGTGCGGTAGGGGAACACGTCCCAACAACATTTAAGGTCATACTGCGACGGGGGATCTTGGTTTAAAGACTAATGAAAAAATTTGGAGATGAGGTCCAATTTGGTGTATTGAAATTTTGGTGTATTGAAATACAAACATAGCTTTATTTTATAGTTATATTTGTCAGTTAGGGGAGGTGATTTTATTTTCTTAACAAATAACACGCCAGCTTTGGAAGCTTGTTGAATAATCGAAGATTTTGCAGACAAAATTCGCGAAAATTTATAATTTGAAAGCATCAGAACCTACCGGTGTGGTTTACGTCAGACGGTACCAATTTTCCCGGTGCGAGGTTTTGTTTGTTTGATTTGAGAATTAAGGTCCCCCGCCAACACTGTAAAGGTCATTTTGGAGACGTTGCTTCCAATTTTGTGGGACTTCTACCCGACATTGAGATGAAATGACATCTCAAGCCCTATCGCCTAATGAAACCAATAGGGTTTATAAGCATGAACGGTCCGACTCGCACCGCTTTGCCTGGGCAGGCTTAGATCCTCTAAGCGGTCGGCTTTCAGCACTGCGAGGAAACATCATGCAGCCCGTCTATTCTTCAAGCCCCATGGGCGGGGGCTGTCCCGGTGCGAGGTAGATGAGTGGTTGGATGCCTCTGATGTAAGAGACTCCGGTTCAATTCGTGGCAGCGGTAATAAATTTGCGGTGTCAGAACATGCTCATTTGGCATCATTTGCAGAGATGAAGCATCAAAGTGCACCGTCCTTTCAATCGGGACTTTAACTGTAGACCCGATGTGCAGGGAGAATCTTCTCCTGCGCCTACAGATAAAAAATCCCTACCGAAATAACATGACTATCGTGTAGGCTTACATCATACAAAAGTGGAGAAATGGTAAAACATGACCGATCGCAATAACAGTTTGATTTGAGGTTTAACGTCCCGCCAACACTATTTAGGTCATTATGGAGACGTTGCTTCCAATTTTGTTGGACCGACACTGAGATGAAATGACATCTCAAAGCTTCGTTATTGCCCAATGAAACCAATAGGGTTCAAATGCATGGACGGGCCGACTCGCACCACTTTGCCCAGGCAGTCTTAGACCTTCTAAGCGGTTTACCAGTATTCGTGTGCGGTCAGTTTCAGCTCTGCGTGGAAGCATCATGCAGCCCAATCTATTTCTCCAAGCCCCGATGGGTGGGGGCATTTCTTTGGTTTGATTTGAGGTATAGCGTCCTCGTCAACACTGTATAAGTCATTTTGGAGACGTTGCTTCCAATTTTGTGGGAGTTTTACTCGACATTGAGATAAAATGACATCTCAAGCCCTATCGCCCAATGAAACCAATAGGGTTTGTAAGCGTGGGCGGACCGACTCGCACCGCTTTGCCTGGGCAGGCTTAGATCCTCTAAGCGGTTAGCCAGTACTCGTGTGCGGTCGGTTTCAGCTCTGTGTGGAAGCATCATTCAGCCCATCTATTTCTTCAAGCCCTGGTGCGCGGGGATAATCGCAGGAATAATAGATAGATAGATAGATAGATAGATAGATGACATTTCTTTTAATTTGGTTTGGTTTTACCACCCTTTCAAGATTATTTCACTCATATCGAGCCGATCGTTAACCATAGGTGGGTGAAAACCGGAGTAACCGTAAAAAACACATGACCTTCTGTTGCAGAACTTGGCGTCTCACAAGTGACCCGAGCCAGGTTCAAACCCACAGCGGTGACCTGAATTTTGGCATAGAACCACCTAAGTCATAACACGATCGCAAAAACTGGTATCATATGCGCTGATCAGTCTATGCTGATGCACAGGCTGCAAATAGCTTTTTTTTTTTTGCTCATATAATGTGTAAAAAATGTTTTTGATCTTCCCATGACTATCGCTAAAACTACACAGATTCACGGACGACAATATGCCATATTTCTCAAAGAAATGCTTATAATTAAGAGTGTTTAGGAAATAAATGTTTTAGTGTTTTAAAATGCCTTTCAGATGTTTCCTTGCATTATTACCCGCAATTTTACCTTTAACAGTTTGTTGACGTAACCCATGACGTCGAATAACCCATGAAGTCGAATCGGTTTTCTGTGGCATTATTACGTTTAGCGTACCTATGTTTAAACAGCTGTAAATCTTAAACCATAAGGAGTATTTTATTCAATTCGGTGTCAAATTGTTTCTCAAATACCAATATATCTGAAATCAGTTGTAACTCATTTTCGCCGAAAATTCCCAGAAGGTCCCTTTTCGCGTGACGGGTCACATATTATAATGGTGATGAGTGAAGTGTTTTGGAGGCCTTCTCACATGACGTATATATGTTTCAATGATGTGGTTCTGTCATGTTACAAGTGCCTAACTATAAAGCAATATACAACTGCTATTTGAATGCCCATTTTATAAGGGAATAATTACAAGAACTGCTTTTGCATGGTGCACTAGGGGTTCTGTAAGATATTCCTTCAGCAAACTGCAAATTTAAAACAGTAACCATGTACCATGAAGGGAGCATACATGTGAATCTGTAAATAAAACAAAACGATTATATCTATTTTGCATGGTAAAGTCTAAAACATTAACAAGACAGGTTGCAATGATATGAATGGATATTTGGTAATGAAAATAACACTAATTATATGATTATACCATTATCTTTGCCTTCTTTATTATTATTTGGATACTGTATATACCAAAAATACCATTAATATTGTGCTCAGTTTCCGTGTGCCATATCAGACGAAATAGTCATAATATGCCATATCAGACCAATATACCATAAAAGATCAAAGAACTATCATATGTCATATCTGACCTACGTACGCTATCATATACCATGTCAGACCATTGTACCATATTAAACCAATATGCCATATAAGACCAAAGAACTATCATATGCCATATCAGACCATAGAACATATGACATATAGGATAAGTGTGCCATATTAGATAGATATACCACATCAGACCAATGAACTACCATGTACCATATCAGACCAAAGTTCCATAACAGACCAAAAATCGGTAATATGACATCTCAGATCAATGTGCCATAGTGGACCAATGTGCTATATCAGACCATTGAGCTATGGAACATTATAACTTATCAGACCATTGAGTTTCTATATGTCATACCGGACCACCAGACCATTCAACTGACATATACCACATTAGGCCTTAAGCTACCACGGGCTTATGAGATCAATACACCATATCAGGTCAAATACAATAGTACTCTATTAGAATGACACCTAAACAAAGGACCAGACTGACACCACAGCTCACTACGGCTCCTGTAAAAGGGAGTGATTGTACTTCGCTAACACCATTGCGATACCGGAAGTGCTATTGCACGGGTTATTTTCCAACAAAGCCACCCTTTTTCCTCAAATTTTATGTGAACAACTTTAGTTATTACTTCTATTAAACTTCAGTTTGAGTAATTATACCTTTTTAAATTAATTTTACGTTTTAGTTACTTTCATTTTATTTATCTATCCATTTCTTCATTAATCTAAGTGCCGAGATAGTCTTTTGAGTTTTGTGTCTCTGTCTACTTCCTAACGTTGTAGATTTTCACTTTCCACACTTAATAGTTTATATACAACCAAAGCTTATATACGACTGGATAGACCTAACGGCACTCGAGCAGTTGACCGACCGACTTAGACAACAAGACTGATAATAACTTGAGTACTACCCTACCCTTCCCCTAGCATACTGACTCCAGATACATAAAGTAGCGGTTCGGTGATCTCTTGACCACAATCACGTGCTCACTACATCATGAAATTGTGACGTCAGTTCTAGCCCAAAGCGCCATTGCGTTCTTTGTTGTTCTTCTGCTGCATTTCAGGACATCTTTACTGATTTGGCCAATATTCTATGGTAAGAACTACCAAATTTAATGTTATTTACACATCAATTTATTGCTGCTAACTAGAAGTATCACTGTATATAGCCGTACAACTTTCTATCGTAAAATAGAATGGAAAACTTAGCACAAACGTCGCCGATCCTATTATTTCAAGCCCAAGCAAATTGAGGCGTAACTATACCTAGTTTAGTGACACAGAGGCCTTACTGATATTTAATCTTCATCAGTGTATCTCAACCCCAAAGTTTTGAGACAAAAACGGATGATGGACAAGACCCGGCAAACACAGCACATCCCCCCCCCCCGAGCACACACCGACCGACGTAGCCTATGAGATCTGAATCTTTGACATCAAAAATATGCCCAACTTAACTTTATTATGAATGCTGATTAAGTTATAAACCTTCAGCGAGGCGATGACAATCGTTATGTGCATTAACTAAACATAACAGGTGTTTAAGCCTCATTTTCAACCCTGTAAAGAGGTCACCTATACACAAATGGCCGACCGCGACCCAAACTTAACAAAAAACCACAAAATATGGCTAACCCCTAGGAGTCTACCATTTCCTACCTTGACTAAACCATATCACTATATTGCTAACCCTTGCTATTTTACGGCAGTGACTCTCACACATCTCAGACCCCACCCAACCACCATTTCTTACTGACAGAATAAACAAACCTTATTTGAGACCCCTTATCAATCTACACATATCAAAATTGCTTACAAAATAAACTGGTGATGGCACAGTTAGGCTGAGCATAAATTCAAATTAACATGCGAATGAATCTAACTGAAGGATAGGGATCCTTGTATACATGCGACTACATGGGGCCGACATGCTGTTGACACAGTGGGGTGCCACACGGGTGGTTGCATGTGGTTGACGTCTTATGTATTAATGTAAATTAAATTTTTCAAAAAAGAAAAGACCACAAAAAATGATACCTAATAACAATAAATAGTAAACAAACCCTTTTATTATAATTGCAGATCATGTGGTGGTTGATGTTGACAAAATATAGAACTGGATCATTAGAAGAGACCTTGCCCTAACAAGTGCGAATTAAGACAAAGATTCAATTGGGGAAAACATAGAATAATATTATTGCATATTAACACAATGTACCGGTCAATTATGCATAATGGATCCCAACAAAATAAGCACACCTATGTTGGTGTTGCTGTCCTATACATATGACACAATGTCTTAATGTTATCTAATGTGTTAGTCCTTCCTGTATATACATTGTGGGCTACTAAATATTTATACTAATATGTATATTTAAGAAGATGTGACAGTGACATACAACTAGTGTTCTTTATAAAACACTATCTGCAATGTGGAATACAGCACTAAGATGTATATTTGAAAGAGTTATTATACCTTTTTAAATTAATGTTAAGCTTTAGTTTCTTTCATTTTATTAATCTATCCATTTCTTCATTAATCTAAGTGCCGAAATGGTCTTTTTAGTTGTTTGTCTCTATCTACTTTCATTTTCCACACTTTTTAGTTTATTTACAACCATAACTCATACACGGCTTGATAGACCGACCGACATAGACAACAAGACTGATAATAACTTGAGTACTACCGTACCATACCACCTACCCCTAGCATACACTGACTCCAGATACATAATGTAGCGGTTTTGGTGATCTCTTGACCACAATCACGTGCTCACTAGCGGCCAAAGCGCCATTGCGTTCTTTGTTGTTCTTCTGCTGCATTTTAGGACATCTTTACTGATTTGTCCAATATTCTATGATAAGAACTACCATATTTAATGTTATTTACACATCAATTTATGTGCTGCTAACTAGCTATATCATTGTATATAGCCATACAACTTTCTATCGTAAAATAGAATAGAAAACTTAGCACAACGGTCGCCGATCCTATTCTCTCAAGCCCAAGCAAACTTTGACATAAAAAAGCCCAAACTATACTTTATTATGAATGTTGATTAAGATACACACCTTCACATGCAATAAAAGAAATCTGCACAATACTTACAACAATTTAATAATCGCCATAGGGACAGGTACCAGTGATTTGACTTATAAAAAGAGAAAAAACTTCTATACCTAAATAACAACAGTGCAGAGGATATTATTAGGCAATACCAACAAATGTTAAAAATAGCTATACCCTATTCAGACAGTATTAAAATAATCACCCAAGAATGCCCTTACTTCTCAATCTCAATATGGAACAGAACTAAAGGTGTAAGCAACCAAGAATAGTTTTATGAAGACGACAATACCCTAAAAAAAAACAAAATAGAACTTCTCAATGAAAAAATACATGAACTCAGGTTTCTTGCTGTCGAGTCCTCTTCGTCGTGTCATCTCTGTGGTTGTTTGATTTTTGTGGTCACGGAGATGTTGCACTGATGAGTTAGGAGGCCTCCATACAGACTGAACAAATTATTTGTCTTAATCGCGACGGAAGTAGGGGCGATGATAGTGGCCATGTAAAATCGATTTAAGCCCCCAGTGGAATTCGTTTCCGCTGACCATTCCAAGGCGGTTCTTTTGTCGCGGTTTACTTTTGTAATGGTTTGTCTTTGGGTGTTTGTGTCGCTTATATTATTTAAATTTGGATAGCCTTTTGGCCATTTTGTGGTAACTGTCCTTTTGGCTTTCCGCTGTTGGTGTTTCCGTTGGGGTCTGTTGCTTCATGTTTGTGTTTCTTTCCCTTTGGTGCCTCTGATTGGAGCTGTGGGTTAATTGTATCGATTCCTGATCATTGCCTCTACTTCTATTTAGTACTCTTCAAAGCTGAATATTTTATGGCCAAGACCGCTACATACACAGACACATTTTGTGTTTTAACAGATTTATAGTTGATCACAGCATCATTGCACACGTGACATTTGAATTTATCAAATGCATAGCATCCTACTATCGCAAAGAACTTGAAATTGAATTCAACATAAGGAAATTTCAAACTGATTTCCTAGACCTCACATATGGAATAGGGTATACTACATATGTTGACAGAAAATGCTACTACCACATATACCAAAAGAAATTTAATACATATACCTGCACACACTTTCAATCGAACCACCCGGAAACGGTGATTACGGGTATCAACACCACAGAATGTCACATATATGGATACCTTAGTAGTACAGAAAATGAATATTTGCATATATGCAACCTATTCAAGCACAGACTTAAAAAATGTGGATACCCAAAACAATACATACAAACGCACCTTCTACCATATAATAAGGATATTGAATCAGACATTAGAGCTTTATAACACAATTAAGCATCTGATGAATATTGGAAATGGTAGCAGTACTATAGATTCACAGGGTATGGTGCAGTAATGTTAGTTATGGTGTGTATAGTGTTGTAGAACAGAGTAAGGTTAGGATTGACAGTCGTAGATAGTTCCTTAGCGATGAGGTTGATACTGCGATGTTGACGTCAGTCCTTCAAGTACTGATTTAAATAACTATATTATATCTTTAATTTTTGCAGCATAAAATTCTAATTGTTCTAAATCTAAGACTGACTTGTCAGGTGAGACATGTATCTTAGCGGATTTGGTTTACACTTTTTGTTATATTTTAAATTTTGCAAGTCTCGCTACTTTGGACATCTCCTTCCTGATGCCCGGGGCTTCCGTGGAGTGTGGGCAATGTTTGCTGATGTTGGCTCGGTGGGGGACGCCTATAAGTTCGCGGGTAGGCTCTCTTGCCTGATGCCTCCAGCAGACCTGTCTACAGGCTACGTCGGTCGGTGTGTGCTCGGAGGGGGATGTGCTGTGTTTGCCGGGTCTTGTCCATCATCCGTTTCGGTTTCAAAACTTTGGGATTGAGACACACTGATGAAGATTAAATATCAAAAAGGCCTCTGTGTCACTAAATTAGGTATAGTTACGCCTTAATTGGATATAATGACTGGAGGTTTGCGATAGAGTACTGAATCTGAAGTCTTGATAATTCAGGAGGATTTGTAATATATAGACAACAAGATTATCCTATTCCTTTAACGTTTGCCAGATTTCATTGAAGTTGTGTAAATATTAGCCATCTGTCATATTCAACAAGCATGTTACCTCCCTAAAATTAACATGGGTTATGCTACGTGGAAAATGGCTTCAAGATGTTTATGCAGTTTTATTTCGTGACGTCACTGCACAACTGTTTTTTCCCTCACCATGTATTTAGAATTCCCCTAAATTTGAAATCACTGTATGCCACATCTTCACGTCACAGGCAATGTTCTTCCCCTATTCAT
This sequence comes from Lucinisca nassula, assembly GCA_963580285.1. Classification (NCBI taxonomy): domain Eukaryota; kingdom Metazoa; phylum Mollusca; class Bivalvia; order Lucinida; family Lucinidae; genus Lucinisca; species Lucinisca nassula. The sequence goes on from OY757015.1 coordinate 69,678,083, forward strand.
TGTTCAGTGGATAGACACTTGAATAGTACTAAATTTTGTGAAATATGTTATTCAAGTTGGTTATCTATTCCAAATATACAACGGGATTAAAATAGATCGGTATCATTAAAGAGATTATAAGCAGCATTTATCATAAAATGCCCCAACATCTATGTATCAAGTCAAACTTCAGCAGAATGCTCTTTAAATTGGAATATCATATTGTGTTTGGAAGTTATTATTGTCTTTCTTCTTCATTTTTATACAAATTGTGCATGCTTCTTACGAAATCTGTAATCCAGCATTAGAGCATTCAAAAATCACAACGGAATCAGCTATACTGATTACTCGATGCTACTAAAATATGACTAAACTAGATGGCTATCATCAAAGATGATATTATAAACCGCATATGACATAATATACATCGCCATCAATGTCTCGATTCAAAGTTTAACAATATGAATATATATTATATTGTATTGGCATTATGCATTTTTTGTGTTTTTTTTTTTAAATGTTGCATTTTTTAATAACCTGTTGTCCGTCTTTTGAGTACGAGAAAAACAGGAATTGGTATTTGTTATTTTCTTTTGCTGTTTTCTGTTTCATTTACAGACTCTAAAACATACTATTTTAGCCTTAAAGGTGAATATAAACCCGCTCTTGGGTCATTCACAACCTCATGCATTCCGCGTCATTCTTGGAGAAGATGGAAAGGCTAAGCTTGTTTTTAAGAAGGGGGCAAATGAAAAAGTAGGTTTAGTAGAGTAGGTCGCATTCTCGTACATTATCAAGGGGGGGGGGGGGGTGGGGAATGAAATTGATTTTACATGTCCATTAATTCAGTCATGTGTAACATTAGTCTCCACTGTCTATCTAACAGCCACACTTTCCAAACTAGTGTACTTTAGCATCTATTCTCCCAATTTCAACGTGATATTACTTGCAGAATGACTTGGACATATGCAGGTTGACCTTGTGCTTTTCATACTGGAACAGCTTCTCAAGAACATATATATGGTAAAAGTGGGGTTTGCAGGGGGTATATCTTATTTCTGCTCTAAAATGTACATTGAGGTTATCGTTAGAACCGCCTCATCGATGTGGTTCTAATGAGCTCCCACAGTCTATATTTTGAACAGAAATTAGAAAAATATCAATTTTTATGCCCCCGTAGGACATATAGTTTTTGCACTGTCCGTTAGTTTGTTTGTTTGTGGGTTTCCACTGACCGTTCCAAGGCGGTTCTTCTGTCGCTGTTTATTTTTGTTACGGTTTGTCTTCTGGTATTTGTGATGCTTATATTATTTTATTTTGGATAGCCTGTGGGCCATTTTGTGGGAAAGTAACTGTCCTTTTGGCTTTACGCTATTGATGTTTCCATTAGGTCTGTTGTTTCATGTTTGTGCTTCTTTGCCTTTGGTGTCTCTGATGGGGGCTGTGGGTTGATTGTATCGATTCCTGATCATTGTTTTCACTTCTATTTGGCTTATTGAGAATGGGAGAGATCTAATTCAAGGTAATGTTGGTTGGTACCTGATGCTCTATCTCTGGTCGGAACCATCGGAGTCTAACGATTGGTTTTCTTTGCTCCAGCTGAAATAGTGGTTTCTTGCTTTCGAGTCCTCACCGTTGTTTCATCTCTGTGGTTGTTTGATTATTTGTGTTCACGGAGATGTTGCACTGATGAGTTAGGAGGCCTTCATGCGGACTAAACAGAGTATTTGTCTAAATCGCGACGGAAGTAAGGGCGAGGATTGTGGCCTCGTAAAATCGATTTAAGCCCCCCAGTGGAATTCGTTTCCGCTGACCGTTCGAAGGCGGTTCTTCTGTCGCGTTTATTTTTGTTATGTTTGTCTTTAGGTGTTTGTGTCGCTTATATTATTTTATTTTGGATAGCCATTTGGCCATTTTTGGGGAAAGTAACTGTCCTCTTGGCTTTCCGCTGTTAGTGTTTCCGTTGTGGTCTGTTGCTTCATGTTTGTGCTTCTTTCCCTTTGGTATCTTTAATTTCAAAATTCAACATTGGACTTAAATCTCTTCTGCAATAAGGTCTATCGGAACCCGAATTTTATGGTGACTTAGTATACAAATTCAGAAAAATGTATAACCGCAATTACTTCAGCACCCAATTTCGTAAAACCACTCTTCGATATAAAAAGATTGGGTACAACATAAATGTTATACGACAGACTACATGCATTGTAGTTAATCCAATCAATGTTGACAACTTTGCTTCCCTCTTTAATTGCACGCCGGTGGGTCAGGCCTCAGATTCTATGACGGTTCCAGTGTAAAGGCTTATTGAGAATTAGAGAGATCTTATTCAAGGTGTGTCTGCTGATGCCTGATGCTCTATCTCTGGTCGGGCCCATCGGAGTCTAACTGTTGGTTTTCATTTGGTCCAGCATTTCAGTGGTTTCTTGCTGTCGAGTCCGTTCCAAGGCGGCTCTTCTGTCGCGATTTATTTTTGTTATGGTTTGTCTTTAAGTGTTTGTGTAGCTTGTGTTATTTTATTTTGGATAGTCTATTGGCCATTTTGTGGGAAAGTAACTGTCATTTTGGCTTTCCGCCGTTGGTGTTTCCATTAGGTCTGTTGTTGCATGTTTGTGTTTCTTTCCCTTTCGTGTCTCTGATGGGAGCTATGGGTTGAATGTATCGATTCCTGATCATTGCCTCTACTTCAATTCTGATGGGAGCTGTGGGTTAATTGTATCGGATCCTGATCATTGCCTCTACTTCTATTTTGTAAATAAGTTCTGAATAGCTAACTTGTAAGTCCGAACTTTTTCGTGATGCAAACTACTTCCACGTTTCTTCAACGATTGAGCTGAAACTTTGAAAATGCATTCCTTGTGAGGTGAAGGGGTGCCTAACACAATTTTAACGTTGAGCATATCATCTGTGACGGAGTTACGGCCCTTGATTTTCTGAAAAACGTGTTTGAAAACCTTGTGACGTGAACTTCTTCCACATTTCTTCATCGCTTGAGCTGAAACTTTGCACATGCATTTCTTGTGAAGTAAAGAGGTGCCTAACACAATTTACCCGTTGATCCTACCATCTGTGACAGAGAAACGTCACTTGATTTTCTAAAAAAAAAACAGGTGCGAAAACCTTGAGATGTTGCACCGATGAGGAAGCCTTCATATGGATCGAGTTTTACAGCACCGGAGTCTCCTGACTTGATGGGCTAGGGACAGAAGCGGCGCCACTGGAGACCTTGTACAAAAACAATTTGTCATACCAATTTGCCATATCTCCGATCTATCTAGTTTGCCATATCTCCGATCTATCTAGTGCTATCAAACTTCAAAATAGAAGTGAAAGCAAAGAAAGTTCTGGCCTTCTCTGTCCGAGATCTTAAACCAGGCGACTGTGCTTTGATGATATCTGGGCCAGCGCCGAGCGATAGTTGAGAGCGGCGTCCCCTGTACTTGTCGTTATATATACATAGCTGTCCGCCATCTCTGGCATTCTTGTCCAATTTTCAAGAAAACAAACATGAAACAGAATAAATAGTTTATTCCAGAAAACTTTGAAGTTGTCATCGACAGAAGAATACTTTAGGTAGTCACTTAACATCAGAAGAAGCTTAAATTTGAAATCATCGACACAGAAAGGGAAGGGCTGATCTACATCTTTTCCATTAGCGAAACCAGGGCAAAGTGTCTCGTCTGGCTAGAGGAGAATAACGGTCTGAATTTTACTGCACCGGAAAGCTTGCAGAGTGAAAAGCTGGTTGCAGAAGCAGTGCCACTGGGAACCTTAGACGAGGAAGAGTTCTCTCCACTTTGCCAGGTCTCCGATCTGTGTGGTGCTATCGAACTTCAAGCCGAGAAAGTTCTGGTCTTCTCTGTCTGGTGGACACTCAGGCTGAAAATCTCAAGCCAGGCGACTGTGCTTTTTTAATGTCTGAGCCAGCGCCGAGTGATAATTGGGAGTGGCGTCCCCTGTCCGTTGCTGTTATATTTACATAGCTGTCCGCCCTGCCCGGCATTCTTGTCATATTTTCAAGGAATCTCCAAGAAAAACATGAAGCAGAATACATGTAACTGGTATTTCCAGAAAACATTAGTGGTGTCAACCAAGAACAACACTCAGGTCTTCACTGAACGACTGGAGAAAAAAGTGCAAGTGAAGATCATAGACCCAGAACAGCAGAAGCTGATATACATCTTCTCCATGAGCGAAAACACGGCCAAGTGTCTCATCTGGCTAGAGAACGGCGATCTGAAGTTTACTGCACCGGAAGTCTCGCAGAGTGAAAAGCTGGTGGCAGAAGCAGTGCCACTGGAAACCTTAGACGAGGAAGAGGTCTCTCCAGTTTGCGAGGTCTCCGATCTGTGTGGTGCTATCGAACTTCAAGCCGAGAAAGTTCTGGTCTTTTCTGTCTGGTGGACACTCAGGCTGAAGATCTAAAGCCAGGCGACTGTGCTTTGGTGATGTCTGAGCCAGCGCCGAGCGATAATTGGGAGTGGCGTCCCCTGTCCGTTGCTGTTATACTTACAAAGCTGTCCGCCCTGCCCGGCATTCTTGTCATATTTTCAAGAAATCTCCAAGAAAAACATGAATAAAAATCAAAAATGAGTTCCTTTAAGAGCAATGAAAACATTCATAAGAAAGAAGATGGGTCATACTACGTAGTTTCGGCTAAAAAAGCCTCATCAGTGACCCTGTAATGATCCGGCAACGAAAGCCAGAGGAAACATACTGCAAATTTGCGAATTTCGAACAGGCAGTCGATTCAAAGACTGATATAAATCAAAATGGGGTCCAAATAATAGGGCTTATCCGGAAAATGCCAAATTTAAAACTTGTCCACCTAGGCCTCTGAAATTTCTTACATGTTGTGACTTCTGTAAAACTAAGAAATACTGAAAATTTGAAGATGATATCTTTACGAATTCTGGAGATACAGCCACTCAAAAATATATTGACTATATAACAAAATGCATAGCTTGTACCTAGGTAGGTACAAATGAGCCATTTTATCATACTTGATCCTAGTGGGTTCCCTGTATTAAAAATGCATAACATTTATATTTCTTGTCAAAATATGTTAATATTATAATTCAAAGACTGATATAAATCAAAATGGGGTCCAAATAATTAAAAACCTGTCTAGAATATGAGTCTAAACCAATAATTTATTTCTGATTTCTCAGAATATTCGCGCTGATCTCAAAGGACCAAAAGTAAAATATAAACTGCACTTTGGTTGATGTACGGGGAGACGTTTTACGGCCGCCACACGGCACAACACCAGCTGCAGTGAAGGCAAAATACAGCAGAATACATGTAACTGGTATTAACAGCAGAAAGCAGAATACATGTAACTGGTATTTCCAGATAACATTAGTGGTGTCAACCATGAACAACACTCAGAGATCTTCACTGAACGACTGGAGAAAAGAGTGCAAGTGAAGATCATAGACGCAGAACAGCAGAAGCTGATATACATCTTCTCCATGAGCGAAACCAGGGCCAAGTGTCTCATCTAGCTACAGGAGAACGGCGGTCTGAAGTTTACTGCACCGGAAGTCTCGCAGAGTGAAAAGCTTGTTGCAGAAGCAGTGCCACTGGAAACCTTAGACGAAGAAGATGTCTCTCCAGTTTGCCAGGTCTCCGATCTGTGTGGTGCTATCGAACTTCAAGCCCAGAAAGTTCTGGTCTTCTCTGTCTGGTGGACACTAAGGCTGAAGATCTAAAGCCAGGCGAATGTGCTTTGGTGATGTCTGAGCCAGGGCCGAGTGATAATTGGGAGCGGCGTCCCCTGGCCGATGCCGTTAAATTTACATAGCTGTCCGCCCTTCCTGGCATTCTTGTCATATTTTCAAGATATCTCCAAGAAAAACATGTAACTGGTATTTCCAGAAAACATTAGTGGTGTCGACCGCAGAACAACACTCAGGTCTTCACTGAACGACACGAGAAAAAAAACTGCAAGTGAAGATCATAGACACAGAACAACAGAGGCTAATATACATCTTCTCCATGAGCGAAACCAGGGCCAAGGGTCTCATCAGGCCAGAGGAGAACGGCGGTTTGAGTTTTACTCAACAAGAAGTCTCCCGGAGTGAAAAGCTGGTGGCGGAAGCGGTACCACAAGGACGAGGAAGAGGTGGTTCCAATTTGCCAGGTCTCCGATCTGTGTGGTGTTGGCGAACTTTCAAGCCGTGGAAGTTCTGGTCTTCTCTGTCTGAAGATCTGATGCCATGCGACTGATTTAGTGATGTCTTGGCCAACGCCGAGCGATAATTGGGAGTGGCATCCCCTGTCCCTTGCCGTTAAATATACTTAGCTGTCTGCCCTCTCTGGCATTCTTGTCACATTTTCAAAACAAACATGAAACAATAAATGGTTTTTCCAGAAAATGTTAATGTTGTCATCACCAGAAGGGTACTATAAGTCAGTCACTGAACATCACCAGAAAGAGCTTAAAGTAAAAATCATTGACACAGAAAGGGAATGTTACACAACATGGTTGTTTTGATATCGGCCCTGGTCTCGGGCCGAGACCAGGGCCGATATCAAAACAACCATGTTATATTTTTTTATCATATACTTATTTGCGTAAAAATATTCTAAGATAAAAGAAAAATCTCCGTTAAAGCAAGTTTATTCCTTAACCACTTGTTACTAATGATGAACACACTCTGCAGAGGTTCAAATATATACATGTAACTAGAATACAGACTTGCTGTTGAAAAAGCTTCATTAACTATGTTATATGCATAACGAAGAAATATCACAATTTCTCAATGAATTAAAAATGATAATCACCTCTGGCCTATGATGATTTATTTCCTCTTTTTAGCCGTGCTTACTTGTTCAATGCAATCGTTATATTTAGAAGCGGGAAAGTTTAATTCATGTCGACGCGTGTTCTTGACTTGACGACAATAGCGTCTCAGAAGATGTAAACAATGTTCAAAATGTATGACGTTTGAATCGGAGGCAGTGTTGAAATAGAGATTACGCGGACATAACCGTTGAATGAGGCATAAGTTTGGTTACTGTAATCTCACATTTTCACTGTTTTTTTCACGATAATTATTTTTGTTCTTCTATTTTCATTATGCACCGTAGACAGCGCTTTCAAGATAGCGGCCATCCAGTTTTTTTTTAAAATCTGCTGTCCGTAGAAATGCGAATTAATGTTCTTTATTATTATATTAAAAAGAAAAAAGAACACACAAATGAATGAAAATTTTTTTTTTTTTGCTTCTCCAGCTCTTTATTATTATCATTTGCACATTTGTATGCCATTTCTCATGTATTTATATTTGCAGTGCCGACAGGTTGTCTCAAGGGCGGGACAAATTTCTGTCCCGGCCCTCGAGTCAGCTAGTTTGACTGTGTAGGCGAGATGTCTATCACTAGCATAGTTGGGATAGGGGTGCAAAATTAGTTGTCTCAAGGGCAATACAAGAATAAGTATATGATAAACATCTTTTCCATCAGCGAAACCAGGGACAAGTGTCTTACCCGGCCAGAAGAGAACGGCGGTCGGAATTTTACTGCACCGGAAGTCTCCCAGAGTGAAACGCTGGTGGCGGAAGCGGTGCCACTGGAAACCTTGGACGAGGAAGAGGTTGCACAAGTTTGCCAGGTCTAAGATCTGTATGGTGCGATCGAACTTCAAGCCGAGAAAGTTCTGGTCTTCTCTGTTTGATGTACACGCTGAAGATCTGAAACCAGGCGACAGTGCTTTGGTTATGTATGGGCCAGCGCCGAGCGAAAGTTAGGAGTGGCGCCCCCTGTCCGTTGCCTTTATATATATGCTGTCCGCCCTCTCTGGCATTCTTGGCAAGTTTTCAAGAAAACATACATGAAACAGAATAAATGTTTTTTTCTGAAAATTTTAATGTTGTCATCGACAGAAGAGTACTTTGATGAAGTCACTGAATAACACCAGAAGCTTAAAGTTAAAATCATCGAAACAGATAGGCAAAGGTTGATCTACATCTGTTCCATCAGCGAAACCAGGGCCAAGTGTCTCATTCGGCCAGAGGAGAGCAGCGGTCCGAGTCTGCACCGGAAGTCTCCCAGAGTGAAAGCTTGCAGCGGAAGCTGTGCCACTGGAAACCTTAGAGGAGGAAGAGGTCGCTCCAGTTTACCAGGACTCTAATCTGTGTGGCGTAAGCGAACTTGCAAGCCGCAAAATTTCTGGTCTACTCTGAAGATCTGGAGCCATGTGACTGTGCTTTGGTGATGATTTTTGGGCCAGCACCGAGCGATTTCTCGGAGTGGCATCCCCTCTCCGTTGCAGTTATATATACATACCTGTCCGTTATCTTTGGCATTCTTGTCATTTTTTAAGACACGAAAATCTTCCAAGTATACAAAAATGGAACAAAACAACAGTTTTCTTCCAAAAACCCGTAGTATTGTCATCAACAGCAGAGCATTCTGAGGTCTTCACTGAACGTCATATGAAGAGAGTAGAGACTTAAGATGAAGGTTACAGATAAAGAGCGACAGAGTTAATAAATAATTATTCTATTAGGTAAAATGCCTCATACGGCCTGCGGGGAACGACAGTCCTTTTTTACGGCCCCAATAGTTTCAAAGCATGACTAGCTGGTGGCGGAAGTGGTGCTACTGGATGCCTTGGACGAGAAAAAGGTCGCTGAAGTTTACCAGGTCTCATTGTGTGTTAGTGAACTTTCTGGCCGCATAAAGTTTGTTTTTTTTCTTGTCTAATGGACACCTAGGCTGAAGGTCTGTTTCCTTGACTAACGGAAACTCCGCATGAAGATCTGAAGTCATGCAACATTAAACCCCGCAGCTATATGTAGGTCTTCATTCGCGTCCGTGTTGATGTTATATATAAAAGCTATTAGCCCTGTCTGGCATTCTTGTCAAATATTCAAAATGGAAATATGCAGGAAATGTCAACACCGAAACAACTTGATAAAACAAGCTTAGGAACCCGAATTTTATGGTGACTTAGTATATAAATTCAGAAAAATATATTACTGCAATGACTTCAGCGCCCGGTTTCGTAAAATCATTCTTCGACATAAAAAGATTGGGTACAACATGGATGTTATACGACAGACTGCATGCATGGTAGTTAACCCAATCACGGTTGGCAACTTTGCTTCCCTCTTTAATTGCACGCCGGTGGGTCAGGCCTCAGATTCTATGACGGCTCCAACGTAAAGGCTTATTGAGAATTAGAGAGATCTAATTCAAGGTAATGTTGGTTGGTGCCTGATGCTCTGTCTCTGGTCGGGCCCATCGGAGTCTAACTGTTGGTTTTCTTTTGCTCCAGCATTTCAGTGGTTTCTTGCTGTCGAGTCCTCACCGTTGTCTCACCTCTGTGGTTCTTTGATTTTTTGTGTTCACGGAGATGTTGCACTGATGAGTTAGGAGACCTTCATGCGGACTGAACAAATTATTTGTCTAAATAATTTGAGGAACGAATGCACTTTCTATTTGAGGAACAATCTTCTGAAAAGTTGAAGTAAAACAAAGATCCTGGATCGATACAATTAACTTACTCCACCCACCAAAGGGAAAGAAACACAAACATGAAGCGACCAGACCATAATAGAAACCTGAACAAAGGAAGGCCATAAGGACAGTTACTTTCCCACAAGAAGGCCAAATGGCCATCCAAAATGAAAAGACACAAGTGATACGCACAGTAAGTAACAAACAACAACATAAATAAACCGCCGCCTTGGACCGGTCAGTGGAAAGAATTCAACTGGGGGCTTAAATCGATTTTAACATGGCAATAATCCTCGCCCTTACCTCTGTCGCGGTATACACTAATTGTGTTTAGTCCGCATGAATGCTTCCTAACTCATCAGTGTAACATCTCCGAGAACATACAAATAAAAAAACTACAGAGTTGAAACAATTTTGAGGACTCGACAGCATACAACAACAGAACTGCTGGAGCAAAAGAAAACCAACAGTTAGACTCCGAGGGGTCCGACCAAAGACGGAGCATCAGGCGCCAACCAACATAAAGAATACTAAAATAAAATAAAATTCCATTTATGTTTTTACGCTGGAACCGTCATATAATCTTTAGCCCGACCCACCGGTGTGCAATCAAAGAGGGAAGCAAAGTTGCCAACCGTGATTGGGTTAACCACCATGCATGCAGTCTGTTTTATAACATTTATGTTGTACCCAATCTTTATATATCGAAGAATGATTTTACGAAAGTGTGTACTAAAGTCATTACAGGCATGTATTTTTTCTAAATTTATATACGAAGTCACCATAGAATTCGGGTTCCGATAGGCCTTGTTGCAGAAGTGTTTTAAGTCCAACATTAAATTTTGAAACCAAATCAGAATGACGTCTATAAAACTTAAAAAGGCTTTACGTACTTTATGATACCGATACCCCGGATTAAGAAGTTTAACGGATAATAATTTATTACGACTGTTGAGTGTGTGTGTGTGTGTGAATTCGGGTTTAACGTCGCTTTCAACAATTTTTCAGTCATATCACGACGGTGTCTGGTTGCGACAGGGAGCTCAATGCTCACGTTTATAGTGCTGCCTCACTGAAGTATCATGTCCCAGACACATTACATGATACCACACCCAGTCACATTATCCTGACACTGGATCGACCAGTCCTAGCTCTACCCCGTAAATCTGAGTGCCAAACGAGGAGCAGCTAGTACCATTTTTAACGACTTTGGTATGTCGCGGCCCGGGATCGAACCCGAGACCTCCCGTTCCCCGGAGCGGACACTCTACCAACTGAGCTATCGGGGCCGGTTACGACTGTTGAAGTCGGATACATGACTAGACACTCTAGCGAATCGAATTAACTGCGGAATATAAACCCCGTACGATGTCGCACAAGGAACATCACTGTCCATAAAAGGAAAATTAACTATCTCGAAATCAAAATCATCACGTTTATCATTGGCTTTTGGTCGGGGCACAGGAACTTGTAGTTACGTCAAACAAGCTATAAAAACTGTAAAAAAGCCGAAAATGCTATAGGCGAGCCGAAGGCGAGCAAGGAATGCAACAATAAAAATTACTTCCGGGTTCCAATTTTGTGTTTTGATGCTCGTAAAGTCTTTTGTACAACTCGTTCGAGCGGAACCTACCCACCCATTTGTGCTCATTCATCTACCCTCCAAATAGACACTAAACGTTTCTTCAGTACGTTCGTAATAAGTCAGAACTTCTCCTTTTTCAGGTCTGCAAATATAATTTTGGTCAGAACTGAGGTTCCATTGCGTAGACGAGGATTCCGAATGATGTAAATATATTCCGCAGTTGGTGCGCCTAATGATTCAGATTATGTAATACAGTCCGGTATCGATGTGCCGGTATACCGGTGAGCTGCAACAAGTAATTTTATACTAGATCTACATGCGTATGGAAAGAAACCATTTTTTTTTTTAATTACTGTATGAGAAAAAAGGGATGGTAGATCAATATTATATATTTAGGCCCCAAAATATTTTTTTCTCACATTTTCTTTTAAATTTAAAATATTTTGCGTTAATTGAGGTGGTACCTTAGATGGCGCAGTTATGCACGGAGTGTTCCTGTAATTCGGTTCCTTAGAATCTCAGATTCTATATTTGGAATTTAAACCGAAAGTAGATAAGTCTAAATATGGCGTGTTTGCAGCTGAACGAAAATCAGAAAATTGCCTTAAAAACTGCACAAGAAGGCCATAATCTATTGATTACTGGCCAATGTGGGACTGGGAAAACTTATCTACTAAGGTATATATCTCGGACAGTGATCCGTTAAAGCTAGCTCTAAGGCGCCAATTTTAGATTTCCATAATCAGCGCATGGCACTAAACTGAAATGATCACTTCCCGATGCGACGTGTCAACGTCGTATCGCTGTCGGCCCGATCTACGTCGGTGCAACGTCATGACGTTGCACCGACGTTGATTTGACGTTGCCCTAGCGACTTGTGCCTGCTGGGAGAGAGAGAGAGAGAGAAAATTACGAAAACACGCGTGTTGAAATATATTGAAAATGTTACCACCAATATTTTTTTAAGTGAAAATCCTGATGTTTTTCATATTACTGCCCAAATCATAGGCTGAGACTGTAGAAACCCCAGGGAGGGGGAATGGGAGGGTACTCTGAATTTCGCCTTATACATAAGCTGGGAATATTTTTTTTTCTTAGTTACAATGTATATACACTTTTTTTTGTGGCGGTTTTGGAGGTGGGGTGGGAGGGGGGGGGGGGGGGGTCACTTCTGACTATCCAAAATCTTTCATGACGTAAACACGCCGATACAAATATCATGGGGGAAAAATAGCACAGAACTTGAAATGGGAAATTTCTGATAAAATTCCGATATATTCCATATTTCAGCTCCAAACATAGATTGTGGGAACTCGTTAGAACCGCCCCGGTGTGGCGGTTAAAACGAGTCCCCACGATCAATGTTTTTGAGCAGAAATAAGGATAACATTGTATGTCCTTGCGAACCCCCGTTTTACTATATGAAATTTGGGTTAAAGGGGGTGAAGTTTATATAAGCGTGTTTTCATGATGGGTATTTTTTGGCTTGAAATGCTTAATGATTATTGCTGACACATTATTCAACTCATATCTGAAGCTGTTTTAGTAATGTTTTTTCCTTGCTGCACAACATTTCAGTGGCTTTATTGTGATAATTACAGTTTTTGTTACCAAATACAATCATTAGGTTCTGTATAGGAAAAGTATGTTAAACGACATTTCTCTAAAAGTGTTTGGGAATATTTATCGGGGATATTTTGGTATTGATGATATACTGCATATGTTTTGTCAGTCTGGGTATTTTTGTGGGGTTACTAGATGCTGGGTCCCTTAAGGACCCTGCCTATGTAGCAGGCAAAAATCCGAGTACCTTTCTGGAGTGGGAACGAGTTAAAATCGTATTTCTTAGCCCGGTTTTTACAAGTACCCGGGATCTATGTTTTGGGACAAAAATAAGAAAAAAAAAACAAATGTTTACACCTGTTAATCCCAGTTTTACTAAATAAAAGTGGGGGTTCAAGGGTGTCAAAATTATGCATGCGTATTTTCGTATTCTCATGTGTGTATATAGGCGCATAGTGTGTGTGTGTGTGTGTGTGTGTGTGTGTGTGTGTGTGTGTGAGAGAGAGAGAGAGAGTTTGAGATTTAACGTCCCCATCAACACTGTAAAGGTCATTTTGGAGACGTTGCTTCCAATTGTGTGGGACTTTTACCCGGCATTGAGATGAAATGACATCTCAAGCCCTGCCGCCCAATGAAACCAATAGGGTTTATAAGCATGGACGGTCCGACTCACACCGCTTTGCCTGAGCAGGCTTAGATCCTGTAAGCGGATTACCAGTACTCGTGTGCGGGTCGGTTTCAGCCCTGCGTGGAAGCATATCATGCAACACATCTATTTCTTCAAGACCCGTTGGGCGGGGGCCGGTGTGTGTGTGTGTGTTTATGTGTGTGTGTGCGTGCGTGCGTGCATGCGTGTGTGTGTGACGTTTTATGGTTTTCTTGTGAATTCATTTCATTACATAGTAAACAGGCCGAATATGGTACATGTCAAAATTAACATATGGTTTCTAAGGCCCTCGACTGGGTTCGTCTTTATTTTTGTGGAGCATGAGTGGTTAGTGCACTTTTTCTCGAGGACTAGAGCTAGAGGACCGGTGTTCATCCCCGGCAGCGGTGGTAAAATTTCGGAGTCCGAACACGCTCCATTGGCATCATTTGCTGGGATGAATGTCATAAAGTGCACCGTCCTTCGGATCGGGACGTCCCCTAGACCCCCACCCCCTGTGCAGGGAGAACCATTGCCTGTGCAGGTTAAAGAACCCTACCGTAATTACATGATTACTGCGTAGGCTTTCATGTATGTAACAAACACCGTCTGTGTCCCCTCCTGGGATTAAGGCGAAATCGGAAGAACAGAACAGATGCTCTGTCTATTTTGATAAGGTCAACCGGGTGGTCGCCTATATAGGGGAAATAGGTGGGCTGCATGATGCTTCCACGCAGAACTGAAACTTACCGCACACGAGTACTGGTTTACCGCTTGGAGGATCTAGCAGTGCGAGTCGGACCGTCAACGCTTATAAATATGTTCTAGATCTGTAGTGTTATCCTTTGGAAGCAAGGAATACACCACAGTACGTGAAAATATGAAGTGTACATGTTTTCAGGGCCAGACTAGCTAGTTTCGACCATTTAGGCCTCATCAGTGACCCTCAAATATTTTAAAATTCCACAATGGAACCCTATTGGTTTCATTGGGCGACAGGGATTGAGCAATGTCGAGTAAAAGTCCTACAAAATAGGACTCAACGTCACCAAAATGACCTTAAAAGTGTTGACGGGGACGTTAAACGTCAAACCAAACAGACAAACAAACAAAAACTTACATAGGGAAAAATGTTCGCCTGGTTTTGTTTGTATTTGGATTTAACGGCCCAGTCAACACTATTTAGATCATTTTTGTGCCAGCCAGTTTACCTATCCACACTTTGTCAGGGCAAGCTTATCCGTGAGCGGTTAACCGGTGCAATGCACATTCTTTAGCCAGAAACTGACAACTGCCCTTCTTGGATCAGCCGAAGATAGAGAATGACCGTAGAAAAGATTTCATGATCAATCTCCGCGAAAGAATGTTGCCGACCCCGGCAGGTATCGAACCCGCACCCTCCTTATCACCAGTCAGACGTGCATCTGACTGAGCTACCAAGGCCGGCCAATGTTCGCCTGGCTGCGATTGACAATGTATTGGTGATGAAATGTTTTGTGCTGTTTCTCCCACGGTGTCTGGGTTTGAAGTTGGAATTGAATTGTATCTCTTCAAAAGAATTATTCTGCCTACTTTGGAAGAAAAGAATCCAGTTATTCTGGAGGCCAAATCTCTCTCACAAAATTCAACGTAGGAATGCATTATACACCTCTGAGCGCCGACAATCCTCCCCAGACCACACCTAACCCCAACCCCGCCCAGTATTTTGTTAGGCTGGATGTGATATGACATGCTTGCTTGAGCTGTCATTGAATGTAGTTACACAACGTTAACACAACTATGCAAAATAATACTTTTTTTATAGCCCGAGAAACGAAATTTTTCAGATGAAATTTTACGATATTTTCCTTATCTATGCCCCAAACATAGATTTTGGGTACTCATTGCGGCAGTTCTAACAAGTGCCGACCCAGCAGGCACACGTCGCTATGGCAACGTCAAATCAACGTCGGTGAAACGTCATGACGTTGCACCGACGTGAATGTGGCGTTGCATACACGTCATGACGTCGCACCGACGTTGACATGACGTCATAATTACGTCATGTGCCTGCTGGGGAAAATCTCTGTTTTAATCAGACATAAGAAAAATGCTGTATACGCATACAAACACCACCTTCTCCAACGAAAGTCTGTTTTACCGGACGCTCGTTACATGGATATGTTAACGTGGTGTAGACATTTAAAAGCCTACAAAGGTTGTCAGAACTAAACCCAGCTATAGTAAAGTTCACACCATTCTTTACAACTACTTTACTAGGAGTCGACTAGGAAAAGACTATGTCTAGACGTTTACGTTAACAAGAGGTGAACTAGGGGTTACCTATTGCACGACCCGCATAAAAAGCAACCGACTGAAGTCGGTTGATTTCTAAAAGTGCCCTAAAATCACCGTGTCATTCTGTCAGTCTGTCTGTCCGTCCGTAACCCGTTTGTGAAAATTGGTGATAGTGCCTTAACCGCTTGGAATATTTAAACAATTTTTGGCTTACTGATAGATATCAATGAGATCTAACCAATGAACTTGCGAAATATAACATTCCATTTAGTATAGCCTCGCCGAGGCGAAAAATGTGAAAATTTTCGAACTGCTTCTCCTCGGAAACAGTTGGACCGATTGAAGTCAAATTTCATATGGAGCCTCTATAGGATAAGGGAAACCAAAATTTGCTCATGGGGTCCAGGTCACATGACCAAAATTGTCGCCAAAAAACCCTTCAAAAATAGTCTTCTCCAGAATCACTGGGCAGATTTCCACGAAACTTGATAAATAGCATCTGGGACGTAGGCCCATCATAAATTGCTTAAATGGTGACCCTGGGTTGACCTTGACCTTCTTTGTGCCTAGGTCCAACTTTGACACATATGCTTTTGTATTGGAAAAGTGAGAATGCATTTTATCCTGCAAACGATTCAGATTCTCAATTTTGGTTTAAGTAATAAACAATAGTTAACTCCATAGTTGACTGGCAGTTAATGCCTTGTCTGATTCTGTTTGACTCCTAGTTAACAAGGTTGCCAAGAATGATCTGAACAATACCGTAGTTCACAGGATTCCCTGCATTTCTCTATTTGGTTACTAGTCCACAGGCGAATGTTTGAAACAAAACTCATCCACAGCACGACTATGAATAACAGTCATTTATTGTACTAGAAAATTCTTTGGATAACGACATTTGTTTTTCAGATTTCATCACAGTTTTTTATCATTCATGAATACATTTACATGTGAAATATAATAATGATAATAATGATAGCAAAATGTGTTCATCTTTTTCATCTATATATGGTCTGAATTCCCATTGGATGGGTGTCAGATACATTTCATATAGAGAAAAACTTTAACATTACTTTAGAAGAGGAATATCTTTCATAAACTTTTTCCAACAATCAACAGAAAAAGATATTTGAAGTCACATTGGCAGAAACTCAACCGCTGTACAAATTGCACTGACATCCTCTGCATGAATCTGCATGTGGACTCAAAAACTTACAACACCCATCAGTGCAAAGAGAGCACCTCCTCCCTCCTCCATACACAAACACGAATGGTAGTAGCTGAAGTGTTAACGTTTTCATGGACGGCCAGTGTACTTCGACCAGTCCATGAAATTAATTTTCCATCATGAAAACACGCCTTTATTATTTTCATACCCTTTAACCCCACTTTTATATTGTAAAACCGGGGTTAACAGGGGTATACTTCATTTTTATTATTTTTGCTCAAAAACATAGATTGTGGGTACTCGTTAGAACCGCCTCAGCGACGCGGTTCTAACGAGTACCTGTAATTTATGTTTTGAGCAGAAATATGAAAAGTATAATATTTTTTCACCGAAATTTTTCAATTTTGGTTGATAAATTTTTTATATATATTTAAATAGGTGTGTTTTCATAATGGAATTTCCAAAGTAAGCTCAGTGATAACAGAAGGCTAGAACAAAATGTTAATACGTCCATGTTATGAAATGTCAAGTGAACCCAATTGTATATAGGGAAAATTGTGGAATACAAGGGTATGTGCATACATTAATTTTCTCAGCTGCGCAGAGAACATTGATTTTGGGTTTTCGTAAGCATTACAAAACCATACCAATACAAATATATCGGAAAAATTTACCGCCAAAAAAGGAAGCATTCCGATAAAAATTCTGATATTTTCCATATTTCTGTCCCAAACATCGATTGCGAGGGACTCGTCAGAACCGCCGTGGAGGTTCTGGCGAGTAAATCAAATCTCTGTTTTTGAGCAGAAATAAGAAAAATAATGTATACCCCTATAAACCCCAGTTTTGCATATAAATGTGGGGTTTCAGGGTGTCAAAATGATATAGGCATGTTTTTGTGATGAGTACCGCCTATTGAGGAGGTTGTAATAAGAACCCAAAAATCTTTATTTAGACCATAAATATAGTAAATACATGGTTAGTGTTTTTAATAATTACAGTCGAACTTCAATGGCTCGAACACCTTTGGGACCATGAAAATCTGTTCGAGACAGGGGTAGTTAGAGTCACTGAGGGCTAATGCCAGGAGGCATAACGACATACTTTAGGACATCTTTTTCTGTGTTCTATAATGAAAAATGAGTGCTGTGTGAACTCATTAGAATCGCCTCATCGAGGCGATTCTAATGAGTACACACAGCATACACTTGCATGATAAAAGACGAAAATATCCTAAATTTTACTCTCCAACTTTTTTACATACAGAAATTCCCTAGGGACTCAAGAACGGGTTCGACTCAGCCATGGTTAACGAGCCATCGGTGTTCGAGCCATCGAAGTTCTACTGTATTAAATATAATCGTTGAGCCTTAGGCAGTTTTATAGGGACGAGCTTCAGCGGACCTCTACATTTTGTCGACTTCTGCCGTTCTAGAACAGAACGTCACCAAGAAACTCGTGCATTTAAACGACCCCTTTATTGAGTTACTGGAATGGCTGATGGAATGGCTGATTAAATATCACAAATTTTCCTCTTACTGGAACAATTAAGGATAGCATCACATATATATTCTATAAGTTTGTTTGTTTCGGAGTTTAAAGGCCCAGTCAATACTATTTATATCATTTTTGAGCCGGTCTTAACCTATCCACACTTTCCGAGACAGGCTAATTAGTAAGTGGTTAACCAGTAAGTGCATATTCTTTCGCTAAAAACTGACAACTACCCTTCTTGAATCATTGGAAGGGAGAGACTGAGTCAGACTGACCGTAGAAAAGATTTCATGGTCAATCTCCACGAACAAATCTTTCCTACCCCGGCTGGTATCGAACCCGCGACTTCGTCAACACCAACCGACATCCGACCGAGTTACCGAGGCCGGCATGTTGTTTAAGTATGTTAACGTGATCATATATACACTAAGCTTAGACCTAACTGGCCGAAACTAGCTAGTCTGCCCCCAAAAACATGAACATTCCATATTTTTCAGTTCTGAGGTGCATTTCTTGCTTCCAAAATAACCCTTTTATAGAACACATTATACTATCTGATCCAGCGAGTACAGAGTCCATAAGAACAGGTATTGAAGAAGGACATGTTATTTATGGGAAAGTGACTGTCATTTTGGCTTTCCGCTAGTGATGTTTCCATTAGGGTCTAGTCGTTTCATGTTTGTGTTTCTTTCCCTTGGTGTCTCAGATGGGAGCTGTGAAGTAACTGTATCGATTCCGGATCGTTGCCTTCACTTCTATTTTATATAAAAGCGACTAACCAGTAAAGTGCACATTCTTCCGCCAGAAACTAAGAACTGTCTTTCTGAAGCCAGTGGAAGTGTTAGAATTACCCCACGAGAGAATGTTGATGATCCCATTAGGGACCGAACCAACGACCTCCTGGTTACCAGTCAGACGCTTAGCCTACTGAGCTGTCCAGGCCGGCTATTTTTTTTTTTTAATTTACCCCGAAGCTTATTAGATAATGGGTACTTGTTTGAATATTAGGGGCGGTTCTAACGAGCACACACAATCTATGTTTGGATTAAAAATATCAATAATTATCATTTAATTCAATTAGATCCAGGAAAAAAAATATTGCATGGTTACATAGGTATTTTTTTTTTTCACACACAGGTGCGTACGCAAGGAAAAAAAGATAAAGCACCGAATTTTTCTGGGCGTGCCTGTTATGATCTTTGAAAGAAGCATTTCTTGAGCAGCTTCATGTATGTATTTTGAGTGTGTGTATCGTTTATATTATTTTGCTTTGGATAGCCAATTCGCCATTTTGTGGGAAAGTAACTGTCCTTTTGGTTTTCCGCTAAGTTTCTAGTTGCTTTATGTTTGTGTTTCTTTCCCTTGGTGTCTCTGATGGAAGCTGTGGTTTAATTGTATCGATTCCGGATCATTACCTTCACTTCTATTTTTCATAGTCATTTTCTAGCTGTATAGGAATGTGCTATTATTTACATTTATGCCAGTGGTTTCAGTTACACTCGCAGATGGAGTTTCTTGTCCTTTTTCCTCTTTTTAGACGGGTTTAACGGGCACGGTGAAGTAGCATTAAAAGGCAGAGCTTTTGTACCAGAGTTGCTTTTGGCAGAAACCGACGTTTGGCCAATACAGATCGATGTGTTTGAAGTGCCATAATGGGCAAGCGTCGGATTTGTGTTTAACCCATTACATGTGCCCCTTTGTTGGCAAAAATGATTTTCCACAAGGTCGGAGTTAATATAGGCAGGGACTATGCTGTCACCTTTACCAAGCAAACCCCGACACATTTCAGTAAAGCCAGTAATACACGAATTGATATCATCCCGTGTTTCTAGGCTCATTAAGTGCTTTGCCTCTGTAAACAGATGAGACTTTTTAACTTCATCTTCCCAGTCGTTGAAGTATCTTAGAACATTGGCCAACTTATCTAACCTTTTATCAGACAGACTTGAAAGGACCCTATTGTCCGAAAAAAACTCAACAAGAACAGATGTGTGTTCCAAGAACTCCACCGTGGAAGAAAGTCGACCAGGGTCCTTAAGTGATGTTTGGAAGGACTTCATTAAAAACAACATGTCCTTGTTCAACACCTGTTCCGCAAGTTTGTTTCTCATTTTAGATGCACCTGTCAGTTCAATGTGCTCTTTGGTTAATTTTCTATGTATCCTGAGCCCCTGTTGAAAATTAAACTCGAATGCCTCCATGAAGTGCTCCCAGACGATACATTTACCTTTGTGTAAAAGGTAACGACCGGCCGCCGATTTATGATCTTTAATACTGGAATTAACATTATTTCTAATTTTTTTTTATAACATGTTTGGGGTCTTGTATTATGTAAATGCTTTTCTTACTACCAAAAATGCTCTTAACCGTAAATTTTTCATCTCGGGGCTGATCGTTTAGAACTATGTTTGTGAGTGAGCGATTTGTAGATGCTCCATCAAACATTACATAATCAACTGAAAACCCACTTTCATCGAGTGCATCAATACAGTCAAACATAGTTAGATAAAGCTGATGAGCCGTTGCAGGGTTGGACCCATAGTAGGCAACTGGCCATCTAAAGCCAGAGAACCCGTGAAACATATACTGGAGACAGTGTGTGGCTAATTCAACTTTTTTACGGCCATTAGTAATGATAGAAATATTGTTATTTGTCGTTCCCATATCACATGTACCAACTAATTTCCATGAATCTCCATTTCGGACAATACTCATGTCATCTTGTATACTTATCTCGTCTAAAATTAACCCCCCGCGCATCCCAAAGTTATTGATTGTCTGTCTGTCTGCCTCCCTCTTCATCCATGTTATATTGTCTGAATTTATACCTGTGGTCTGTTTTACACAGTTCTTATACATCTGAAGAAGTCTAACGGAAGGCAATACAAGCAGGTTTGATTTTCTTAAATCTTCTAGCGCAGCGGGAGAGCGAACATACAAACTGAGACAGATACTTATGAATTCAGCATCCCATCTTCTCCCCTTAGCGTCCAGGTCTTTCCTAGCATTTCTAAGTTGCGACTTTATTAAAGTTTTGAATTTATCAGGAAGGTCTGTTTCTGAAAGCATATCAAATACATCTGCTTCTTTAGTGTCATGCACGGTGTTTTCAGCGCGTTTGCCTTCATCTTCATGGAAGAGTTCTGTAACGTCAGGTACGTCTTCAGACGGAGTCACAGCTAAACGCCTTTTTGGAGGTTTCTTACTTTCTTTAAGATTACCAATGGTTGACTCCTTTGATATAAAGTTAATATTTTTGGAATCTCGTTTTAACTTTTGGGCACATGGCTCACAGAATTCAACCTTTGAACAGATAGACAGTACATTTTTGCAGGTGTTTGACCTAAGTCGAAGGTCATTCATGTTTTCGTTGCCCACCACTGACCAGTGTTCACAGGAAACATTATCTGATTTACATACAATTCCCCTGCATAGTTTAATGTTTTCCAGAAAAAAAATCATTCCTTCTACTGTTTCCTGGGATGGAGATATATGAATATTGAGGGGAATATCAGTGCCTCTGATATTTAAAACCGTTCTTGTCGGACTAAAAACAACGGAACACGCAATCTGTTGGCTATTAACAACAAACTCTCTTTTACATGTTACCTCAAGCACATTAGAGTGTGAGAGATTAACTGAACAATGGTCTGGTACTTCAATCGTGTTATTAATAGAACTAAAAGTCCTAAACATAATGTTCTTGTACCCACTATATCTTTCACCTTTGACATAAATCATACAGCTTTCAGCTTTAAACAAGCCAACAATGTGTTTACTAAGCTGGTTTTTTGATGGTGGTACAAGGTTTTGTGATGTGAAGTTCTCACAACACCGAGAATATATGTCATCAAAAGGCAGTGGTGGAATTCTTGTACAGGGGAAGGCATAAGTCAAGTTGATTGCTAACCTGAAAACAAATAAAAACAGAGCATATGATACAGTCAACATTCAAGGTGGGGGACCTACGTCACGATGACGTCACACACACACCTAGGTAATCGCCATCTTGAATGGAACTCTCGCTTCGGTCAGTGTTCTGTGTTAAACAGATTATTAACAGAGTGTAGACGAATGGAACGTTGAAGTGAATTAAGCCCGACGTGTTCATCCATACTACGAGGATTGTTCAAATATGGATGCAAGTAGAACGTTTTCTCATGCACTAATGCGAAAATCACTTGGAAATAAATATCACAGCGTAGAAAAACATTTTACCTATACGTTGATACCAAACCTGTTAAAATCCGTACACTTTAGCCATGTATATCGTTCGATAAACACTGTCTACTCTTGTATACTATTACAAAACATGGTTGGAAGAAGGTCAGAGTACGCCGTTGAAATACGGCCCTATATTAAGAATCGTTGTATTCTTGGTATACGGTGCAAAGACATTCTTGATGAAATATGTTCGGTTTATGGGCATAATGAAATGTCTTTTCCGACAGTTTTTCGTTGGTGTAAGAAATTCAGCTGTGGGCTAGGCTCAACAGAAGATGCACCACATGATCGTCGGCCGAAAAGAGCAATATCTGCAAAGATGGTTGCTAGAGTGAAAGAAATAGTTGCTACCGATGCACGATACACCACTAGGCAAATAGCTAGTATGTTTGGCATCTCATTAGGAGCAGCTCATACAATAATTCTGAAACGGGATTTGAAAATGAGAAAGATCTGTGCTAGAAGGATTCTCCGTCTGTTGACAGATGAGCAGAAAAAGACACGCGTTCAGTGCGCCAAGAAGTTGCTTAGAAAGTTTCCAAATTACAATGCACGGTCTTTTGCTAATGGCATCACACCTCGGTTCTGCAATATTCCAGTGCCTTCATAGTATACCTCGAAAAGACTACCAAAATGCATTCAATGGTTAGATCAGAGGACTGAAAGTTTGTATATCTGTTAAAGGGGAATACTTTGAGGGGACAAAATAAATTTTTCATCGAAATCTATCACGGAATCATTTTTATGCGCTTAGCTGCATTCATATTTGAACAATCCTCGTACTTAAAGCCTGCACAAATTTCCTTTTGCAGGCAAAACATTGTAATTTCGTCCGTACTCTGCGATAATAGCTATGTCAAGATAATGCTTAAATTATCTGTTTAATCGAAGCGATAGGTACTTTCCAGATGGCGGCTGCCTTGGTGTTTCTGTATGACGTCATCGTGACGTAGGTTTCCCCCTTGACATTTAGGAAAGCATTAAACCCGGTCAATCCAAATACTTGATGTTGGTGACCATAAAATGTGCACATGTAAGTTGAGTGTAAAAGAAAACCCCGCCACAAGCCTCAGCATTCTGAAAACACGCCTATATAACTTTGACCCCCTTAAAACCCACGTCCTTATAATAAAACTGGGGTTTATAAAGGTATACATTATTTTCCTTATTTGTGCTGAAAAACATACAATGTGGGTACTCTTTAGAATCAATGAGGCGGTTCTACCAAGTACCCACAATCTATGTTTTGAGCAGAAATATGATAAACTATGATTTTTTGACATAAAAAAAATCATATTTTTTGGTGGTAAAATGTTCGATACTTTCGTATAGGCGTGTTTACATAATGGGCATCTGAGATTACTCGCTGTGAAATCAAAGTTTCATTAAAGGTGGATACTTGAGGTTTAAAGGCTGTAATATTTTGCATTTATTATGGGTATCATTTTGTACATAATGCCCAACATAAAATCGGGTACTATTCTTCCAGACAGATCATCATGAAACTAAAAAAAACCAAACACGTTGCAGTTACTGCAACCACAGGAATGGCCGGGACGCAGCTAGGCCTGGATGCCACAACCTTACATCACTGGTCCAGTCTTGGAGATGGAAGGTGTTGTAAGGAAGAACTGTCAGCACGCTTTATGTATGATGAGCTCTTTGCGGAAGCCAGAGAAAGAATTAGAAATACAGAAGTCCTGACGATCGATGAAATTGGAATGTTGTCGGAAGTGGTATTCGAGAAATTGGAGCTTGTATGCAGACTGGCCAAAAATAATCATATGCTCTTTGGTGGTATACAGGTAAAGGGAAATTAACAGGAGCTTATATCGAAGTCAGAAGGACGATAAAAAAAATCTGAAAAAAGTGAACTCCGAGGGTTTTTTTTTTTTTTTTTTTTTTTTGGTGTTTTATTCAAGACGTTTTTGTTTTTGTATATTTCCGACTTACATACAAGCTCCGATGGTTAGTCATATTAATTGACTCACGGATTTCCATCTTTGCTCGAATAAACGGGTATTATATGAAATTTACCGGTGACCCGACATTGCCATTTCCATGAACCAACGACACAAAGCCAAATAACAAATAAGACACTGCAAAAGAACGATCGCCTTAGGACGGTCAGTGGTAAAAGTACTGGAGGGCTTCAGCTCCGGAGTTTATGAAATTTCAAACTTCGACCTCAACTTGCATGTTTGAGCTGTAAACAAGTGCCAAAAGGTAATAATCTAGAGCGCAATGGGCACACGACAAGAATGAAACCAAATATTAGTGTAGAATTATTCATGTCCGGTTATAAATTGGAAAGAATGTTCGCTAATGCAAACTGAGGGCAAAATGTAGTACTTGAGAAATGCAATCGCCGCTGGTCGAAGGCCTAGATAAAATTTCGGAATGTTCATGTTTATCTTATCAGACCATGTGCATTCTTATTTCATCAATAAAATGCCAGTGTATTCAATGGAAAATAGTACTACATCTGCAATGCCTCTGCAGTCACTATTTGTTATGTGCCAAAATCAGTTATAAACAATGTTTTTACTTGAAGGTGATCGGATGCGGGGACTTCAAGCAGCTGCCACCTGTACCTAATTATCGATATGATGACCCAGGGTACCATTGCTTCCGGAGTCAAATTTTCAAAGATATATTTCCACATCATTTCAACCTTGTCGAAGTAAATACTTGTTTTATTTACTTACTTTCTTTTCTATTCTTTGAAAATTTTAGTAAATTAAAAAGGGCAAAATTGTGATGCATCGTCGTCAATTACTCTTTCTAGTGGTGCCAGTAGTTGGCTGTCATCTTAAATGTACGTCATCTCTTATTACCTAGCAATAAACAAGTCCAGGATATGCCTTTGTCAAAGTCTGACAATGGTGCCATGAGCGACTAACAATGCACCTTTTAGACAATGAAAAACGAAATCACGAAATGGAGATAATATTTGAAGATTTGGCACTGTTTTGCGTCTTCGTCAAAAACACGAGTACCGTATCGGATTTGTTCTCCTCCCGAGGTATAAAAATCCAATATTTAAAGTAAAAGCAATGAATAAAATGGTTATTACGTAAACTTTGCTAGACTTTTAGGATCATTTTTCATCTGAATGTCTTTACTGCTCATATCAACCTTTCAATCAGCGAAGGGTTACATAGTCTGACTCAACGAAAAATATGATGAACACATTCTGATCGCTTGTAGATATCTTCGCGCTTGAGGTGACATCAAAACAACGTCGAGATGACTGAAACTGTCACGCGTTTAAATATAAATTAATCATTGCTAAAGCATTATATTTTTTTATCTTGTACAAAAGTTTCATGTAAAAAGGTTTAATTCCCTGGTAACAAGGAAATAATTCTTAGTGGCAAAAAGACAATAGAAGTTTTTATTACCCAACCTACTATATAAGAAGTTATTAAGCATTTTCGACTATCTAACACCTTTTCGCATGAAATCGGATTGAACCGGTTTTCAGAGAACTATCACACGGAGCACTGAACTATTGCCCGGTGCAGATAGTTTTAACTATCTCATGGTCACGTGACCACCTAGCAATTTTTGATCTACAGTTGGTTCAAATTAAATATAGCTTTGACCAATGCATATATTTTGTTTCAACTTGACAAGTAGTAATTGCTTATTGTGATCAAAATAACTCTTTATACGAGTTGGGTAATAAAACAACTATTTCATACCTTTTTGGGCGACAGTCAAAACTATCAGCCCCGAGTTGCTGTGGAGCACCTGATGAACTATCGCCCGAGGCGCAAAAAGGTATGAAATAGTTGTATAATGTCTGGTAGAAAGCATGCTATTTCTATGTTATGCATGTCATTTACTTATTTTCCTGGCGCTTTATTCCGAGATGTCTTTACATATACTATTATGTCAGGTTGTACGCCAAAGTGAGAAAAGCCTAGTCCGAGCCATCAACCAGCTTTGTGATGGTTGCCCAGACAAAGAGACAGAAACATTACTTAAAAGCCTGAGTAGAGAATTTGGCGACCAGAAGGATGTTTGTCGTCTATTTGGTACAAATTTCGATGCAGACTATGTAAACCAGATGCACCTTGATGCTCAAGATGGCGAACTGTTTAGTTTTAAAGCAACTGATGAAGGTGTGCAAGTATTAGCTTATCAGACACAAATAGATAGGGAAAACACTCCAGCTGTAAATAGATTGTTGTTAATGTATCCTGAATACAAAAAAAATCATAGTTACAGTACATCACAACTAAAACAGTTCTGCTTCAAGCTCTCACATAAACGACAGGTATTACATTTTGAGCGGAGGATCATTTTTGCACTAGCGGTGGTAATAAGGCGGAAATCAATTCCAATACCTTAAACTTCGGTGCAGTGTTTGAATAGACGGAAGCGAAAATGTGTCATTGGGAGATGACTTTAGTCTGCGAATTCATTTCCTGAATTCGCCGACTAAAAATCAGTATAACAGGTACATCTACCTGCAAATCGGTATAACAGATGCATCTACCTGGTTTTCTTTAATTTCACATTGTTTGATTGATTTGAGGTTTAACGTCCCCGTCAACAATATATAGGTCATTTTAGAGACGTTGCTTCCATTTTGGGACATCCACCAGACATTGAGATGAAATGACATATCAAGCCCTGCCAACCAACGAAACCAATAGGGTTAACATGCATGGGCAGTCCGACTAGCACCACTTTGCCTGGGCAGCTCTGTAGCTATTTGATTTGTATGTTCTCGGAGATGTTACACTGATCAGTTAGGATGCCTTCATTCGAAGGGAATGAATATATTAATTGTCCAAACAACGACAGAGATAAGGGCGAGAATTACAGCTGCGTAAAAAAGATTTATTTCTCCCCAGTTAAATTCTTGTCATTGACCGTTCCAATGCTGTTCTTCTGTGGCAGTTTGTTTTTGTTATTGTTTGTCATTGATTGGATTGACGCTTGTGTCTTCTTATTTTGGATAGCCAGTTTGCCATTTTGTTGGAAAGTAACTGTCCTTTTGGCTTGCCGTTGTTGTTGTTTCCATTAGGGTCTAGTTACTTCATGTTTGTATTTCTTTCCCTTTGGTGTCTCTGATGGGAGGTTTAAGTTAATTGTATCTATTTCTGATCATTGCTTCCTTTCTATTATAAACCTCTGAGCGGCTTACCAGTACTGGTGTGCAGTCGATTTCACATATGCGAGGAAGCATCTTGCAGCCAAAACTATTTCTTCGAAGCTACCATTTCAAAAGCAAAGATACACTATAACAATTATAAACCACGACAAATGAACGCCTCCGAACTGTCAGAAATATGTTATTCACTGAGGATTGAGCCTGTCCATGAAGTGTGATAAGTTAAACTGACCGGCTAAAAATTATCTAAAAGTTGTTGTCTGGGCCGTAAAATTCCAGAAACAAACAATATATAAAGTTTTGTGTTTCAGGTAATACCAGTCTCCTTCGACACAGTGGTGCTGAGAAGACACTTGCTTTAAAAATGGGCGCCCCAGTAATCCTCATCAGAAATTTGCAAGGCTGCTTATTTAACGGACTAAAAGGAACTGTCAATTCCCTTAGTAAAGCTGGACCAACAGTCAACTTTGGGGGTAGATTAGTTAAACTCGAAAAAATAAAATTTGAAGTGTACGATCCATCAAAAAAGAAGATACTTGCCACGAGGCTACAATATCCGCTTAAACTTGCGTATGCCCTCACAGTGCATCGCGCGCAGGGCCAGACATTGCAAAAAGTTGAAGTCGATTGCTATTCGTTCTTCGCCCCTGGGCAGATGGGTGTTGCAATTGGGAGGGCTGTGAACATAGATGGTCTCAGAATTTTAAATTATAACTCCACAGCCGCAAACTTAAGACATCCTCAAGAGGTTTATGACTTCTATTTTTCTGAAAGCGAGGCACCGGTTGTGAACTTAAGTTGTTGCAGACATGATTATCTAGCAGGTGAAAATGAATACCTATCCGATAAAATCGATGACACCCCCGAAATTAAACCAAAGCAGCCAATACCTAGTACATCTGCTTATCAAGAAATTAAATGCCCTTGGTCTGTTGACCAGTTTTTAAACAGTAATATAGGTCAGACATTCGTCCCGACTGACATAAGTGATTCGTTCAAGGCTAAATTCTGTAATCATGCAGATAGCTTGTATGGAAAAATTAAAGACCTTCTTAAAAGGAAAACTAAGACAAATGAAGATTTTGCCCGGTTGTACAAAGAGGCACACCTTTACCTAATAAGTGAAGATCACATAATGTCTTGCAGCTGTCTTGAAGAATCACCTAAACCACAGAAACTTTCTTCCAAGTTCTTTTTCTGGTTATTGAACAATGAAATTGAAAGTAAGGCCAAAGCTATCATTAAATCGCAGGAGGAAAAGTTTGAACATATCCCTGATATCAGTGAAACTATAAGCGACGCGGCCAAATCTAAAGTTCGCCATCTCACTGGTGCATGCATACATAAAATTTTATCACGACTACGTCTAAATGTCATCAATAAGCTAGGTAAACCAGGAAGTAAAACTCGTGCAGAACGTGACTGGGACTTCCGACGTTACAAACTACTGAAGACACTTAGAATATCTGAGGACGAGGCTATGAAAATTACCACAGAACCTGAAAGTATGGGCGAAATTGAATACAAACAGGGACCTTCTAGAGGACTGCTACACGTATCTGATCAAGTGTTTCTTTTTTTTATGGAAGTAAATTCTTTTCTACAAAAGCTACTATCCCCAGAGGCTTTTCATTTGTATGCAGACAGAATACATACTTTTACGCGAGACAAGTTGCTTACAAATGAAAATCTTCTGAAAAGGTGGCTAGGTCTATTTACAGTCCCTGAAACAACTGATTCCCCTAGTATTGAAGAAGATGAAATTTACATAATGATGCTAACAGAATTATATGACTGCGTGGTGGAGCATTTTCTCAGAATATCTCTGGTAGAAGGTCTTCATCACTTCAAAAGTATTATTCCTAAGAAAAAGAAACAAGCTGTAAGAACAAAGATTACAGCACTAGGTGAAAGGGAAACAGCTCCTAAAAAATCCAAAATTACATGTGATGAATCAGATGAGGCGGAATCCTACACATGCCCAAAATGCAAACATGTGTTACTGGAAAATCCAGAAAAACCAGAGGAAAATAGCATTGCATGCGATACCTGCAATCGGTGGTTTCACTTCAAGTGTGAGGGACTTACTGGTAATGAACCCTTTTTTAAGAGATCTGCTTCTACGTGGAAATGTACGTTATGTTCTGGAAAGGGCAAGGGTCTAGGTAAAAAATCAAAAAAATAATATAACCAACCTTAAGGGATTATGCAATATTTTCTGTAAAAATGTAATCCTTCGGAAGCAGAGACTACGCCAAAGAACTGAACATTGTCAAGTGTACATTTTTTCTCGGTCAGACTATCTAGTTTCGACTTATCTAATTGGCCGAAACTAGCTAGTCTTGCCCAGAAAACATGTACAATTCATATATTCAAGTTCTTTGGTGTATTGCTTGCTTCC
This sequence comes from Lucinisca nassula, assembly GCA_963580285.1. Classification (NCBI taxonomy): domain Eukaryota; kingdom Metazoa; phylum Mollusca; class Bivalvia; order Lucinida; family Lucinidae; genus Lucinisca; species Lucinisca nassula. The sequence goes on from OY757015.1 coordinate 69,708,016, forward strand.
AAGGGATAACCCTTTTATAGAACATATTATAAGGCTCCACAAGTACCCTAAAGTATGTTTAGTTCCACAATGGAATCACGCCCCAAAGCAAGCCTTATCTGATTCATCACATGGAATTAAAGTCTGCTCCTGGTTTGTTTGTTTGATCTGATGTTTAACGTCCCCGTCAACACTGTCTTTTTGGGAGACGTTCCTTCCAATTTTGTGGGACTTTTACCCGACAATGAGATGAAATGACCTCTCAAGCCCTGTCGCCCAATGAAACCAATAGGGTTTATTAGCATGGACGGTCCGCCTCACACCGCGGTTCCTGGACAGGCTTAGATCCTCCAAGCGGTTTACCAGTACTTGTGTGCGGGCCGGATTCAGCTCTGCATTGAAGCATCCTGCAGCCCATATATGGCCCACTTGGGTGAACATAAACTTTTGTTAGATATTCAATATTCTATTAGGGAAAGGCATAGTTGTGAAACTCAGTTGAGCACGGTCATTAATGATTGGGAACAGGTAGAGACAGTTATTCTGGACTTCGGGAAGGCTTTTGACACACACACACACACACACACACACACGCACACACACACACACACACACACATTAACTCCTGAAAACAAATGATTTGGTTTTGGCATTAATTGAAAGATCATCAAATGGATAGATTCCTTTCTTTGCTACCAAAAAAAAAACAAAAATAATAAAATAAAATAAAGAGATTTTGCTACGGAGTGGGCTCCAGTTTTGTCTGGAGTCCTACAAGGGACTGTTCTTGATCCGCTGTTATTTCCCCTGTGCACTAATGTTATTTCCATTTGCATTGACTCAGAAATAGGTCTGTTCGCCGACTACTAAGAATGGTGTAGCTAAGTTACCCTCTTTTGTGAGAGGTAGGAACTACCTTCCCATATCACAGGTCCTGTTGAATGAATGTCATTTGGTGTATCACCAGTGGCAATTCGGATTCTGAGCAGACCCATAATGAGCCCATAGTTCGAAAAGGACTAGAAAATATGATCTGCACTATGTTGAAGCACGTGGATACTTGACGACCGCCGTCTGGGATATGTTCTAAGCTTTCCACCTGTGTGGTTTTTTTACACCTGATGCAGTGAAGGCATTTGGAATTTTAAATTACAAATAGTGTGCAAAATCGAAAATTTGAGACCAAGTGAAGTTAGTTGCAATCACCCAAGTCTTTGAAGTGAGAGTTTTCTGAATATGCAAGTCGTAGTCGTCTTACTGTGGTGTGCCTACCGCGTTCCTCAAGTTAAGATTTACGTAGCAGAACATTCGAAGTAAAGTATCTAAATAAGGCTTTGATGCATAGATCAGATATACTATTCATCTGATGGATTATGTGCTCGTTTAAAAAAAAAGGTGTGCCAGCTGCATAAAGTTATTTCCGTCTCTGTTGTGGATTACATTTGTAGATACATTTAAATCCTGTAAATGCCAGAATCCGTTTTAACTGAAATAAAGTAACGGAGTGTGTTATTTGAAGGATTGAATTATGAAAGACAAATAGACAAAATCAAATAGCTGCCTTTCTCCATCGTTCACTTGATGAGTATTCGATACAGTTATACTTAACAGAATGTAGACATTTGATTGAATCTACATTTGATTACTTATTTTGGTACCTATAGATGTCTGCAATTTTCTTGCTCCATTAGTATGGCTGTGTATGAATGCTATTGGCAGCACACCCATACCAATATGCCACGACGTAATTAACTCCACACCCCCACAAGCTCCAGCACAGCTTCAACAACGACTAGTTTTGTTTGAGGTTTAACATCAACACTCTTTAGGTCATTTTAGAGACGTTGCTTCCAATTTTGTGAGACTTTTACCGGACATTAAGATGAAATGACATCTCAAGCCCTATCGCACAATGAAACCAATAGGGTTTATATGCATAGACGGTCAGACTCGCACCGCCTTGCCTGGACAGGCTTAGATCCTTTAAGCGGTTTACCAGTACTCGTGTGCGTTGGGTTTCAGCTCTGCGTGGAAGCATCATGCAGACCATCTATTTCTTCAAGCCCGTTGGGCGGGGGCGGACAAAAAGGACTAGACAATTAGTCTGCAATAAAACTTGCAACTCCAGATCTGCTGCTAATCGTTTTCTTTCACTGTCTTATTGTAATCATCGTTGTTGTATTCTGTCGTTACTTTGCTGGTTATATAATAGTACAGTCAACCCTCTTTATACCGACATTCGTTATAACAGCAAAAATCGTTGAAACGGCAATTTGAATGGAATGACTACTTACCTAAAGGCTGAGCCTCGGTTCCGAGTGGCGTGGGCTTCCCTCGAGTTGGAAATGCACAAATCGAGTCCACATTCATGAAAGAGTCTTGTAATCTAATACTCCAAGAAGCAAATTTTATAGATATTTGTTAGAATCGCCTCACCGAGGCGATTCTAACAAATATCTATAAAATTTGTTTCTTAGAGTAATGATGGGGAAAAGGCCTTTTATTACTTATCATACTCCTAACTGGGATTCTTTATAACGGCAACTTCTTTATAACGGCACAAATATAGGGAACACATTCTGTCGTTATAACGAGGGTCCTCTGTACTAGAATGACTCAAAAGAGAAGTGAAGACAATGATCAGGAATCGATGCAGTTAACCCACAGCTCCCATCAGAGACACCAAAGGGAAAGAAACATGAAACAACTAGACCCTAATGGAAACATCAATAGCGGAAAGCCAAGAGGACAGATACTTTCCCACAAAATGGCCAATAGGCTATCCAAAACAAAATAATATAAGCGACACAAACACAAAAAATAAACAGAAGAACCGCCTTGGAACGGTCAGTAAAACAAATTCCACTTGGAGGGGGGGGGGGGTGCTTTATTCGATTTTACATGGCCACAATCCTCGACCTTACTTCCGTCCCGATTTAGACAAATAATTTGTTCAGTCCGCATGAAGGACTCCTATCTCACAGTACAACATGTCCATGAAGACAAAAAATCAAACAACCACAGAGAGGAAACAACGGTGAGGACTCAACAGCAAGAAACCACTGAACTGCTGGAGTAAAAGAAAACCAACTATTAGACTCCGATGGGCCCGACTTGAGACAGAGCATCAGGCACCAATCAACATTACATTGAATTAGATTCCCTTTCTTTACGCTGGAAAGTAGAAGTAAAACAAAGATCAGGAATTGATACAATTAACTTACTCCATCCATAAAAGACACCAAAGGGAAAGAAATACCAACATTAAGCGACCAGACCATAATGGAAACCTAAACAAAGGAAGGCCATATGGACAGTTACTTTCCCACAAAATGGCCATATGGCCATCCAAAATTAAAAGACACAAGTGATACACACAGTAAGTAACAAACAACAACATAAATAAATCGCCACAGAAGAGCCGCCTTGGAACGGTCAGTGGAAGATTTCCACTGGGGGGCTTAAATCGATTTTACGTGGCCACAATCCTCGCCCTTACTTCCGTCGCGATTTAGACAAATAATTAGTTCAGTCCGCATGAAGGCCTCCTAACTCATCAGTGCAACATCTCCGTGAACACAGAAATCAAAGAACCACAGAGGTGAGACAACGGTGAGGACTCGACAGCAAGAAACCACTGAAATGCTGGAGCAAAAGAAAACCAACAGTTAGACTCCGATGAGCCCAACCAGAGACAGAGCATCAGGCACCAACCAACATTATCTCTTTAATTTTCAATAAGCCTTTACGTTGGAGCCGTCATAGAATCTGAGGCCTGACCCACCGGCGTGCAATTAAAGAGGGAAGCAAAGTTGCCAACCGTGATTGGGTTAACTACCATGCATGCAGTCTGTCGTATAATATCCATATTGTACCCAATCTTTTTATATCGAAGAATGATTTTACGAAATTGGGTGCTGAAGTCATTGCGGTTATATATTTTTCTGAATTTATATACTAAGTCACCATAAAATTCGGGTTCCGATAGACCTTGTTGCAGAAGAGATTTCAGTCCAATATTGAATTTTGAAATTAAATCAGAATGGCGTCTATAAAATTTTGAAAAGGCTTTGCGTAGTTTATGGTACCGATAACCCTGATTAAGGAGTTTAGCCGTTAATAATTTATTACGAGTGTTGAAGTCAGTTACATGACTACACACTCTAGCAAATCGAATTAATTGCGAAATATAAACGCCATAGGATGGCGCACGAGGAACATCACCATCCAAAAAAGGAAAATTTACAATCTCAAAATCAAAGTCATCGCGTTTATCATAAATTTTGCACGAAACAAATCCATCTACAATAGATAGATGTAAATCCAAAAACGGGGCCTCGGTATCAGAAGAATTTGCTTTATTTAACTGAAGTTCTAGGGGGTAAATCTGACTGATCAAACCATCAAAATAGGTATTATCAATATTTAATAAATCATCTAAATATCTAGAAGTAGAGCTAAAAGCTTCAATAATTTCAGATTGGTTATCAATGGAAAGCGACAAAATGAAGTCTCTTTCATAACAATACAAGAACAGATCAGCCACAAGAGGTGCGCAATTAGTACCCATCGGAATACCCACAATTTGTCTAAATAACTTAGTACCGAATCTAATATAAATATTGTCAAGTAGAAAGGTGAGGGCATCACACACTTTCTGACATGACCAAAGTGTATAATTCTTATGCTCTTTAGAAGTGAAAAATGCATTTCTGACATTACATGCAAGATAGAGAGAATCTTCTCTGTGAAAAGCCCATTCAATTAAATCATTAAGCTTTTCTTTTATAAGATTATGAGGAAGTGTAGTGTAAAGAGTGGAAAAATCGTAGGTAGACAGACTAGAAGCACGAAACTGTCTAGATTTCAATTTATTTAAAACCTCATTCGAATTTTTTATAGACCAAAACAGATTTCTTCCTGATCTTTCAAAGACTTTATCACAATATTTAATTACATGCGTTTTAATAGCAGTAAGACAGGAAGTTAATAATTTAGAAAGTTCAGTGGTAGTGCAAGAACTAGAATTTGCAATAAACCGTGCTTTGTAAGGTTTTTTATGAAGTTTTGGTAACCAGTATAGCGTAGGAAGCTTGTCTTGGCCTTCGTTAACACACACAGCAAACTTGGTGGCTGAAAGACAAACATGTTTATCTACTATAGCTCTCTCTTCAGCCAAAGGCTGAAGTTCATAGGCCTTAGTACCACCAAGCTCCTGCTTAAGCGTGTTAACATAGTGGAGCCGTCACACAACGACGACGTTGTTAGCGGCCTTGTCTGCAGGGGCCAAAACAAACTTCTTATGAAATTCTTGAATACCTAGTTTAAGATGACGTAAAGACGTCTTGGGCTTAGGAGGTAATAAGTTAGTATTTTGAGAATAGAAAGAAATGCGTTTATTCACTAGTCTTAAAATGCTAAGTTTCCAGTCCTTTAGGGCTTTACACTCAACATACTCTCGCTTACACCATCGATTACCGAATTCATTCAAGGAAGCAGCGATTTCATCTCTACATTTACTGAAATCAATTTTAGAAGGAAACCGATATTTCGGTCCTTTAGAAATTATATTCCTTATCCTAGAATCAGGAATAATTTTCAAATTGCCAGTTATTACATGACCAGCAGCAGGATAGCAATACTTTGAGTTTTTACAATCACATGAATCAGGAGTATTAGTATCAATATCAAGATCTGAAACAAGTTTATTGAAATTAAAAATGATAGATCTAACAGGTTTGTTATATTTATAGCAAATTATAGGTGTTTCAGTATTTTGAAAATAAGCAGGAATGGAAGAAAGCACCGATCTCTCACGGAAGATACTGGGCAAATCTATAAAATCCATACCCTTATTAATGAAGGATATTTTGAAGAAATGACGTTTATGATTAATTTCAGAATCAATGTAAGGACGGAGAGTATGCTGAGTATAGCCTCTAGTTAAGAGAGCCGCATCATATAACTGATGAGAACTATCGTAGAATTTATTCGCCTCGGTGTCCAGAAGACGTAAAACAGAAACGGGTAATGAACTTAAAAATGAAAGCATAGAGTGGCGTCCATGATTTAATAATATAATTGACAGTCACTTCAGTCTAGTATTGTTTCGTTTAAACGCACGTGATTTACGTTTAAAGTTACCATTTTTCCTGGTGCCGTGAGATCTAGTTCTGCGTTTTCGACATTCCAGGAGTGAGAAAATATCAAAGTCCGGCATTCTGGAAATATTACCCTCATGATAAATGTTGTCATTAAATCCCAGTGGAAAAGGGGTCTGTAAAAATTTAATCCATTTCAGTTCAGCTTCATGTCTTTTGATTATTTTGAATCTAGATGTAGAATTTGCATCGTAATAAAGTTTTTCCACTGGTTGTATAATAATGTTATTTACAGAATGACCTGTACGTCGAAAGTGACGGTACAAGAAAGTGTCAGTTTTCTTAGGCTAACTCATTCTACGATAATGCTCGTTCAATCTAGTTTTAAGCATGCGGTTAGTTTGACCGACGTACTGCATATTACAGTTTGCAGCACGTCAAGTAATTAAATAAATTAAATCTGTAGACTGTCATGTCAAATCAGACATGTTAACTACAGAGAAGCGTCTACCGTTTACAGATGAAGTAACGGTAGACGCAGTGCTTAAATGCGAACAACATCTGCACCTCTTGGCATTGCACTTAGAAATACTTGGATACATTCCACTTCTTTTCCACGGATTAGTATATTTTCGAAGGATGGGTGATTTGAGAGGAGATAGTCTTATACGAAGACTACTCCCAAAAACATTGGTATTGCCTGCTCCTTTGAGATTAACTGAAGTTACAGAAGACAAATTTAAGGGTCTAACCAATACCGAAGGCAACATAGTATTAAAGTTCTTAATAGAATGGGGAATCCGTACAGAAGAAGCAGAGTGTAACCTAAGGGGGAACCGTCATAGAATCTGAGGCCTGACCCACCGGCGTGCATTTAAAGAGGGAAGCAACGCTGTCAACTATGATTGGGTTAACCGTGAATGGGTTAACTACCATGCATGTCAACCGTGATTGCGTTAACCGTGTATCGGTTAACTACCGGCCCCCGCCCATCGGGGCTTGAAGAAATAGATGGGTTGCATGATGCTTCCACGCAGAGCTGAATCCGACCCGCACACGAGTACTGGTTAACCGCATAGAGGATATAAGCCTGCCCAGGCAAAGCGGTGCGCACGAGTCGGACCGCCCATGCTTATAAAAATTGAAGTAGAGGCAATAATTGGTTTCATTGGGCGACAGGGCTTGCGGTGTCATTTCATTTCAATGTCGGGTAAAAGTTCAACAAAATTGGAAGCAACGTCAACAAAATGACCTTAAAAGTGTTGACAGGGACGTTAAACCTAAAAAAAAAACATGCATGCGTGCGCTTGAAGAAATAAATGGGCTGCACGATGCTTCCACGCAGAGCTAAATCCGACCCACATACGAGTACTGGTAAACCGCTTAGAGGATCTAAGCCAGCCCAGGCAAAGCAGTGCGAGTCGGACCATCCATGCTTATAAACCCTATTGGTTTCATTGGGCGACAGGGCTTGAGATGCCATTTCATCTCAACGTCGGGTAAAAATCCCACAAAATTGGAAGCAACGTCTCCAAAATGACCTTTACAGTGTTGACGGGGACTTAAAACATCAAATCAAACAAACAAACCATGTATGCAGTCTGCCGTATAACACTTATTTATTCAAAACCATGGAACCATAATTACGTTAAATAATTTCAACTGCGTATATCTTATGCAATATGACTCATTGAAACAAAAACGAATTTTAGTGAAATCCATGAACATATCACGAAACCACGTCTGTTTAAATGCATTATGAAAACACCTTGTACATTGTCATTTTTTTGGCCAAAAATGGAAATTTTAGATGAAATAAATGAGATATTTTTCTTATTTCTGCTCAAAACATAGATTGTGGGGACTTGGCGAGGCGGTTCTATCGAGTATCCACAATCTATGTTCTTGAGCAGATAAAAGAAAAAATAATGTTTACCCCTGTACACACCAGTTTTACTACATAAAAATGGGGTTTGAGGGAATCAAAATTATATAGGCATGTCGCCGTGACCTATTGAAAATTTTACCACCAAAAAGTGATTTTTTTTTCGGATAAAATTTAAGATACTTATCATATGTCTGCTCAAAATATTGATTAAGGTACTCGTAAAAAGGCCTTGGTGAGGCGGTTCAAACGAGTACCCACAATATATGTTTTAGAGCAGAAAACAGAAACTAAAATTTACCCCTGTAAGCCCCAGTTTTACTATATAAAGTGGGTTTAAGGGGGTCAAAAGTATATATGTGTGTGTTTGCATGGTGAGAAACCTAGGAACGTTTTTCTTTGGGTGTGTAGAAAGCTACAATTCAGGTAGATTTGTATGATATTAATAAAAACGAACTGATAACTTTTGTGAATTTTAACGCTAGCTATCACATATTTAGCATCAAGTCTGAACTCGTGTAGAGTTAACTAAGGCGTCTCTGAAACAGTGATCCTTTGGCAGTAAGGAAAACGCCAAAAAACGGAAAAACAGTAGGATGTACACGTTTTTGTCTGTTAGCTCGGCATATTAAGCCTCATTAGTGACCCTTAAATATTTTCCCAATTAAGCAGTAGAATCAATGGTCCCATAGGACCAAAAATAAAACCCACACAATGATGGGGGCAGGGAGACTTTTTATGGCCGCCACACATACCCTTAACACCAGCTGTGAAAACAGTGGGTGTACAAGTTTTTCTAGGCCAGACTAGCTAGTTTCGACCAAACAGGCCTCAACAGAGACCTCAGATATTTTCAAAACTATGCAGTGGAATCAATGATCCCAAAGGACCAGAAAATTGAACCCGAACTATGATGAAATACAGGGACACTATTTAGGGCCGCCAAACATTCCCTTAACATCAGCTATGGTGAAGTTAAATGTTTTAGTAAAACGTTCTTTGAAGCCATTCAGGCTTCATGTAGTTTGTGAGTGAGTCATCGGAGTTAAACATCGAGCGATAAAATCCACATTTTTTTTTTTGGATTTTATAGATTGGTAAACTTCAGTGACTCACTCAAAAACATAGTATAAAGGGCTTTGGGCTGTATTCAATTTGTCTCTTTGGTGAGACCCTCCTGATATGTGACTGGTTGTTTCCTTCTATTCTGGCGTCAGATTGTTATAGAGATTTAAAACACGGGAAGTTGTAGGTAAGTCAAACAAACCATAATTAATAAGCTAAAAACAAAATAGAAAAAAGAACGGAAATAACGTTAGGGAATCTTATGCTTGCATTCGGCCCGCTAAATATATTTTCGACCTTGTTTTACAATTGTATGGGCTGTTTGGCTGAACACGGTTGTTTGACGTAACTACAAGTTCCAGTGCCTCAACCATGATTTACGACTGCCTCAATTTATACATAGTCTTTTAGTTGTATATTTCGTTGTTATGACTCGCTTTCCAGCTAGTCGGTGGAGCAGAAGATTTTCAAAGACGTGCAGAATGCTGTTTCTGATCAGGTACTACAGTAGGCTATTTTTTGTACAGTTAGAGAACTGTCTCTAATATATTCGGTGAACTGTCTTGGTTCTGAAATTTCTCCGAACCGGCTGAGGAAGAATATTCTGTACCTCTGTCTTACAGCATTACTTTTATTCTGTTTCAAAAGCACGACGCTGTAGGCCTACTGTGCTGTAAATGCCCAATTAAGGTGCCCAATTAAGAAAGAAGTACAAATCTTGTAGTTGCTGTTGTATTAGGGAACCCACACGAATCGCATTTTTCAGGCTTCATTTTTGATATTTCAGCATCCATGGCATCTGTCGCTATAGAATTTGTATTTGATGAAGAAAAGTTGGTTCACTATCAGTTTCTCTTACCAGCAATTAACGTCAAGACCAGCTAACATAGCCATGGTAATCGGTTGCTAAGGTTGTTCCTTCGAAATTTAAATTTGAAAATCTGATCAATGAGACGCTTGACAAAAACGGTCGAAAAACAAAACTCGACAGAGAAAAAAAAAATATTCTTGAAATATTAATGTTTTTCAAGAGGTTAAATACTGAGGTTAAATTCATACTTAAAAAATTGAATCGAGAAGTGTATTTTTATGTAAGTAATTTACGATCAATAATTATTTATTTTTAAGCCCTGAAATATTTACATCATTCGGAATCCTCGTCTACGCAATGGAACCTCAGTTCTGACCAAAATTATATTTGCAGACCTGAAAAAGGAGAAGTTCTGACTTATTACGAACGTACTGAAGAAACGTTTAGTGTCTATTTGGAGGGTAGATGAATGAGCACAAATGGGTGGGTAGGTTCCGCTCGAACGAGTTGTACAAAAGACTTTACGAGCATCAAAACACAAAATTGGAACCCGGAAGTAATTTTTATTGTTGCATTCCTTGCTCGCCTTCGGCTCGCCTATAGCATTTTCGGCTTTTTTACAGTTTTTATAGCTTGTTTGACGTAACTACAAGTTCCTGTGGTCGGGGGATATGCCATCTCTTCTGATGCCGATTTTTATCTGTTTGGCAGATTTGGCAAATATTACTCAATACTTAGTGAATAGATTCTGCAAAATATATCGTTTGCTAAGCAAAACTGAAATGGGATTATCAAGTGCTAATTCAGTCCAAAAGGCTGTGAAAGAAAAAACGAAGACAGGAGATGAAAAACGCAGACGTATGCGAAGAATTATGATGACGCAGTCATACGTCACTATATATGTAAACTTTTTCATTGTGTTTTTACCAATAAGAGCACAATTTAAACATGTTGTCTATCTGTCAGTCATGCGTGGCCATTACCTTAGTAAATCTCTGTCAAGTCTCCATTCTCAAAAAATATCTCTACGATTAGAAATCGCTCTGAGTGAAAATCAGTCACAGCGGATAAGAGTCATTGAATATTCCTGTTTTGTTACGTCATTTCATTTTGCTCAAACTGTACTCGTAGTGACGTCATTCCACTTCTGTTCATGTTATTTATCAATTTTACCATCGGATATATGACGTCATCTAGAAGCATATTTGAAAGACAGTACACAGGTATCCTACGGAAAACGGTTTTCCATGACATTGTGCTGTTTCCCTGGTGCGGCATGTTTTTCTGTTGTATCGTGCTTGTTTTTTCATTGTTGTTGTTGATTCATATATTGCCAATAAAACACTGGCTTTATAGTGTAGTTTGTATTTTCTTGTCCTTTGGGATCATTGATTCCATTGTTGAATTTTTAAAATATCTTGAGGGTCACTGATGAGGCCTAATTGGCCGAAACTAGCTAGTCTGGCCGGAAAACATGTACACTCCATATTTTCCAGTTTTGTGGTGTATTCCTTGCTTCCAAAGGATAACCATTTTATAGAACATATTTATCCTCTAGGTGCTTCTATGACTTTGTTGCTGTCCCTATGTGCAATGACTGAGTAAGCAGACCTTCGAGCGAGCTTGAAAACTTAACAAAAATCAGAAAGATCTTACTTGAACTTGTTGTTGTTTACTTTGTTTCCATAGTGGCATTCCCCATCATTTCCCGAACTTTTCTAAATCTCCCCTTTTTCTGCCTTTTTTAGCCATATAAATCTCAAGTATTGATCTGTAGAAGCTTCCAGACGACTTCCAAACTTAGAATTCTTCACAATTTTTCCAGAATAACGATATGAAGCAACAAAACCGCGTCTATGTTGAGCCCAAGTCTCTGATCTTGACTGATTAGAAAAATCAGGGCCAAAAGTTTTCCTTCAACACGATCCACAGAATTTTGGTCCCAAATTGTCGTATGAAAAATTTTCCAAAAGATGATTATATTTTCAGCATGTAATTTCCGAAACTGAAATTTTAAAGCCAAAATAAATGATTTTTTTTTGCAGAGCTTTTTGAAAGTTTGACTCCCTCGAAGGTCTGCACGCGCATTCCTCAAATACCAACCGATGTTTCCATCGATGTTTCAATCTATGGGCGCGATGCAGACCGCTGTTTCAGCTCAACTTACCTTAATTCACACGGCCAAATCCCCCACTGGGAGTCTGGGTATGGTGCTCGATAAATCATTTTTCCGGGTTTCCGAGATTTGGTTGTTGAAAGGCAATGACCGATGTTTCTTTGCCGAATTTCAATTTGAATTTGAGCGCTGGCGAATCACAGACGGTGTAGAAAGACGATTTCCACGTTATTTTGATTCTGTAAACTTTAGTACACATATGCCGCCCCTCCCGGTTTTCGACGATCAGTTTTTTACCGCTTATGTACCAGATTAAAAAAAATGCTTGACCTCTGATGCGCTAAAATATGCAGGTATATTCGTTATACCAGCTGCAACCAGTCGATTTTCGGTCCATGATGTTTCATTTTGCTATCAGACTCCATCGGAGTCTAACTGTTGGTTTTCTTTTGCTCCAGCATTTCAGTAGTTTCTTGCTGTTGAGTCCTCACCGTTGTCTCACCTCTGTGGTTCTTTGATTATTTGTGTTCACGGAGATGTTGCACTGATGAGTTAGGAGGCCTTCATGCGGACTGAACAAATTATTTGTCAAAGAACCACAGAGGTGAGACAACGGTGAGGACTCGACAGCAAGAAACCACTGAAATGCTGGAGCAAAAGAAAACCAACAGTTAGACTCCGATGAGCCCTACCAGAGACAGAGCATCAGGCACCAACCAACATAATCTCTCTAATTTTCAATAAGCCTTTACGTTGGAGCCGTCATAGAATCTGAGGCCTGACCCACTGGCGTGCAATTAAAGAGGGAAGCAAAGTTGCCAACCGTGATTGGGTTAACTACCATGCATGCAGTCGGTCGTATAATATCCATGTTGTACCCAATCTTTTTATATCGAAGAATGATTTTTGAAAATTGGGTGCTGAAGTCATTGCGGTTATATATTTTTCTGAATTTATATACTAAGTCACCATAAAATTCGGGTTCCGATAGACCTTGTTGCAGAAGAGATTTAAGTCCAATATTGAATTTCGAAAATAAATCAGAATGGCGTCTATAAAATTTTGAAAAGGCTTTGCGTAGTTTATGGTACCGATAACCCTGATTAAGGAGTTTAGCCGTTAATAATTTATTACGAGTGTTGAAGTCAGTTACATGACTACACACTCTAGCAAATCGAATTAATTGCGAAATATAAGCGCCATAGGATGGCGCACGAGGAAGATCACCATCCAAAAAAGGAAAATTTACAATCTCAAAATCAAAGTCATCGCGTTTATCATAAATTTGCACGAAACAAATCCATCTACAATAGATAGATGTAAATCCAAAAACGGGGCCTCGGTATCAGAAGAATTTGCTTTATTTAACTGAAGTTCTAGGGGGTAAATCTGACTGATCAAACCATCAAAATAGGTATTATCAATATTTAATAAATCATCTAAATATCTAGAAGTAGAGCTAAAAGCTTCAATAATTTCAGATTGGTTATCAATGGAAAGCGACAAAATGAAGACTCTTTCATAACAATACAAGAACAGATCAGCCACAAGAGGTGCGCAATTAGTACCCATCGGAATACCCACAATTTGTCTAAATAACTTAGTACCGAGTCTAATATAAATATTGTCAAGTAGAAAGATGAGGGCATCACACACTTTCTGACATGACCAAAGTGTATAATTCTTATGCTCTTTAGAAGTGAAAAATGCATTTCTGACATTACATGCAAGATAGAGAGAATCTTCTCTGTGAAAAGCCCATTCAATTAAATCATTAAGCTTTTCTTTTATAAGATTATGAGGAAGTGTAGTGTAAAGAGTGGAAAAATCGTAGGTAGACAGACTAGAAGCACGAAAATGTCTAGATTTCAATTTATTTAAAACCTCATTCGAATTTTTTATAGACCAAAACAGATTTCTTCCTGATCTTTCAAAGACTTTATCACAATATTTAATTACATGCGTTTTAATAGCAATAAGACAAGAAGTTAATAATTTAGAAAGTTCAGTGGTAGTGCAAGAGCTAGAATTTGCAATAAACCGTGCTTTGTAAGGTTTTTTATGAAGTTTTGGTAACCAGTATAGCGTAGGAAGCTTGTCTGGGCCTTCGTTAACACACACAGCAAACTTGGTGGCTGAAAGACAAACATGTTTATCTACTATAGCTCTCTCTTCAGCTAAAGGCTGAAGTTCATAGGCCTTAGTACCACCAAGCTCCTGCTTAAGCGTGTTAACATAGTGGAGCCGTCACACAACGACGACGTTGTTAGCGGCCTTGTCTGCAGGGGCCAAAACAAACTGACCGTTCCAAGGCGGCTCTTCTGTGGCGATTTATTTATGTTGTTGTTTGTTACTTACTGTGTGTATCACTTGTGTCTTTTAATTTTGGATGGCCATATGGCCATTTTGTGGGAAAGTAACTGTCCTTATGGCCATCCTTTGTGTAGGTTTCCATTATGGTCTGGTCGCTTAATGTTTGTATTTCTTTCCCTTTGGTGTCTTTTATGGGTGAAGTAAGTTAATTGTATCAATTCCTGATCTTTGTTTTACTTCTACTTTTCTTATGAAATTCTTGAATACGTAAAGACGTCTTGGGCTTAGGAGGTAATAAGTTAGTATTTTGAGAATAGAAAGAAATGCGTTTATTCACTAGTTTTAAAATGCTAAGTTTCCAGTCCTTAAGGGCTTTATGCTCAACATACTCTCGCTTACACCATCGATTACCGAATTCATTCAAGGAAGCAGCGATTTCATCTCTACATTTACTGAAATCAATTTTAGAAGGAAACCGATATTTCGGTCATTTAGAAATTATATTCCTTATCCTAGAATCAGGAATAATTTTCAAATTGCCAGTAATTACATGACCAGCAGCAGGATAGCAATACTTTGAGTTTTTACAATCACATGAATCAGGAGTCTTCTGTGGCGATTTATTTATGTTGTTGTTTGTTACTTACTGTGTGTATCACTTGTGTCTTTTAATTTTGGATGGCCATATGGCCATTTTGTGGGAAAGTAACTGTCCATATGGCCTTCCTTTGTTTAGGTTTCCATTATGGTCTGGTCGCTTAATGTTTGTATTTCTTTCCCTTTGGTGTCTTTTATGGATGGAGTAAGTTAATTGTATCAATTCCTGATCTTTGTTTTACTTCTACTTAGTATCAATATCAAGATCTGAAACAAGTTTATTAAAATTAAAAATGATAGATCTAACAGGTCTGTTAGTATTATAGCAAATTATAGGTGTTTCAGTATTTTGAAAATAAGCAGGAATGGAAGAAAGCACCGATCTCTCACGGAAGATACTGGGCAAATCTATAAAATCCATACCCTTATTAATGAAGGATATTTTGAAGAAATGGCGTTTATGATTAATTTCAGAATCAATGTAAGGACGGAGAGTATGCTGAGTATAGCCTCTAGTTAAGAGAGCCGCATCATATAACTGATGAGAACTATCGTAGAATTTATTCGCCTCGGTGTCCAGAAGAAGTAAAACAGAAACGGGTAATGAACTTAAAAATGAAAGCATAGAGTGGCGTCCATGATTTAAAAATCTTCCATATTCTAGATAGAGTCAGCTTCTTTTCATGTGTTCGAACATGAACTTGTGATGTAAATGAGTTTTAAATTTCATATTCCGCATGTCCAATATTTTTTAACAGAATACTTAGACTTTAACAAGCATGTAAAGTTCCGAAAAGGTGATGAATAATGATATAATGAATATCATTTTTTTAGAAAATAAAACAAAGCAGCCATTTTGTTTCCAAGGCAATCTACCAAGACAGCTACCATGGGTGTTCGACTGGTAATGTAACTGCGCATGTCTCTGGAATCTACTATAGTAGGAACTTTGGTTCGAGTCGAAGTCGGCCTATGTGGGCAGAAAAGCGGGCAAACTAATCTTAAGTGATTATTTGACAGAACAACTTATTATCTTTATACATTTGGTTAACTTATTCTCATTCATTAAAAATGCTTCGTCTTGTACAAGTTTATATTGAACTACAGTTTTATAAATTTCACCTTAAAACACTAGCAGTGTAACTAAAGCTAATAATTTAAAAATGTTACTACTGAGAATTCACTTTTTTTCTTAAGTTACATTTCAGTTGTTACTGACAACAGGGCCAAACTAAGAAAATATCACGTATTCTTAAAAGATTTACACTTGTGCAGTATGTTAGGTGTGTCCAGTACCCCCAGTCTGGACACTGGGCCCATTTCAAGAAATATGACACACAATCAAGAGTACTTTCTAACATTTTATAGGCAATTCTGTGCTTCCATACATTTTATTTTTGGGCAAGGATTCCATATATATATATGCAAACTGATCAATTCCGAGGGGGTCCAAATGAGTGCTTTTTTGCGAAACGGCATCTTCAGATGGTTTGGATACTAATTTTTGAATGGGCTTGTATGTGTTTCCGACAGAAACCAATTACTGAAGCAATTTAGTAACTAAAAGTGAAAATATGTATATAATACTTAAGGTTTGAAGCACATTTTGGTCATTGTTAAGGATTGACAGACGAAATTTCTGGAAGTTAATATTAGAAAGATTGTGACGTCGAAATTCATACGAATAAATCGCGACCGCTAATATCGTCGAAAACCGAGTGTAGTCGAAAACCAGGTGGACGACCATAGTTCAATTTAAGGATGACGTCAGAGCCTCTTTACATCCAGGTACTCTACGACTCAAGAAGGGGGGGGGGGGGGATGGAGGTCACAATAGCTGCAGAAGGTGACTATATTCAGCACATATTTTATGACACGACCTTATCCACTGCATATCAACGACGTCATATAAAGGTAAATATTTTTGTCTAAGAAACTTCTTCAACGTCTAGTGGTGATAGGAAGTTGATATTTCTTATGTGAATATACCCTGATAGGTCTAAGAAGAAAATAGAAGCACTTTGACCCTATAACCTATATTTCACGGTCCACTGACCTCGGATCTAGGAAATTAGAACAAGGTCAATAGTTTTGTGCTAGAAATTTATGTTTGTGATAGCATGAAGTTGATAGTGTCCATGCATGTGTCTAGCAGTAATATTCAAGGTAGAAGTAAAACAAAGATCAGGAATTGATACAATTAACTTACTCCACCCATAAAAGACACCAAAGGGAAAGAAATACAAACATTAAGCGACCAGACCATAATGGAAACCTAAACAAAGGAAGGCCATAACGACAGTTACTTTCCCACAAAATGGCCATATGGCCATCCAAAATTAAAAGACACAAGTGATACACCCAGTAAGTAACAAACAACAACATAAATAAATCGCCACAGAAGAGCCGCCCTGGAACGGTCAGTGGAAGATTTCCACTGGGGGGCCTAAATCGATTTTACGTGGCCTCAATCCTCGCCCTTACTTCCGTCGCGATTTAGACAAATAATTTGTTCAGTCCGCATGAAGGCCTCCTAACTCATCAGTGCAACATCTCCGTGAACACAAAAATCAAAGAACCACAGAGGTGAGACAACGGTGAGGACTCGACAGCAAGAAACCACTGAAATGCTGGAGCAAAAGAAAACCAACATTTAGACTCCGCAATTTCTTGTAAAACAAGGACTGGGAGTCAGGTATGACTGTGGGGTAACAGTCATAGTCCAGTGATTTTGCTTAATATCTCAAGCACTTTAAGATGGATTATCATAATACTTACACTGGTTGATTGTAATGACATAGCTCATGACCGCAACGAAGGTCGTCACATTGACCTACATTTCATGGTTCATTGGTTTTTGTCAATATCTCTTGTTGGTTGGATTTTCATGCTTTTGTGTCGTATTGATTGTTGCCACCTGGCAAATGACCTGGAAGTAGATCAGAGCTGACCTTGGAGTAGGTCAGAGTCATAGTGAGCTTCGCGTTATTAAAGGGCCTTTTGTAGGAGGTAGGTCGATACAAAGGTGCTGTGAAGCTGTCAGTACCGGGACGTTCATTATGGTTCAGTGATTTTCCGTAATATCTCAAACATTTTTTGATGGATATTCATCTAATTTTGAATTATTGGTTATTGTAACATAGTTCATTAACTCAAATTAGGTAACGGTCGCTATGACATACTTTTCACATGTTCAAACTCAAATAACTTTGTCTGCAAACTGATCTGTCAAAACGGCCAGTTAACCTAACTACACCGTTAATGGGCAGGCTTAGACCTTTTGGGCGGTTAACCAGAATTAAGTGCACATACTTTCGCCAATAATTGGCACCTGCCTTTCTTGAATCAGCGGAAAGAGGAAATGTTTGCCGGACTGGGGTATCGAACCCGCAACCTCTGGCTCTTCAGTCAGACGCACTGCTGACCGCGCTACAGCGGCCGGCGTTCTGCAGAGGGTATAGAGGACAGGACCAAAACAGGAGGTCTCATCCACCCCGACAGAGGAGAGAGAAAAACAGAATAAAAATGCAGTGAAAAGGACAAAGGACCTAATATTCAAAAGTGCAGCACATATAGAGTTATCGAATGTCTCGTCGTTATGCATTCCGTGGATCACAAGGCATTTAATACGGAGGGACTTCGCCTTCGATACAAAAACTAAAAGCTGGCCAACCCTTATATGCTAAATCAGTTTTTGAAAAAAAGTCAAAGTGTAGACAAATGGACATGTTCCGAATCATGCAAAATGGTTGCGACCGAGTTCAAAAGCCACACAGGTCTTATTAATGAGTCGCCCATGCCAAGACCTTCAAAGTTACCAAGCATTTTGGGGACCTTGGCATCGGGCAATTCTATTAACTTTAACGACAGTATAACTGAAGTTAAAACTCTTATTTTGAAAAGAAAGAAATCTGGGAAGGCAAAGCAAAAACGTCAATAAAAATATACTCGGGCCACCAGAAACTTTAAGCAAATGTGTAAGACTAATCTATGCATAGTTTGACTCTAATATTGTTCAACCGCACAGATTTTACATGGGTGTATATTTTTTCCACGTGCAGATTTGCTTATATGCAAATGTACACACACGTTAATTTTGCGCACGTGAACGAAGTAATTATGAGGTGCCGTTTTATTATTAATCACCTTTTTGAAGTATCATGAAATCGATTTTGTGATATCACTAAATCGATTTTGTGATATCACATATTTTTTGTGATATCACTAATTAATATGCGAGATCACTAATTCGATTTTGAAATATAACAAAATGGAGTTAGTGATAGCACAAAATCGATTTTGTGCTAGCACTAAATAGGAATGAATTAGTGATATCACTAAATGGAATTGTGATATCACGAAATTGGTATAAACTTGTGTTAGCACTAATTGGAATTCTATTTTGTGATATCACTTCGGCTTGAAGGCAATGTAACAGCACTGCGAAGGTTCATGGGAATGTCCGTTAGTCTTGGCATGATGACACCCATAGCAAACTCGTCATACTCAGCTCAGGCAAGTGTGGATAGGTAAACTGACCGACTCAAAAATGACCTAAATTAGTGTTGACTCGGCCGTTTAACTCCAGTACGAACAAAGGGCATAATGTGAAAGCTATTTACATGCTTTTCAATGAATGATAGATAGCTCGGGTGAAATCTAATCAAATTCTTCTCTAATTCGAACAATGAAAATAAGATTTTTATTTTTCACTGTTGATGTATCCTTCAAAAATAACATATACCGTAATCTCTGTTTTAAGAAAGTCAGTCAACTTGTTGGGGAAAACCAACCCAATGTGATATTGTTACACATCACAAAGTGTAACTTTTGGGGATTTCATTAATTTCTATATGAAATTAGACAAATTGCAAAGTAGAAGTAAAAGAAAGATCAGGACTTGGTTGCTTGAGGATGCATTTGAGCCAAACTGCTGGTCTTAGTTTTCTGCATCAGTCAAGGGGCACTACTTGGCTGAACCCCGGTTCACCACCTTGACCTGAGCTGCAGGATTCTCTCATGCACTGACTGTTACATAGCCATGTCCACGGGCATGTTCAAGCTTCTGCGGTGTCTCTATCGACAATGCGGCTCAAAGATCAGACTAGCTGAGACACACTGGCCCTTGTAGTGGGTTGTCCTGCACCTGGGGTGTACAGAGTTCGATGCTAGTGTTAGGAAATTTATAACTGGGTTGGTTTGTGATGCCAAATTATTAGTTTATGTTGAGAGGTATGATGTAGTTTAGGTTATTAAACATTATCTAGAAACCTTCTTTGTGTTACTTAATTTACCTCGTATAAATGTTTTATTTATTGAAGGGAATAAATATGGTTTATATGAGGTTTGTAGGTTTGCAGTCTTGCAAAAAATATTCGTGAGAAAAGTGAGAACCAGGTCACTGCCCTCTCTGGATTCCCAGGAACCAGCAAATATTACATATGCTTTATGCACTTTTTATCCGGGCCAGAGAGACAGCATGGTTCTTGTTGATAACAGCTCTTTCAATTAGAATAAATCCACCTCCACCCCTATCTCCACCTCTATTCAGCGTTTGTGATTAAATTAACCTTTTTTTTTTTTTTAAAAAAAGCGATAAAATCCGAGCATTCTGTACTGTTTCCTCAAAGCAGTTAATTAATTCAATAATACATGAAAACTCATGTAAGATTCTCTATATTAGATGAAACCGAGGTGACAGATTCAGTATATGAAGATAGAAATGACATCCCAATAAAAATAAAAAAAATGAGTTCCTTTAAGAGCAATGCAGACATTCATAAGAAAGAAGATGGGTCATACTGCGTAGTTTCGGCTAATAAAGCCTCATCAGTGACCCTGTAATGATCCGGCAAAGAAAGCCAGAGGAAGCATACTGCAATTTGCAAATTTCGAATAGGCAGTCGATACAAAGTAGAAGTAAAACAAAGATCAGGAACCGATACAATTAACTTACTCCACCCATCAAAGACACCAAAGGTAAAGAAACACAAACATTAAGCGACCATACCATAATGGAAACCCAAACAAAGGAAGGCCATAAGGACAGTTACTTTCCCACAAAATAGCCATATGGCCATCCAAAATAAAAAAGACACAAGTGATACACACAGTAAGTAACAAACAACACCATAAATGAACCGCCACAGACAGAAGAACCGCCTTGGAACGGTCAGTGGAATGATTTCCACTGGGGGGCTTAAATCGATTTTACGTGGTCACAATCCTCGCCCTTACTTCCGTCGCGATTTAGACAAATAATTTGTTCAGTCCGCATGAAGGCCTCCTAACTCATCAGTGCAATATCTCCGTGAACACAAAAAATCAAAGAACCACAGAGGTGAGACAACGGTGAGGACTCGACAGCAAGAAACCACTGAAATGCTGGAGCAAAAGACTGATATAAATCAAATTGGGGTCCAAAAAAATTAAAAACCTCACCAGAATATGAGTCTAAACCAATAATTTATTTCTGATTTTTCAGAATATTCGCGCTGATCTCAAAGGATCAAAAGTAAAATATAAACTACACTATGGCCAAACAGAACAAGAGGATTTATATGCAGAGAAGATCCCACTCGAAACACTTTGCCTGGGCAGTCTCAGATATTACAAAGGTTTAACAGAGCCTATGCTGATAAGTTTCAGCTCTGCGTGAAAGCACCATGCAATGCAGCCCAATATATTTCTCCAAGCCAAGATGGGCGGGGGTCCGAAATACGGCAGAATATAAATATAGAGGATCATACATGAGTGGTCATTTCATATGATATTTATTAAACGAGCCTTCGGCGAGTTTCATAAATTTCATATGAAATAACAACGAGTGTACGATTGTTTTTCATATGACCTCTTTTGGATGGGTTTTATAACCTTTAAACTGGACAATTTTTCAACAAAAATTCATAGTTGACATCGACGTCGTCATGACATTACTAAATCCAGCCAAAGTTTTATTACACGTGTGATCATACGATATTTATTTCATGACGTTATCCGCTGCTTATCAACGACGTCATATAGACCCCGTCAAGCGATTTTGGTACTTATCGCCTATGCGAGCCGCGAAGGTTCAGGCGAGCCTGCGCCTCGCCAGAACCTTCGCTGCTCGCTCATACAAGCAGTGAATCAAGAGGAACCTTCAGACAGAAAGCCATATCCCTTGCCCCTCCGAATGGCTGGGCATGCGCATTTAAAATTTGCCATGACGGAATGCGTGAAGACACATATTCGCTTGGCGGGGCTCATATGATAATAAGACATATGGTATGATATAGGGGATTATTTGATTTTTTCAGTGTAAGATCGAATTTTATTTCATCGAATGAACACCAAAACTGTTATTTTCACGAGTGGCGTAGCCACGAGTGAAAATAGCAGTTTTGGTGTTCATGAGTGAAATAAAATTTGATCTTGCACTGAAAAAATCAAATTTTCTGTTTCTTACATGCTTCAAAAGGCAATATTTAGCGTCTTTAATGGTGTCGCTCACATTCGGAGAAAATTATCTTTGTTCTTGTTCGTTTCGCGTCAAATTAGTGGTGTCCATCGTGTTCAGTGGGTATACTATTGGGTGAAAACTGAAAGTTTGCACCTGAGAAATGGCCTGGGATGGTATTATCTATCTATCTATCTTCTGTTACTGCGTCGGTCACATTTGACCATTACCGCAGGTGTATATTATATACACTCCAGTTTTGCAGGATGAAAGCCTACACAGTAATCATGTAATTACGGTAGGGATCTTTAACCTGCACAGGGGATGGTTCTCCCTGCACAGGGGGCCTCCAGTTAACGTCCCGATCCGAAGGACGGTGCACTTAATGACATTCATCCCTGCAAATGATGCCAATGGAGCGTGTCCGGACACCGAAATTTTATCGCCGCTGCCGGGGATCGAACCCGGGACCTCTAGCATCAGAGGCAAGTGCACTAACCACTGAGCTATCACGCTCCACTATTATTATTATTATGAATGATTAATGAAATAATTGAGAGAGTAGTTTTCCAAAGAAGTTGCTGGCAAGTCTAACGTCGCGCGACAAAAGACGTGACGTCAGCGTCATAAATGACGTCAGTAACGTCCCCGTCACACATGAACGGGCTATGCGTCAATTAGAACACATTTCAGTATTGTTCAGTTATCTGACAAAGATAAAATTGAAATTAGAGTTAGATTTGAAGAAAAAAGTAGTCCCAAACAGTGAAAAATAAAAAATCGTATTTTCACTGTTTGAAACAGTGAAAATATCGATTTATATTTCACTGATAAATCTCTATCATTCATTGGAAAGCATGTAAGAAAATAACCTGATCGCCACACCATTTCTTTAACATAACATCTAACCATGTCCCTGGAGAGAGGGAATCCTTGTCCAGCCATGAACTTAAAACGTACTTACTAGAGTTGTTTCTTCCTCATCTGAAAGCATCCTTTCGGGACCAGTAACAAATTTCATCCTATCATTGTTGACATAGTCCGATATGGTTGTACGAGGCACGGAGATTTCCCTCGCTGCCCGTAAGTCGCACCACCCCAATGGCTGTCAGCAATTGCTCTCGGTCTTACAGTTGTCTAACTGGCATGATGCTGTAGAAACAAAACAATTGTCATATTTCGGTAGAGAATGTATTTAATTAAAGTATTCATTTTAGACGTGCGGATGAAAAGAAATGAACGAAATCATGTATGTTATGTGATCCCTCTTAAGAGGACGGTTCATGTTGATAATAATATGAATAAAAGGATATCATATCTAGATGTCCAGACTCATCATTTCTAAAGTAGACAGATAACGTATACATCTAACTGTTGGTTTATATTTGCTCAAGCATTTTGAAGAAATAGATGGGCGGCATGATGCTTCCACGCAGAGCTGAAACCGACCCGCACACGAGTACTGGTGAACCACTTAGAGGATCTAAGCCTGCCCAGGCAATGCAGTGCGAGTCAGCCCGTCCATGCTTATAAACCCTATTGGTTTCATTTGGTGGCAGGGCTTGAGAAGTCATTCCATCCCATTGTTGGGTAAAATAAAAATCAAAAATGGTTCCTTTAAGAGCAATGAAAACATTCATAAGAAAGAAGATGGGTCATACTACGTAGTTTCAGCTAATAAAGCCTCATCAGTGACCCTGTAATGATCCGGCAAAGAAAGCCAGAGGAAACATCCTGCAATTTTGCGAATTTCGAATAGGCAGTCGATTCAAAGACTGATATAAATCAAAATGGGGTCCAAATAATTAAAAACCTGTCTAGAATATGAGTCTAAACCAATAATTTATTTCTGATTTCTCAGAATATTCACGCTGATCTCAAAGGACCAAAAGTAAAATATAAATAAATAAAAGTCCCACAAAATTGGAAGCAACGTCTCCAAAATGACCTTTACAGTGTTGACGGGGACGTTAAACCTCAAATCAAACAAAAATCAAGCCTTTCTGTTATGTTATGATAAAGTGTCCTATTCGGCGGATTAGAGTCATTAAATATGCTCTGCAATAGTATTTCCTGTTTTGTTACGTCATTTCATTTAGCACTCGTAGTGTTTCTATTGTGAATGACGTCATTTCACTCCTGTTCATGTTTCTCAATTTTACCATCGGATTTATGACGTCATCACGAAGCATATTTGAAAGACCAATAAACACAGGCTATAGACGTTTCACCATTAAACGTTTTCTCTTATTAAGCACGTGGAAGCATCGTGCATCCCATCTATTTCTCAAAGTTCCAAATGGACGGGGGCCGACGACGATGTAGATTGGCCACCCATCCGTTTGTTGTATATTTATTATTTCTATCTGGTTTCTGTTTCAGGTAAAATCTACACCAACGGCTGGATTCATCCTATTGCAAAAAACATGAATTTCATTTACCGGCGCAGTTCGACGATACTCTGGAAAGAACTGACCAACAGAATTCTTTGTTTGCCTGATTCAATCACAGAAGAAGACCATGATGTTTAATTTTTGCAAAAATAAAATATGAAAATTTACATTGTGTTATATTTTCAGCTCCTTGTTCGAAACAAGTATTTATTTAGCCGGTTTGTTTACAGAATGCGGTGTCTGACAGGGCCTACACTGTTTGTGAAAAGTTAAGCCATTTTCCAAATCAATTTTGAAGATAATACAACCTGTCACCCCTAAATATTGAAATGGACTTCTGCTAAAAACATATGGACGAAACGACCCACCAAATCAGGGCGCAAAGACCCACGGTCGAAACGGATCAGGGCGAAACGACCCGTGCCCGATAGAAGCCATGTATTCCTGGTGTATGAATGTCATATGACGTGTCACCGGTAGCAATCTGACAATTCTGATTCTGAACAGCTGAAGCCCTGTTACGATTCACGGTAGCGTCACTGGCATTATTTGACGGTCATAAAGTTCACTGTCCTAAATGGAGACGCCTTGTACAAGGAGTGCAGTGCAATTTAAAGATCCCTACCGCTATTACATGGTACTTTGCATGCTTTCAATATGCAAATATGGAGTTTATCAAAATTTTACAAATGGCCGACCTACCTCTTCCAAAATCAAAGGCGGCAGAACAAAGCATTCTGACTTGCCATACCCCGTAGGAAGCACGCACAAGACATCATGTTTTTTTCTAATATGTACTGGATAACTCTCTTTTGCTCGTATCGAAGTTGATACGAGCAACCGATTCGTGATTTAATAGTTTCAAACAAGGCGTCAACTCCCGCCAAATCCATCATTGACCATCAACAATCGGGTAGAAATGTGTATTAACACCGCCAAATGAAATCCCTCGGTATGCTCGTTGTGTCCACTGTCGTTTAGGTGATGTATCTCTTCTTCAAATGTTACAATTCTTGTCGTATTAACCTTTATCTGAGCACTTGTAAACCACTGATTCTCCAGGTTGGCGGTCTTGATACAGCTGATTCACATATGCCGCGTCAAATTTAGTACCAAACAGACGACACTGGTCGTTTTCGTCATCTAGCGGATGGCAAAGACTTTTCACATATTCTTCTGTATGTGGGTATGGCTGCCCATCACACACCTGTTAACATCTCTAATTAGATCTGGCTCATATTGTTGAACAACCTTAAGAACACACACACGCACACAGTGCCACACACACACACATGCCGACCGAACCGTACTTTGTAATACTTGGCACTAGACCGGAGATGCAGCACAGTCTCATTTCATTGGTTAACGATTTGAATTAAAACATGCGCCGTGAAAACTTTTATACCGCGCGCTCGTACACTCTCGTGAAGTATATAATTTTAATTGGTTGATCGATTTTGTTCCCTGTTCGATCTGGATTTAGGCAGCAGCTTGTAGCACGCAGGTTGCGAGCACGGGATGTCTCAATTTGTTGCATAGCCACTGTGACCTATATTTTATGGCCCAGTGATTTTGCGTTATATCTTGAAGGTTATTTGATGTATGATCATCATACTTTGGGATTAAGGGTCAGTATGACCGGACGTTTGACATAAAAATAATTGTATGTCTACGTGACCTATATTCCATGGTCCAGTGACTTTGTCTTATATTTCCAAGATTATTTGATGCATGAGTGTCATATTTTCAGAAAATGAGACAGTGTGACCCAAAGTTTGACCTCAAAGTAAAAATAAGTCAACATGACCTATATTTCATGGTCAGTGATTGTACATGCCTTTGAGTTTTTAGCTCACCTGTCACGAATTGACAAGGTGAGCTTTTGGGATCACTTTTCGTCCGCCGTGCGTCTGTCCGTGCGTGCGTGCGTAAACTTTTTCTTCAAACGACATCTTCTCCTAAAGCACTGATCAGATTTTGTCCAAACTTCACAAGAATGATCCTTAGGTGGTCCCCTTTCAAAGTTGTTCAAATAGTATTGGTCCG
The DNA here is from genome assembly GCA_963580285.1 of Lucinisca nassula. Classification (NCBI taxonomy): domain Eukaryota; kingdom Metazoa; phylum Mollusca; class Bivalvia; order Lucinida; family Lucinidae; genus Lucinisca; species Lucinisca nassula. The sequence goes on from OY757015.1 coordinate 69,734,760, forward strand.
TTGCACATCTGGGTCACAGGAGCCAAAAATAGATTTTTTTTCACCGAAAACTGAAAAAATCTTCTTCTCTGAAACCACAAGGCCCAGGTCTTTGATATTTGGTATGAAGCTTCATCTAGTGGACCCCTACCAAGAGTGTTAAATTAATAGTGTTGGGGCCAAAAATGCCCCCGCCCCGGGGCCCTTTCGTCTTAAATAGGCTTATATATGGAAAATCTTTAAAAATCTGCTTCTCTGAAACCGCAAGGCCAAGGTCTTTGATATTTGGTATGAAGCTTCATCTTGTGGACCTCTACCAAGATTGTTCAAATAATAGCCCTGGTGCCAAAAATGCCCCCACTCCGGTGCCCTTTGGTTTTTCATAGAGGCCTCTACCAAGATTGTTCAAATTATAGCTCTGAGACCAAAAATGGTCCTTTGGTTTTACATAGACTTGTATAGGGAAAATCTTTAAAAATCTTCTTGTGTGAAGCCATAAGTCCTAGGTCTTTGATATTTGTTGTGAAATTTCATCTAGTAGACCTCTATCAAGATTGTTCAAATTATAGCCCTGGGGCCAAAACTAACCCCCCCCCCCCCCCCCGAGACCCTTTGGTTTTACATGGACTTATATAAAATCTTCTTCTCTGAAACAACAAGGCCTTGGTTTTTGATATTTGGTATGAAGCTTCATCTAGTAGACATCTACCAAGATTGTTCAAATTATAGCTCTGAGACCAAAAATGGTCCTTTGGTTTTACATAGACTTGTATAGGGAAAATCTTTAAAAATCTTCTTCTGTGAAGCCATAAGGCCCAGGTCTTTGATATTTGGTGTGAAGCTTCATCTAGTGGACCCCTATCAAGATTGTTTAATTTATAGCCCTGAGGCCAAAAAATGTCATTTGGTTTTACATAGGCTTATGTAGGGAATATCTTTAAAAAAATCTTCTTCTCTGAAACCGCAAGGCCCATGTCTTTGATATTTATTATGTAGTTTCATCTAGTGGACCTTCCCCAAGATTGTTCAAATTATAGCCATTGTTGATACTTGGTATGAAGCTTCACCTATTTAGACCTCCCTCAACATTATGCACATTATAGCCCTGGGGTCAATAATGGCCCTCCCCCGGGCCCACTTGTTACTCTATGGATCAGGTGAACGATCCAGGGCCATCATGACCCTCTTGTTTTTAATTGGTATTTAATATTCAACCATGTTCGACGGGTTCGATCCCGGGCCGCGACATACCAAAGTCGTTAAAAATGGTACTAGCTGCCCCTCGCTTGGCACTCAGATTTACGGGTAGAGCTAGGACTGGTCGACCCAGTGTCAGGATAATGTGAATGGGTGTGGTATCATGTAATGTGTCTGGGACATGATACTTCAGTGAGGCAGAATATAAAAGTGAGCATTGAGCTACCTGTCGCAACCAGACACCGTCGTGATATGACTGAAAAATTGTTGAAAGCGACATTAAAAGTAGAAGTAAAAGAAAGATCAGGAATTGATACAATTAACTTAATCCTCCCACAAAAGACACCAAAGGGAAAGAAATACAAACATTAAGCGACCAGACCATAATGGAAACCTAAACAAAGGAAGGCCATAAGGACAGTTACTTTCCCACAAAATGGCAATATGGCCATCCAAAATTAAAAGACACAAGTGATACACACAGTAAGTAACAAACAACAACATAAATAAATCGCCACAGAAGAGCCGCCTTGGAACGGTCAGTGGAAGATTTCCACTGGGGGGCTTAAATCGATTTTACGTGGCCACAATCCTCGCCCTTACTTCCGTCGCGATTTTGACAAATAATTTTTTCAGTCCGCATGAAGGCCTCCCAACTCATCAGTGCAACATCTCCGTGAACACAAAAATCAAAGAACCACAGAGGTGAGACAACGGTGAGGACTCGACAGCAAGAAACCACTGAAATGCTGGAGCAAAAGAAAACCAACAGTTAGACTCCGATGAGCCCGACCAGAGACAGAGCATTAGGCACCAACCAACATTATCTCTCTAATTCTCGATAAGCCTTTACGTTGGAGCCGTCATAGAATCTGAGGCCTGACCCACCGGTGTGCAATTAAAGAGGGAAGCAAAGTTGCCAACCGTGATTGGGTTAACTACCATGCATGCAGTCTGTCGTATAATATCCATGTTGTACCCAATCTTTTTATATCGAAGAATGATTTTACGAAATTGGGTGCTGAAGTCATTGCGGTTATATATTTTTCTGAATTTATATACTAAGTCACCATAAAATTCGGATTCCCATAGACCTTGTTGCAGAAGAGATTTAAGTCCAATATTGAATTTTGAAATTAAATCAGAATGGCGTCTATAAAATTTTGGAAAGGCTTTGCGTAGTTTATGGTACCGATAACCCTGATTGTGTGTAAACCCGAATTCACATACATACACACTCAACCATGTTCGTGTCTTAAGCACTTCATATTTCTCCATAGCAACGTTGATTTCTGTTTTCCCTGGTCTAGTGATATTTTGCCTTATATATCTACTAAAAGCTTTGTAGAGGGCCGCATTTTCTTCAGATGTCCAGGGACGGTGTACTTGCCTTATACCTATTAGAAGAAATGGGTTAATTAACACAATCATGATACAAAGAAAAAATTACCATATGACCGTCATGTTATTCAGTGAAATAGCCCATTTCATAAAAATTACATGATCACACGTGTAATGACACCTGCGCGGCTTCCACTTGGCTAGCCCAACTAGCCTCATTACTATTTGTATTAAACATCAACAGCGGAAAGCCAAAAGGACAGTTACTTTCCGACAAATGGCCAATAGGCTATCCAAAATAAAATAATATAAGCGACACAAACACCCAAAGACAAACCATAGCAAAAATAAACCGCGACAGAAGAACCGCCTTGGAATGGTGAGCGGAAACAAATTCAACTGGGGGATGGGGGGGGGGGGTCTTAAATCGATTTTACGTGGCCACAATCCTCGCCATTTACTTCCGTCACGATTCAGACAAATAATTTGTTCCGTCCGCATGAAGGCCTCCTAACTCATCAGATCAACATCTCCGTGAACACAAAATATCAAACAACCACAGAGATGAAACAATCGACAGCAAGAAACCACTGAAATGCCGGAGCAAAAGAAAACCAACAGTTAGTCTGCGATGGCCCAACCAGAGACAGAGTATCAGACACCAATCAACGTTAAATTGAATTAGATCGCTCTAATTCTCAGGAAGCCTTTACGTTGAAACCATCACAGAATCTGAGGCCTGACCCACCTGCGTGCAATTAAAGATGGCAGCAGATTGGGTTAGCTACCAGGCATGCAGTCTGTCGTATAACATTTATGTTGTAACCAATCTTTTTATTTCGAAGAATGATTTTACGAAATTGAGTGCTGAAGTCATGTATAAAAGATGAGGTTTACGGGGTGTTCATTTAATGAGCCATGTTTTATTTTGGACATCATTTAATTAAGAAATGGTTTTTAATGACAGATTCAATCTGACATTTCCAGCTATCCTGCAGGTTTTAAAGTATTTCAGGCTATCTTCCGGCGTTGACCGCCATAGAAATATGATTCCGCACAAAATGTAGTCCGGTTCGGCGCATAAATCAAAATTGTACAAGCGTATTAGCTATCCTATAAGCGTAATATAAACTTTTGAAGCAGACGACTTGACGATTTTATCTTACGATTCAGCATTTCACATGAATCAGCTGCATCATGCGACGGTTTTGGCGAAGTCTGTATACCCATATGTTCAGCAGTCTGCTCAGGTTTTGCACTGTTTTCTATCAGTGCTGTCAATATTTAATCCTTAAAGACCAGCCTGCTGTTGAACCAGGTCAGCTGCAAACAAGAATATTAATGGCTTTTCTTTCTGACTTTCGAGGTCAAGTTTAGGTCATTTACAACTTAAGTGTATATTGACTTTGCGTGGAGAAATTGGGCAGACTGGTTGTCCCTTTCAACCCTGGAATATGGTACAGATACTTAGTGTAGGTCCTTAGGTAACATTCTAGGTGCCATATTTAGCAGAATGGACGAGCACAGCTTCAGTGATGGAAGCGTTCCCTCCAGAAACGCAAGGCAGTGAATAAATCAAAGCACTGACAACACTCATGCCGATTGTCTCTAAATGCAGGCTGGTCATGAACGGGGACTTGGACTGATTCTTTTAAACTTAAGATGTTAGTAACTAATGAAAAAAAGCGTAGAACAAGATCAGCATCGTGTTCTGTGGCGTTTGGTCTGAGTTGCCATTGTTTGCCAGATCCAACATTTGATGCAGGTGCAGATTTTACAGATAACACTGACATGTACCCAACACTGACAAACGACGTGGCCATGTTTGGGCTGATTGTTTGGCATTCGACCCGAAGTTGCTAATAAGAAAAGCGCTTCAGTGCTAACGTCTTTGTGACTATCACTGACTTGTCAGAATAACCCTTTGTTTTGCAGAAAATAGCCAGGGTATTCCATGAGACTGAAGAGGATTATTCTGTAATCATAGGGTGAGCTTGGCAAACAGTGATGACCAAGATCAGACGCTCCAGAACGCGTCTTCTTATCAAAATCTTCACTTTTTGTTTGGAATTTCAGAATTAAATGAAACAGTTTAAATCTCAGCCCAGGACTATTACTCCAACCTACACCCCACACTCTCAGTGCTTTGATTCTGAAACCAAACAACTGCATGATTCCAACACGCTTAGGCACCATGCCCTTAAGCTAAAAAGGTTAAATCAATCAACCGTGACGTCTGGTTACCAGTCCGGCCACGTCGATCCTGTGCGCCACCTTCATACCAGTACGGATAGAAACCACATGTTAGGATCAAACTTTTGATGTGTTATGTAAGGTCGTGCCTAGAAAAGAAGAAACTGAAATTTGTTCTCCAAAAAGCATTAAATGAGAGTGTATTGCAGCATTTTTCATTTAAGGAGCTGGTCGGAAAGCGGATGACGATGACTCTGTGATCTATCGTCTATTCGAGCGACATCTTACTACATACGGAGGCCGCTAGTGGACGTCAACGTAGCGTAAGACCGACGTTAGTACGTCAAGATCATTTCAACCGTCAGACGCATATGCGAAACAGATTTCCGCCGGCAGCTGCTACACTGCACCTGTAGATAAACAAGGGGTCTCAACTACCGACTATTAAGCACTGACACTGTTCGTCGCCCTAATGCGATGCACGTTTTCGAGCTAGACGTCCCTGTCGTGACCAAAGTTAACGCGTCGACACTGTACCGACCACTTTAGTTAGTGCATGAAATATGTAAATTGGCGTCTAAGCGACTGACATATGCGTTTCAGTGACAAATCGCACTTCAGCGTGAATCACGCCGATTGTCATTTCCGGGTGTTTCGACGTATAGGTGTAAGGTATGCCGAGGCTACACGTGCGTAATAGAGCATGACATATCGGGTAAAAAGAGCTTGTGTGGCGAGCTATTGCATGTTGTTAGCGAACGCAGCTTAGTGTCATTAAGGACATTCAAGATCATGGCTGAGTTGTGAACTGAACAGCGAGACATTATATCGATCAAGTGTTTCGGCCTCACATGGTTCCATTTATTTGTTTACGCCCAGAATATCTTATCCAGAAGGATTACGAGCGGGCTCATAGTGCTGTTCTTACTCAAAAATGTCTTCAAGCCAATGGTATTCATGTACTGGACTAGCCAACCTTTTTCCTCCGATCTCTTTCCCATAGAGTATATTTTGGGAGAGGTATCCACAACCGACCAGACAAAACCAGTTGTTTATGGACAGTAGCATTGTTAAAACTTAAATTTTAATGTTTGGTTTTGAAAACTTTCAAAAATTGTAACATCGAATGGCGTTTCATAACACCACCGGTCTATAGACACCTGCAAACATATTATATGTTGGAATTTGTAGAACTACCTTTCTAAATTTTAAGAGCTTTTTAGAAAGGATTTCTGTAAGTTTTCTCAGTGTTATGATCTCATAGAATCAGTTGTTCGTGTGTGTTATGCATAAGAATTTATTTTTCTGATTCCCACTTGCACCCCACTGTGACCTAATAGTGCTATAAATATCTTGTTAATCTTCTTATAGAAGATTCTAGAAAACTGAGTCACAGATTAATTTCATTTTTGTAAACAACATGTTTACAAGGAAAAGTACTGCAGAACCTTCCAGAAAGTTCTGGGTTGCATTATTTTTAGAAAATTACCTCATCTTATTCCACAGCCCTCTGGAATGTTCTAGAGAAATCTTAGGGTCTATAAAAGAGCTTGATTTTTCTCATTGAGTCAGACTTTGGAGTTTGATGTTTGGGCTTATAAGGAAAGTTATTTCTAAATTCTGTGTTGGATTGTTAAAGGATATTACTTTTCATTTTGGACTGTGAATTCTGTGGGATCAAGGAAAATAGATTCATTCAGGATATTTCATAACAGAGCTAAGTACATTTAATTTTCTTACTTCTACAGGTTAAAGTTAACTTGTAAATAAATTTTGTTAAATTTTTCCAAAAGGCTTGTTTGCTTTTTCTTTCTGCTACGCCTGGCTCGTAACAGAAATTGGGGGCTCGTCCGGGATAAAACCATTTTAAGCATTTTAAAACCGACATTTCATGTGACGCAGGTAATTGTCATTTCTTATCAAATAGACTTTGCAGTTGCTTCACAGGATTGGTATTTCCCTATAGGCATATAGGGGATTGTCATTTCATGTGAACTGTCATTTCAGGTGAAATAGTACTTGTCATTTCATGTGAAATTCTCGTTGGGCTTGTCATTTCGAAAAAAAAACTTTGTAAAATTAACCTCAATCTGTATTTCCATAAATACTTTTTAAAACAAACAAAAAGCAAACATGTCGTTTGATTTGAGAAGCTTTTTGGCTCAGCCTACTCAGGAGTTGTTTAATCTGGCCAAAAGAACAGATTTGCTAGATATTGCTTCCCATTATGGGGTCACTGCTGTCAAAACAAGCATGAAAAAACATGAAATCAAGAATGTTTTGGTACAGTTTTTTGTTGATGAAGAACTTTTTGATCCATCTGCTTTGTCTCTCATTATGGTTTCACATACTGAATTGCAAATGAGACAAATTGAAATAGGAAGGCAAATTGAATTAGAGAAGTTAAGATTAGAAATGGAAGAAAGAGAAAAGGAAAAAGAAAGAGAAATGCAGAGACAAATGCAGATGGAAAAATTAGAAATGGAAAGGGAAAAAAGAGAAATGGAGGAACGCCTTCAGAAAGAAAAATTAGAAAAAGAAGAACGGCTTGAGTTGGAAAAAGAAAAAATGAGATATAGTATTGAAGAAAAAGAAAGGGAAAGGCAGTTTCAGTTAAGATTGAAGGAAATGGAACTCCAGGGTCAAGATAGGGTGAAACATACCCCTGTTTTTGACTCTGGTAGTTACTTTGATGCCACAAAGCACATCAGATTAGTTCCTCCATTTCAGGAAAAAGAGGTAGATAAGTATTTTTTGCATTTTGAAAAAGTTGCAGAAAATTTAAAATGGCCAAAAGAGCATTGGACCTTACTTTTGCAAAGCGTTGTTGTCGGAAAGGCTCGAGACATTTATACTCAGCTGACTGTCGAGCAAAGCTCAGACTATGATCTGGTTAAGGAGCTTATTCTGAAAGCATATGAGTTGGTCCCTGAGGCTTACAGGCAGAAATTTAGGAATTGTAAAAAAGAAATTTCCCAGACCCATGTAGAATTTGCTCGAACCAAAGAACAGTTATTTGATAGGTGGTGTTCTTCTAAAAAAGTAGGCTCTAATCATGACAAACTTAGGCAGCTTGTCCTTGTTGAAGAGTTCAAACGGTGCATAAATTCAGACATTAAATCTTTTCTCGATGAGAGACAGGTTGAAACTTTGGAGGAAGCTTCTCGTTTGGCAGATGATTATGCTTTGACTCATAAAGTCTCATTTGTGAACAGGCCTTATCCTCGAAAACCTTATAATCCACAGACAGGTCCAAGATCCTATCCCAGTAATCCTTCTGGTAGTTATAGCCATGCATCTAGTACTATGCCCAAACTTTCTGGTGAAAATAAAAGCCAGAATCCTTCCAAACCTTCTGGTGAAAACAGAAGCCCAAATTTTCCCAAACCTTCTGGTGAAAACAAAGACCAGAATCCCTTATCTCAATCTCAAGTAGTTTGTTATTATTGTAAAAATACAGGTCATTTGATCTCTGAGTGTTTAAAATTAAAGCGAAGGAAAGAAAGAGAAAGACAAGAGGAACTTAAGCCTACAGGCTTGACTTCTATAAGGCCAAAACCACAGTCTTGTGTAAGGGAGGAAACTCTTTCTGATACCAAATTGTCTGAGACTGATACAGTTATGGAGTGTTATGAACCATTCTTATCAGATGGTTTTGTGTCACTAAATGGTGACAGTTATGCCCATCCTACCCCTATTAAAATCTTACGAGATACCGGAGCTTCTCAATCTCTTATTCTAGCAGATACTCTGCCTTTTTCTGAGAAGACTTCTTTGGGCCAAAGTGTCCTTATTCAGGGTGTGGAATGTGGATTTGTTAATGTTCCGCTCCATAACGTTTATTTGTCATCAGACTTGGTATCCGGTTCAGTGGCTGTTGGTATTAGACCTTCTTTACCTTTTAAAGGTGTTCATTTGTTGCTAGGCAATGACTTAGCTGGAGATAAGGTTGTGGTAAACCCACTTTTGACTACTAATCCTTGCATAGACCAACCGCCTGATCCCATTGAGCAGGAAATTCCTGATCTTTATCCATCTTGTGCAGTCACAAGGGCTATGGCACGTAAGGCCAAGCAAACTGATGGGAAACAGGATTTTGATTTAACTGATACTTTTTTGGGTCAGTCTTTTAATGACGAGATAACAAGGTCTCTGTCTTCAAGCCTGTCTGATCAGCAGGCAGATTTTCGTGAGAATAAGTCATCTTTAGATCTAGGCCATGACAAAATGTCCGGGTCTCAACTAGCTATAGAGCAGCACAAGGATCCTGAAATTTCGCCTTTGTTTGAAAGGGCTTTAGATGAGCAGGAATTATCTCAGGTCCCAGTCTGTTATTATGTCAAAAATGGCATTCTTATGAGAAAATGGCGTCCACCAGACGTCTCAGCAGAAGACGAGTGGACTGTCAACCATCAGATAGTGGTTCCACGGGTTTACCGTCCCGAAATATTAAACTTGGCACATGAAATTCCAATGTCAGGACATTTAGGTGTAAATAAAACCTATCACAAGATTCTTAATCATTTTTACTGGCCTGGGTTAAAATCAGATGTTTCTCAGCATTGTAGGTCCTGCCATACATGCCAAATGGTAGGAAAACCCAATCAGACTATACCTAAGGCTCATTTGCAGCCTATACCTGCTTTTGATGAACCTTTCAGTCGAATAATTATAGACTGTGTGGGTCCCTTGCCCAGAACTAAGTCCGGCTGTGAATATCTTTTGACCATTATGTGTGCTTCCACACGTTTTCCTGAAGCCATTCCTTTAAGAAATATCAAAACTAAGACAATCGTCAAGGCCTTAGTGAAGTTTTTCACATTTGTTGGGCTTCCTAAATCTATTCAGTCAGACCAAGGCTCAAATTTTATGTCTGGAATATTTCAACAAGTAATGCATGAACTTGGCATTGTACAGTATAAGTCATCAGCCTATCATCCTGAAAGTCAAGGCGCCCTTGAAAGATTCCATCAAACATTGAAAAACATGATACGATCATATTGCTTTGACACAGAGAAGGATTGGGATGAAGGCATCCATCTCCTTTTATTTGCTGTTAGAGAATCTGTGCAAGAATCTCTTGGCTTCAGTCCATTTGAATTAGTATTTGGCCATACTGTTCGTGGTCCTTTGAAACTTCTCAAAGAGAAATTTCTCTCCAATGATGACACCTCCCTGAATTTACTTCAGTATGTGTCTGATTTCAAAACTAGACTTTCAAAAGCTTGTGAGGCTGCTCGGACCAATCTTCAGTCAGTCCAAAGGAAAATGAAACAGCTATATGACATAGGGACAAAAGAAAGGAATTTTAAACCAGGTGATAAGGTACTAGCTCTTTTGCCTATTCCAGGAAAATCGTTGCAGGCCAGGTATTATGGTCCATACACTGTAGACAAAAAGATCAGTGACGTAAATTACATAATAAACACTCCTGGGAGGCGCAAGCTAAAGCAGCTATGTCATATTAACATGCTCAAGGAATACATAGATAGGGACAATACATCTTTAACATCAGTCAATCTAGTTAGCTCTGTTCCACTTAATTCATGTGACAATGACTGTGAGGATATTAATTCAGTGAAGTCGGATCCCACATCATCAAAACTTCAGAATTCTGACATTCTACGGAATCTTGACCAGAAACTGTCACATCTAGAGCCAAATCAGCGGAATGAACTGAAACAGCTAATTTTTGAATATAAACACTTATTTCCTGACATTCCAACACGGACAGACAAAATATTTCACGATGTGGACATAAATGGTTCTAAACCTGTAAAACAACACCCATACAGGATGAATCCTATAAAACAGAAAAATCTTAAAGAAGAAATTCAGTATTTGCTGGACAATGACTGGAATGGAGTTCTCCTAGTATTCTTATACCAGAACAAGAAAGGACAAAAATGTTTATAGACTCTTAGAAGGATTAATTCTCGAACATAGACAGATGCAGAGCAAGAATCAGTCTGCAACATTTCGAAGTTTATCTTACCCCTACTACTGCACCGATTGTTGTTTTCAGTGATCACAATCCACTGACTTTCATACATAAAATGAAAAACAAAAATCAGCGGTTGCTCAGGTGGAGTCTTATGCTACAAGAGTATAATTTAGACATAAGACATATCAGAGGGAGAGATAACATTATCCCTGATGCCCTTTCAAGAGCTTGAGCAGTGTCAGGAGTTGTGTTTTTCTTTCCTACTAAAGTGGATTGTAGATACATGTAATTTTATATGCTATGCTCAATATTTTATTATTCTTAAAGCAAAAGAAAGCTTTATTACATAAATCTTTCTTTTCCTCGAAGAGGGGGAGTGTTATGCATAAGAATTTATTTTTCTGATTCCCACTTGCACCCCACTGTGACCTAATAGTGCTATAAATATCTTGTTAATCTTCTTATAGAAGATTCTAGAAAACTGAGTCACAGATTAATTTCATTTTTGTAAACAACATGTTTACAAGGAAAAGTACTGCAGAACCTTCCAGAAAGTTCTGGGTTGCATTATTTTTAGAAAATTACCTCATCTTATTCCACAGCCCTCTGGAATGTTCTAGAGAAATCTTAGGGTCTATAAAAGAGCTTGATTTTTCTCATTGAGTCAGACTTTGGAGTTTGATGTTTGGGCTTATAAGGAAAGTTATTTCTAAATTCTGTGTTGGATTGTTAAAGGATATTACTTTTCATTTTGGACTGTGAATTCTGTGGGATCAAGGAAAATAGATTCATTCAGGATATTTCATAACAGAGCTAAGTACATTTAATTTTCTTACTTCTACAGGTTAAAGTTAACTTGTAAATAAATTTTGTTAAATTTTTCCAAAAGGCTTGTTTGCTTTTTCTTTCTGCTACGCCTGGCTCGTAACAGTGTGCCTTTAGCGCTTTGATATTTTTGTGTTGTTCATGAAAGTATGAACGCATTGGGTTGCAGGAAAAGTACACCGACACCGTCTTATTTTTGCATTCTTTTCACTTATCTATGGGCAAAAAAAAATGTTGGTTACAAGACAAACTTACAAATCTCTAAAACGATTACACCTGTTTTTTTTTTTTTTTTTTTTTTTGTGTGTGTTTTGTTCGACAAATGGGAAACAGTGTTGACCTCGCCAACGACAAATCATATCGTAAAGAACAATGGTTTAGAGTGACATCAAACAAAATAATGTGACTCGATTTAAGAAATGAATTTGATTTTTCAGCGGTTCATGAAAGTATGAACGCACTTTATATAGAAAAATCTGGGGTTTACGGGGGTAAACATTATTCTTCTTATTTTGTCTACAAAACGTAGTTTGTTAGCACTTGCAAGAACCGCCTCACTGAGGCGGTGCTAACGAACACAGTCTACATATGTTTTGAGCATTCATAAGAATTCATCAAGGATTTTTATCACAATAGTAGCCGTTTTGGAGATGTGAAAACATGCAGTATGTCACACGGGTGTGTTATAGTAATGTTATAGTAATGAGTTTATTTTTTATATTTACATTATTCTCCCCTCAACACTAGACGAAAAAATATGCGTATAAGGCAAACCTTTTAGGCTGATAAACCATTACATGCTGTTTTTACATAAAGCAGAAAAGCGTTGGCGTCACTAATGTCCGTAGAGAAACATGGTTTATGCAGACGACACTTGTTATCACTGTAAATCATGTGACTAGATGCTTTCATGGAAATATAAACTACATCGTTTTCTATATGTTTGCATTAACTTACCAATGGAAGTGTAAATATACGTTAATGGATGTTCTATATAGGTTTAGAACAATGGCCGGGCCCATAGGAGTCTTAACTGTTGGTTTTCTTTTGCTCCAGCATTTCTGTTGTTTCTTGCTGTCGAGTCCTCGCCGTTGTTTCATCTATGTGGTTGTTTGATTATTGTGTTCACGGAGATGTGGCAGTGATGAGTTAGAAGGCCTTCATGCGGACAGAACAAAATATTTGTCTCAATCGCGACGGAAGTAAGGGCGAGGATTGTGGCCACGTAAAATCGATTTAAGCCCCCCCCACACCCCCCCCCCTCACACCCCCCCCCCCCCTCACCCAGTGGAATTCGTTTCCACTGACCGTTCCAAAGCGGTTCTTCTGTCGCGGTTATTCTTGTTATGGTTTGTCTTTGTGTCATAGGGTATAGATATATAGCACACTTGTACTGCCTTGCGGCTCAAGCCGGCTTTTATAGCGACGTGGTAGAGTGTTGACCTGTCACTCCGGCGGCCCGGGTTCGATCCCTAGCCGGGCCAAAGGTTATTAGCATGTTTTCACCTGTTACATTTTCCCCCTGCCTAATGAGATTCGTCCCGAATCTCTTCTTATGAGTTTCGTCCCTATGATCTCGGCCGGTGTTTTTGTCGCTTATATTATTTTATTTTGGATAGCCTTTTGGCCATTTTGGGGGGAAAGTAACTGTCCTCTTGGCTTTCCGCTGTTCGTGTTGCCGTTGGGGTCTGTTGCTTCATGTTTGTGTTTGTTTCCCTTTGGTGTCTCTGATGAGAGCTGTGGGTTAATTGTATCGATTCCTGAACATTGCTCTACTTCTATTTTACAATAGGATTTACATTGGAAATGCACTTATTGCTAATGTAATGCCGCGTGAGCCAATGTGAAAAGTAGGATATGACCATCAATGGGTCCCAAAAGTTTACTTTAGGGGTTTTATGAAACTACACTCAGAATGTTAAAATTTAACATAGCTTTTAATTTTCTGATGTGCATGAAAGTATGAACGCAGTCCGTCTCTTAAGTAAATGGACACTGGAAATCTTAATCTTCATAAATATGCGTTTGCACCCAACACTGACCGTCGGTGCAACATTCAGCAATCTTGGAGCGCAAATCATACAATAGTTTGTTTAGCATTATGCCTTCAGGCCAAATCCGGTCTGATCAGTATTTGTTGTCCCTAAGGAGACTAAAGGTATTGGGTTGCTTTATATAACTTGGTATTGACATCACATACTTAACATTGTACCTAAATGCCGCCAAAAATGAGACTGTGTCCCCTTGCTGCCCGACACAGATACTCCACTTTGTTGAAAGTAACATCTGACCAGCATTCCAATCTCATCTATTATTAATACGTCTACTCTATTTATCCTCTCCTTGGCATCAGCGAACCGATCGTCAGTGGCGAATTTTCCTCGCAGTTGTATATCTGTCAGACGACCATCTCCTATACGAGGCCCATGAATCGTGACCAAGGACGGTACTGGCCATTCTTGTAGTAGATGTCACAGCCACACATTTCTGCTGTCCTTGCAACTACCTTACCATACATCTGCAATAAAAATACATTATGATATAAATGTGTGCTGGTGTAATTCACTGGCGTAATTGAGCATCAGAAAGCACAAACAGAATATTACAATAAAATGAGTAAATATGCTTCAGGAAATGTTCGACTCAGAAACCAAAACCTATCAAAAAAAATAATAAATGAAAAATTAAAAAATAAAATAACTAGTAGTTATTGTGACAAGGAATGCACATGTTCATTTACCAATCGAAAGTTATGGCCAATGTTAAAAAGTAGGTGAAACGTCAAGGTTAAGGTCACGCGGTCAAACATTATGGTACCAATGGAAATGTCTTGTGACAAGGAATGCACTTGTAAAATATTATACCATATCAGTTACCATTCAAAAGTTATACCCAATTGAATTCGCACCATTGCTTCGCCCTTGGGCTCCTGTATCCCTCATTCTGGCACAAAGCATGATTGTAACAGGAGGAGAAATATTCTGTACAGACAAATCCAGTCGAGTGCCCAGACCGGGGATTGAACCCGCGAACATTGGGTTTCAACTAGGCTATAAGGTCCGGTCGAGTAAGAATGGTCACTATGTATACCTATATACATATTTATTATGGCCGTAATACTACAAAGATTTTTTTTTCATCTGAAAACAATATTAACTGGTGATTTTACCTGTACAAGGAGGTCAATGCGATAAGCTAAGAAAATGACTGGTCCAAGAACCGAGCCCTGCGGTATGTCAGAGTAAGTTGGGAAGATTATTTTTAGCGGTATACATTTATCAAAACTATTTTCTTCCGGATGTCTAAGTAACGTACAAAATGCATTTAATAAGGGTGTCTCATGTCAAAATACAGTGATGCAATTTTAGCTTAAGTTGTTCGTGGGCAACATTTCGAGCATTGAACGGCCCCCGTCCATAGGGGCTTGAAGAAATATAAGGGCTGCATGATGCTTCCACCCAGAGCTGAATCTGGCCCGCACACTAGTACTGGTAAACCGCTTAGAGGATCTAAGCCTGTCCTGAAACCGCGGTGCGAGGCAGACCGTCCATGCTAATAAACCCTATTGGTTTCATTGGGCGACAGGGCTTGAGAAGTCATTTCACCTTAATGTCGGGTAAAAGTCCCACAAAATTGGAAGCAACGTCTCCAAAATGACCTCTACAGAATTGACGGGGACGTTAAACATCAAATCAATCAAAAAAATTAAAGCATTGATGGACTCTAATAGGATCAAATCAGACTGTTTCCACAACTGCATTGTTTTAGACTATTCGCCAATAAACATATTGAGCTGCATCTCAGCGGATTTTTTTATAGGAAGTCAAGTTGGAAATCAAATTGAATATAGTGAGTGTGAAAAAATACTGACATTCCTTTCTTTCTACTGATAATGCGATCGGTCACATTTGGCCATTACTCGCAGGTATTACATATACTCCAGTTTTGCGAGATGAAAGCCTGCACAGTAATCTTGTAATTATGGTAGGGTTGACCCAATCAACTGAGGTAATGGCAAATATGATGGACTCAGTATATAGAGGATAATTATTTTTTTGAGATGCATACCAAAAATATTTCATAGAGTGTGTTGAAAATTGTGATGTTTTCAACACACGACATAAAATACTTTTTTTTATATTTGTCGAAAAAAGTAAATTTTCTTTTTATTTTATAATATTTTAGAACACTTACTGTAATTGATCAATAGGATCTTACGTCATAATTTTTACTTGGCTACTGTCAGTTGCAAACAATAAACAGATCGCCACTTTAATACAGCATTTTCACAGTTCAAATAATGCTTTTTCAAGGTATTTTACAGAATTCTTTTATAGATAACATATGGAATTTGGCGAGAAAAGTAATCCGGGCTGTTAAAGTGAAAATAACATGGTCACGTTATTTTTAACACAGTGATAATATCGCTATTATTTGTCTCCGACATGCAATGATTTCACTGCTATGTATAAAAAAGAAGATAGATAGATAGATAGATAGATAGATAGATAGATAGATAGGGTTCTTAAACCTGCAAAGGGGACCTCCAATTAACGTCTCGATCCGAAGGACGGTGCACTTTATGACTATCATCACTGCAATGCAAACGATGCCACTAGAGTGTTTTCGGACACTGAAATTTTATTGCCGCTGCCGAGGATCGAACCCGGGACCTCTAGCATCAGAGGCAAGTGCACTAGCCACTGAGCTATCACGCTCACTTAGCTATCACGTTCACATGGCTATCACGCTCTTCCTCTGATCATATACAACATATCAGTAACTTATCGGAGTAGATGCGCCTTTTTTTTCTGTTCCACACTGACCAGTTATAAACAGCCTATGACCACCAGCAGCTAGGTCTTGGGATGTTCTTTGTTCTTCTGTCAGTAGATCGAAAATCAACGCCATTCACTTGCAGGCGAAAGCCGTTAAAAAATGTACAGAAAGACGAATAGGAAGTCTAAAAATATATAATAATAAATATCTTTTAAAAAGTGTAGATTTCTTTCAAATAGCAAGGAACACCAAACGCACGCCGGCCCGTAGACGTTGTCCGACGTTAAGAGGAAGAAGTACACGCGCAGCATAGATTATGGGTTTTAAGAATTTTCAGTACAGTTACTTCCCTTGAACCATAAAACTCAGGATATCCTGATGGCTTGATCGATACGAGGAAGTAAAATTATTATCGAATAAAAAATGGGAATTGTAGACCAACATGTGTATTTCAGACTGAGTTATTAGTACCGCTTGTTGAAGTGCGAATTGTTCTTCAAGTCCAATACAAATACATTTATGGCATGTCCCAGAATGTGTCTCAAATTAGCCAAAAATAGTGATTGCCTGCATCAGACGTTGTTGTCCTTCGCAAGCTTCGCTTGCTTATAAGAGTATAAGTGGATTTAGGCCACTGTGAGAGCTCTTTTAAGTTTTCTGGTTGAACGTCAATGTTCTGTGATCCCATCAGGGCTTGAATCAGCCTCCGCACATCGGGGCTTGAAGAAATAGATGGGCTGCATGGTACTTCCACTCAGAGCTGAAACCGACCACTCACAAGTACTGGTACACCGCTTAGAGGATCTACTCAAGTACGCCTGCCAATGCAAAGCGGTGCAAGTCGGACCGTCCATGCTTATACGCCCTATTGGATTCATTTGGGTGACAGAGCTTGAGATGTCATTTTATCTCAATGTCGGGTAAAAGTCCCACAAATTGGAAGCAACGTCTCCAAAATGACCTATAGTGTTGACGGGGATGTTAATCCTCAAACTAAACAAACAAAGCCCAATAAACATTAAATATACAAAACCTTGCTTTTGCTTTTGTGTGATTTGAGGTTTAACGTTCCCGTCAACATTGTAAAGGTCATTTTGGAGACGTTATACAAAATCTTGCAGATGTTGAAGCAATACCAATTACGCATTGTTCTTCCAAGACCGTGCCCCTAAGCAATTAAAAATTAATAATCATCTATGTCACCTAAATAGTTTTTTCAATGTTCTTGATGCAGTTAGACTGCAATATATAAGTAGCTCACCGGCAGTGTAGTTTGCCCAAAACAAATTGTGTATCGTATTTTACGAGGACTGTTCAAATATGAATGCAACTAAGCACATAAAAATGATTCCGTGATAGATTTCGATGAAAAATTTATTTTGTCCCCTCAAAGTATTCCCCTTTAACAGATATACAAACTTTCAGTCTTCTGATCCAATCATTGAATGCATTTTGATAGTCTTTTCGAGGTATACTATGAAGGCACTGGAATACTGCAGATCCGAGGTGTTTGCGCTGTACAAATTTTCGACCAGAAAGGTATTTTTTCAGCCGCGGGAACAAAAAAGTCACACGGGGCAAGGTCAGGGGAATACGGGGGGTTAGGGGGTTCAACAACCTTTTCTTGCTTCAGATAGTCTTGCACAATGAACGCCTTGTACGATGACGCATTGTCATGTAGCAATCTGACATTGGACAAACCAGTTGCGGGTCCTCGTTCTTTGAAATATTTCTTCAAATTTCGAAGAACTTTATTCTTGTAAAACTTCGCATTTACAGATTTGCCTTTAGGCACAGCAACCTGAATAGCAGAGCCCTGATTTGAAAAGAATATGGCATACATTACCTTCTTGACGTTCATGGTCCGCTTTGCAATGCATGGTCTTTTGCAATACTTTGTTGCCCATATTTTGTTCTGAACCTTTCGTTTTGGCTCAAAAAATTGAACCCATGTCTCGTCACCTGTGACGACATTAGCGAAAGACCGTGCATTGAAATTTGGAAACTTTTTAAGAAACTTCTTGGCGCACTGAACGCGTGTCTTTTTCTGCTCATCTGTCAACAGATGGGGAATCCATCTAGCACAGATCTTTCTTATTTTCAAATCCCGTTTCAGAATTGTATTAGCTGCTCCTAATGAGATGCCAACCATACTAGCTATTTGCCTAGTGGTGTATCGTGCATCGGTAGCAACTATTTCTTTCACTCTAGCAACCATCTTGGCAGATGTTGCTCTTTTCGGCCGACGATCATGTGGTGCATCTTCTGTTGAGCCTAGCCCACAGCTGAATTTCTTACACCAACGAAAAACTGTCGGAAAAGACATTTAATTATGCCCATAAACTGAACATATTTCATCAAAAATATCTTTGCACCGTATACCAAGAATACAACGATTCTTACTATAGGACCATATTTCAACGGCATACTCTGACCTTCTTCCAATCGTGTTTTGTATTAGTATACAAGAGTAGACAGTGTTTATCGAACAATATACATGGCAAAAGTGGACGGATTTTAACAGGTTTGGTATCAAAGTATAGGTAAAATGTTTTTCTACGCTGTGATATTTATTTCCAGGTGATTTTCGCATTAGTGCATGAGAAAACGTTCTACTTGCATTCATATTTGAACACGTTTTCTCACCTTTTCTAGGTCACCATGCCGCCAAATTGTTTAACCCTCTAGTGCCCAAACCCCTTTCTAGTGTGGAAAATTCTCAAACTGAAATATGTGATTCCTGTCAAGTAGTTAATCACAAAATCAAAGACTTTTCAGGGATTTATGTCCCGGGTGTGATTTTATGGCATGTATCATATATCATACATCGGGCATTAAGTTTTCATATATCATATATGATACATTTACTGTATGTTGTTTTCCTTAAGTAAATTGAGGTATAGTATAAATACAGTGGGTACAATTTAATTCAAACATTAAATAATTTTAACATCGTAATATGTAACAGGGGAACAACAAAACTATTAAAATGCTGAAAACTGAGCACGGAATTTCATAAATTGTGCCGGTGCAAATTATTTCCTACAAAAGTCCTTAGGAATCCAGCAGAGACTCAAATCAGCCAAGGCCTTCTCAACCTTGTGTTCAGTTGTACCAAGTACCATCAATATATCTCAAAGGGTGTTTGAGTTATGGTCACAGTAAGATTATATTGTCAGGGGAGATAACTAAAAAACCAGGGCAACAAGAGTTGTGGTACTTGTGCAGGTTACGCCTGCCTAACTTTATGTGTACAATTGTACTGAATATCCAGGCTGAATACCATCAATATGCATCAAAGGGTCTTTAGTTATGCGGTGATCACAAGGCAGTCATACTTTAATATTGTATGGGAAGATAACTCGAATACCATGGCATCAAGAGTACTGGTTCTTGCGCATGACACACCTTCTCAACCTTGTGTACAATAAATATTGGAGATATGGCAATCACAATGTCGTCATACTATGATAATGGAAGGAGATATAACTCAAATACAATGACACCCAAAGTTTTGGTTCTTGCGTATCGCACACCTCAAATTTGTGCACAATTGTGCCAAGTCCCATCATATATCAAAGGGTATTGAAGTAAAGGCCACCACAAGGTTTTGTCAATGAACGGACGGATGGGTGCCAGGCTGATTGCTATATCCCCCGAACCCAATTGGTCGGGGGATAAAAATGAAGTATACGCCGGTAAAACCCAGTTTTACTACATGAAAGTGGGTTTAAGAGGGTCAAGATTATTTAGGTGTGTTTTCATGACGAATGGCCAATCTATTATATATGATACATAAAACAAACGGCAGCATGTGCATGTTTAACTGCAAGTATCGAAATATAATGTATGAGGTATCTTATTTTCATATCAATAATATTAGTTAAAAAATAAAAGATGTTGAGAGATGTAGTATAAACAAGACACAGTTACCTTTTAATTCTCATGTATCATATTTGATACACATGTGATACAGTACATTTAATGCCCGATGTATCATATATGACACATGGAAACTTACAGGCACAGAGTACAATAGCCAAGATATTTGCAGAGTTTACAGACATCTATTTATATTTTTCAAGCTTTAGTTTTTATTTCCAGATGTAATTTGCATATTATACACACAAGCCCATGCAGATTCCACCCGGATGTTATGACCTCTATAACAGGAACCTACTGACACATGGTCGACCCAGTGTCTGGATAATGTGACTGGGTGTGGTATCATGTAATGTGTCTGGGACATGATACTTCAGTGAGGCAGCACTATAAAAGTGAGCATTGAGCTCCCTGACGCATCCAGACACCGTCGTGATATGACTGAAAAATTGTTGAAAGCGACGTTAAACCCGAATTCACACACACACTGACACATGGAAACCGCCATATTGGTTTTATTTGGAGCTGCTGCATCCGTTTTCTTTTTCATGAAATCTTCTACCTGGTCGACTTGCTGATGTGAGACTCAGTAGGGCGGCATCCAAGGCCGTTGCTATGATTCTATTCGCAATCTGCTTCCGCCGGTTGGGACTATATTTTTTTCCAAAAAAATAAGGAAGAAAATCACAAGAACTTCCGGTAATTTATAGGCCATTACATTTTGTTACGAGACGTAGATTGGAGAAAAATGAAGGACAATTAATGAGAATGATCTTTTCTGAGGTCTATAGAAAAGGGTAGAGGGTGTGAAGGCTTAAACCGACTTAGCAGACGCCGCGAAACAATGGCCCCTCAATTTATTGACGTCAAAGTACCATGACACACATGTTGGGAAAAAATGGCACAAAAAAATGCTCCCCTCCAGATTAAGATTATTTTTCGCACATTTGTCAAGGACATATCAGTCCGTCTTAAGGACTGAGTGGGAGTTGTCGCGAGCGTGGTACATTAAGAAAATCCTTGTTCAACTGAGAGTCAATTCTGCTTGGATTACGAAGAGTACGCATGCGCGTTTCGATATCTTGTCAAGTCATTCTTTTCTCGCATGATTCAGGATTACGGGGGGGGGGGGGCATTATTTAATATGCTGTGCAGTCTAATGAGTTGAATGATTTTGGTAATCTAACCATACTTGGAGGGGGTGGGGGGAGAGAGAGAGAGAGAGAGACCTAGCCAGCAGAGCATGTCGGACCAACGTCGGGCCGACAGCGATACGACCTGTCTGTCCGGGCCCGTCGTTGGTCCCTTTTTTATGCTAGCAAGAGAGAGAGAGAGAGAGAGAGAGAGAGAGAGAGCGAATCAAAATGAAAATTTACAGATGCGCGTAAGGAATGCACCATGAACCGAAAGAAATGACGATGAGAGAGAGAGAGAGAGAGACCAATCTGTCAGTCAAAAAAAAATCAGTAGTATGCGGACTTTGATTTAGTCGATGAGGTTTACTGACGTCATTTAATATGACGTAATTTATTATGATTTCGTCACAGCAATCTGTCTACACAGCTGTGTCATGCTTGTGTAACTATTCTGTACATTCAGTGTATTGACAAAATTATTGATAAATTATAAACAAACATGGTTGAAAGGTGGATTGTTCAGTGAAGAAGATGAGTATGGTACCACAAGACTTGTATTCAACTCGATTTTCATTCGTTGTTATCAAATACAGGGGAAATCTGTGAGTTTCACTTAAAACTTTTAGCCAAACCTGCCATTTTGGAAAGAAAAAAATGGTTTTGTACACACGTTTCGACCGGAAGTGGGTAGAAAAAAATGGCACAAAAAATGCTCCCTCGCCGATTTTGGCACAAATTTCAAGGTGAACAGATTAATATATGTCGGAATTGATGATATAGGTGAGAAAAGTCGCGAGGAATATTATAATAGTTTATTTTTGTTTTCCCCGATGGTACCGACATGGTTGAAAATTCGCCATTTTCAAACCCTTGGTCTGCTCACACCAAAATGCTAATTCAGGTTTTAGTCTGTATATTGAATACAGCAATATTTATATATATCGCTTTTATCTTTGTCAAAGCTAAAAAATAAACGACAATCACGTAATTTGATGTGAAAATAGTTAGTCGAGAGGGAGCATCAAAATCGGAAGTAGTCCCATCGAATCGACGCACGAGAATTTTGTTTTTAAATCTACCTACGCTGGCCACTATGATGCCCTACTGACTTGTATAGTTTTCTTTGTGAAGGATTCTGATGGGATGACCTTTTCATTAGGGGCTACATCAAGAGCGAATAGGATAATTCCAGTCTTGTGTATGATGGATTCCATTGTGGAATTTTGAAAATATCTGAGGGTCACTGATGAGGCCTAATTGGCCGAAACTAGCTAGTCTGGCCCAGAAAACATGCACACTCCATATTTTTCAGTTCTGTGGTGTATTCCTTGCTTCCAAAGGATAACCTTTTTATACAACATATTCTTCAAAGATGCAATAATATTTGCTGGTGTCATAGTCTTGCCATATGCTCTCGAAGCACTTTCACACACGTTGTAGCGGGTTATCACTTCGCCTCTCTGTCTGGACATTAATAAACTGCATATATTATAGTAAGCCGCCTTGAAAGGTCCAAAGCAGGCAACATCCAAAGGTTGCAGTACATGGGAGGTAAGTGATAGTAAGACAAAAAGGATGATCTTATGCTCCTTTGCCCATTCTAACACATCCAGGCGTACATGGGATGCATGTCCATCATACAAAAGAAGGATATGGTCTTCATTGCCAACCCCAACTTGAACGTACTTCATGAAAAGATCTTGAAGATATGTTTTGAAAACTGACTAATTAGACCATCTTGAATCTGACAAAGGTGCTCCAGTACCAGGTAGAGCTCTTTTAATAGGTCATCATTCATTCCGTTTCCCTTGAATACAAAGAAGGGTGGTAGGACTGTCCCTGCTGCATTGGCACAAGCAATTAATGTGCCAGTAGTGCTCCTTGGTGACGTGACAATATGGCAGCTGATGAAGGTCAACATGATTAAGGAAGTCAGTTTACATATTGTATATACTTTATAAAATGCAAATGGAATGAAATCAGTAATAAAGTGATTAATATGGTCCCCCCCATATTATCACTGTCAATATATTCTCCTACACAACAGCATAAAAACAGTAGTGTATCTATTACCTGGTTCTTTCAGATTAATGATGACTCATGGGTTATTCCAAAATATCAATTACCTGACCTTCCGTTTCAGAACGAAAACTATGTGATGGAAAGAAGACTATTTGCTCACCATGTACATGTAGATCTTGTGCCATGAAAACATGTATCAGCTGCATGAGATGCGATGATTCCTATCTGAATGTATGACCCTATATTTCATGGGTTCAGTACCTTTGTCTTATTGAATCCTGGTTGATGGAACAATGCCATGCATAGAAAATCCATGTGACCTGAGAATTGATACAGAAATATATCTTGGTTAGTGTGACTTGTAATTCATGGTTAAGTGATTTGGCCTGATATTTAGAAAATTATATAATGGAGATTTGTCAACACTGTAGAGGTCATTTTGGAGACATTGCTTGTGGGATTTTTACACGACATTGAGATAAAATGACATCTCAAAACCTGTCGCACAATGAAACCAATAAGTTCCATAAGCAGGGGCCCGTCCGACATACAATCCTTTGCCTGGGCACGCTTATATCACCTACGTGCTTTACCAGTAGGCCTACTCGTGTGCAGTCGGTCTCAGGTCTGCAAGCCCCGATGGGCGGCGGCGGCGGGAATTGTCATATGTGCATTAAGAGTTAAAATAAAGGATCGCTGACTTGTCTGAAAACATATGTAGGTCAGTGTGGCCTTAACATTTCAGGGATGAGTGATGTGATTACTGGATGGAGCTTTTTCATACCGTGATTTTGACTTCCGAGTGATCTTATAATTGACATAAAAATATACATGTGTATCTTGGTTGTTGTGAACTTTATTTCATGGCTGGGTAATTTTCCCAAATATATCTCTCACATGGGTGGCATAACAACTGAAAGCGCATCATTATCTCACATGGGTAGCATACCAACTTGAAATTTAGCATAAACTCACATGAATAAATTTACAAAATAAAAAAACAATGTTGTGGGCTGTGCGGTTTATATTCTGACACAAAGCATACATATAAAACTCAATGTTGTGGGCTGTGCGGTTCATATTCTCACACAAAGCTTACATAATATGTGACCTGTTGTCTGGAACAAGAATAAGATCAAATAAAAAATATCGTTCATACATATGAAAATATGAAAACAAGAAGACCAGACAACCGACATGCGTGCTACACTAGCATGCGATATGTTTCCACCCAACGCTCAGAGACAGTCGTCCCGCTAGTGCTGCCTGTGCTTTTGTTTTATTAAGATATGTCCCAAGATGCATGTTCGAGCAAATACTTGGCCATCCAATCCCAAAAAAGATTGATATTTTTACTTTTGATGGCAAAATTGAGTAGAGTATGGCACCCATGCTAAATGTAATCCTTTATGTGTGTCTACAATCATAGGGGTGGATGCCACGTCTTTAAATGCGTCCGAGGCTCAGAAGTAGGTCAAAGGCAAATGAGTGCAAAATAGACATGAAACTACTTATAACGCTTTGTGGAAAATGTTTGCTTAAAACCACCATAAACTATTCAGGTGCAGTGAACAATGGAAACTTATTTTTAAAATGTACCTTCAAAGTATGTCAGTCTTATAGGACAGGGGTCATTTAAGTGCAAAACTCGTAAAAAATGGATGTTTTCTAATCAAATTGTGTCATATTTAGCATAAGTATGTGTTGATGACCAGTATTTATTATCAAAATATTACAAATACATTTGTTACGTGTATTTGATAAGAAAATCTGCTTGTTTATATGCACATGGGTTAAATGGAATAAAAAAGGATACTAATGTTACAGACTTGAATCATTGATGATCCCAGGTGTTATTTAAGTACAAAACTAGTAAAAATGGATGTTTTCTAATCCGATTCTGTCATATTTAGCACAAGGATGCGTTGATGACAAGTATTATCAAAAATTAAAAAAAAATACATTTGTTGCGTGTATTTGATTGTCAAAGACATTTAAATTCCTTAAGTTGGCATCCAAGATGGCTGTCAGACAGTTATTGACTTCTGTTATAAAATAGCAGTGGCGGCAATGATAAGGAATCGATACAATTAACCCACAGTTCCCATCAATGGCACCAAAGGGGAAGAAACACAAAAATGAAATGACTAGACCCTACTGACATCAATAAGGACAGTTACTTTCCCATAAAATGGCCAATTGGCTATCCAAAACAAATAATATAAGCGATATACACACTCAACGACAAACCATAACAAAATAAATCGCAACAGAAGAACGGCCTTGGAACGTCAGTGAAGCGAATTCCTCTTGGGGTGGGGGTGCATCTTAAATCGATTTTATGCAGCTGCAATCCTCGCCTTTACTTTCGTCGCGATTTTAGACATCATTTGTTTAGTCTGCATGAAAGCCTCCTTGCTCTTCAGTGCAACATTTCCAAGGACACAAAAATCAAAACAGCCACAGAGATGAAACAACGGTGAGGACTGTACAGCAAGAAACCACTAAACTGCTGGAGCAAAAGAAAAACAAAAGTTATACTCCGATGGGCCCGACCAGAGACAGAGCATCAGGCACCAACCAATATTACATAAAACTAAATACTCTCTAATTCTCAGTAAGCCTTTACGCTGGGACCGTCATAGAACTAAGGCCTGACCCACCGGCGTGCAATTAAAGAGGGAAGCAAAGTTGTCAACTATGATTGGGTTAACTACCATGCATACAGTCTGTCGTATAACATTTATGTTGTACCAAATCTTTTTATATCGAAGAATGATTTTACGAAATAGGGTGCTGAATAAAAATCAAAAATTAGTTCCTTTTAAGAGCAATGAAAACATTCATAAGAAAGAAGATGGGTCATACTACGTAGTTTCGGCTAATAAAGCCTCATCAGTGACCCTGTAATGATCCGGCAAAGAAAGCCAGAGGAAACATACTGCAATTTTGCGAATTTCGAATAGGCAGTCGATTCAAAGACTGATATAAATCAAAATGGGGTCCAAATAATTAAAAACATGTCTAGAATATGAGTCTAAACTAACAATTTATTTCCGATTTCTCAGAATATTTACGCTGATCTCAAAGGACCAAAAGTAAAATATAAACTGCACTATGGTTGATGTACGGGGAGACGTTTTACGGCCGCCACACGGCACAACACCAGCTGCAGTGAAGGCAAATAAAAATCAAAAATTAGTTCCTTTTAAGAGCAATGAAAACATTCATAAGAAAGAAGATGGGTCATACTACGTAGTTTCGGCTAATAATGAAGTCATTGCAATTTTATATATATTTCTCTGAATTTATATACTAAGTCACCATAAAATTCGGGTTCCGATAGACTTGTTGTAGAAGAGTTTAAGCCCAACATTAAATTTTGAAAGTAAATCGGAATGACGTCTTTAAAATTTTGAAAAGGCTTTGCGTAGTTTATGATACCGATAGCCCTGATTAAGAAGTTTAGCAGTTAACCATTTTCTTTCGAGTGTTGAAGTCAGTTACATGACTAGACACTCTGGCAAATCGAATTAATTGCGAAATATAAACGCCATAGGATGCCGCAAGAGGAACATCACCATCCAACAAAGGAAAATTTACAATCTCAAAGTTAAAATCATCGCGTTTATCATAAATTTTCCAGGAAACAAACCCATCTACAATAGACAGATGTAAATCTAAAAACGGGGCCTCGGTATCAGAAGAATTTGCTTTATTTAACTGAGGTTCTGGTTGCAAATCTGACTGATCAAACTATCGAAATAGGTATTGTTAATATTTGATAAACCACCCAAATATCTAGAAGTCGAGATATGAAGTTAAAATGGCTAGTTATTTATATATGACTATGTCTATCATTTCAGATTATGCGGAAGAAAGCTCGTATCAGTGATATCGGAGAAACCCCTATTTGGTTTGCATTGCATAGACTTGTCAATGTTGAAGTAAAATCATAATAAAGTCATATGGGCGCAAACGCGAATACATATTAGCTGTTACCCTTTACATTGTAGTGATCTAAACGGCTCTTAAAATGAAGTGGCATCTTGTAAAATTTGAATACGGTTAAACACTTACATTGAGCTGCAGCAAATTTTGGCGCTTTTTATGAGTAGACCTTTTCGCGGAATAATATTTTGGGCGGATTTTTTATGTCCGAAGGAAAAAATAAGTCAAATCTCCAAAGCTGTGTACGAAGACAAAAAATCATCGGAGTTGATCAACAGCGTCATGCAAAAAGTGTAGTAATTAGTTAATTTTCTTGTGTTCAACGCATGATTAATTAATAATCCAAATGTCTGTCTGGAGGTGTGTCACTTTCCTCTTATCTGATTGGTTTACCCATCCTATTGAGCTCACAGTTAAAGCCATCAATAAGTTACATATTATATTTACAATTTTGACAATAACTCCCAAGGTGTGTTTGTTTTCATTCAGCCGTTTTGAGTTGTCTTATGGCCAGAACATTCTCTTTCTTAAGAAGTAAATACACATAGTTAACCCAATGTGCTACCTTGATAATCTAAATGTCTGTCTGAAGGTTTGTCACTTTCCTCTTATCTGATTGGTTTACCCATCCTATTGAGCTCACAGTTAAAGCCATCGATCAATCACCTATTATATCCACAATTTTGACAATAACTCCCAAGGTGTGTTTGTTGTCATTCAGCCGTTTTGAGCTGTCTAATGGCCAGAACATTGTCTTTCTTAAGAAGTAAATACACATGGTTAATCCAATGTGCTACCTTGATAATCTTAATGTCTGTCTGGAGGTGTGTCACTTTCCTCTTATCTGGTTGGTTTACCCATCCTATTGAGCTCCAATCAATTACCTATTATATCCACAATTTTGACAATAACACCCAAGGTGTGTTTGGTTTCATTCAGCGTTTTGAGCTGTCTTATGGCCAGAACATTGTCTTTCTTTATTTCGACTTTTAAAGAAGTAAAAACACTTTTCCTTTTTTTCACCGATGATGCCTATGACCTATTTACACATTATAATTGTGATGTGTAGAATAAAGTTTCTTCTCTTGCTCTCTTTGAGCTTTATTGGTGGATTTTTATTTCGGTGTTTTTTTTTCCTTGACTGCAAATTACGCCAAAATAAAATGACCGCCAAATAAGTGTTTTATAGTAGCTGTGTGCATTTTGATGATGACCCACTTGTGTTATTATTAGATATATCTTCATCATATATTATATCTTTGATATATCATTGTGATGTTTAGTAAGAACTCAGAAGACGATTTGGAATGTTACTTATAATAATGGATGACATGTGAATAAACAACGTATTTTGCAAATTAAACATATTTTGCCAAATATGTACTTAAATGACCCTTGGCCTAAGGCCGATTAGGTTTGCCATTATATTATTTGTATAATGTGTGGGTTTTATGTTTCCTAGATAAGAAAATGGCAACTCATTTGGCTTTGTTTCAGTTGACATACTAGATAACCCTTTGTACAATAAATATTGATGCATATTTAAAGAAACTTTGTACTTAAACGACCTTTGACCCTGGTCAAATCTATGATACGACATCTTTTCTCATATATGATGCATAAACAATATGTCCAAAGTACACTGCTGGTGTTTTAATTTACTTTATTTGGTCTGCTTAGATAGAGAGAGGGTACAAATACCAGCAAGTACAAATTTTATTGTATTTTTTGCACTCATTTTACCCTTGACCTACTTCTGAGGCTCGGGGGCATTTTCAGAAGTGGCATCCACCCCTATCACTTTTGCATCACACTAAAGAACACTATCAGCATGGATGCCATACTGTACTCAATTTTGCCATCAGAAGTATTTTTTCGTGGTTTGGATGGCCAACCACAAAACCATTGATGTTCTAATGTGTGCAATTACGGTTTTAAATTGATTGTTAGTTATTAGTTAAAAAGCTCCAGGTCATATTATAAAGCCAAGTTATGGCATGACTTGTATGTCGTCCGTGTGTCAATAGTTTGTCAAATTTTCAAATCTATGCCAGAACCTCGATTGAGCTAATACACTTGGTCGGTGGAAATGTCATTACAATAAAAAGAGTGCTAAAATGAAAACGCAGTAAATCCAACTTCAGTTTGGGTATAATAGGTAAGACGTTAGATATAAACTTACCAAAATTAGGGCGTTCGAATCACCTGCAAAAATGAAAACGCAGTAAATCCAACTTCAGTTTGGGTATAATAGGTAAGACGTTAGATATAAACTTACCAAAATTAGGGCGTTCGAATCACCTGCTCATGCATATTTTCATGGTGTTACGGCTAAAAGAAATTGGCAGGTAAACCTTTGGTGATAACATGCTTTCATTTATAACTCACGTAGACACACAGTGCCAGAAAAATAAAC
Source organism: Lucinisca nassula (assembly GCA_963580285.1). Taxonomy (NCBI): domain Eukaryota; kingdom Metazoa; phylum Mollusca; class Bivalvia; order Lucinida; family Lucinidae; genus Lucinisca; species Lucinisca nassula. The sequence goes on from OY757015.1 coordinate 69,764,425, forward strand.
GAATAAATAGAAAAAATAATATAATTAATCATTAGCGAGTTAATTTATTGGTCATTGTACACAATGCCAGTTGGTTCCCCGCTCATCGGGGCTTGAAGAAATTTGATTGGGTTAATGATGCTTCCACGCAGAACTGAAACCGACCGCACACGAGTACTGGTAAACCGCTTAGAGAAATTTATCCTGCCCATGCAAAGTGGTGCGAGTCAGACCATCAATGCGTATAAATCTTATTAGTTTCATTGGCCAACAGGGCTAGAGATGTCATTTCATCTCAATGTCGGGTAAGAGTTACACAAAATTAGAAGCAACGTCTCCAAAATTACATATACAGTGTCGACGAGGATGTTAAATCTCAGTCAAAACAAAACAAACATAACACAGTGCGATTCAATTCCAAATGAGGATGATGGGATATGAAATATAAATGATCGTTATGTAAACTTCAGCATCGCCTCTCTTTTTATCATGTACGAGTAACTTCATGTTATACATTTTTCTTTTTATTTGATAGTTTCTCGTTTAAGCATTAATTCCAAATGTGAATTATTTCATAATTTAAATAATTAGATACCCGGAAAATGTCCCGTTTACTTTGTACAGAAGTTACTGGCCAATATTTTTCAATATATATGCCCTTTGTCAAGTTTATATTGCCCGGAGGTAAGAGGTCACGTTCACAATAGAACTACTCCCAAATTTGTCAATATCGATACTAAAAATCGGCAGCCATCTTGTGCGTATCGACTGAAATAACGTAAAACTAAACGAAAATAGGCTGTGACAAGGTGCATAAAGCATGTATTATGCAAGCAAATATGACTTACCTGCAATCTGTTTAGATACACAATAATATCTTTTGGGAAATCAAGAGTATTTTGAAAGAAACAAATCGAACACTTCGGTGAAAATGGCGTCCTGCGTTGGGAATGTTTTTTATGACGTCACATCGACTAACGGTAACCGTCGTCTTCACTTTAGCGCCATTGGGCGTGGTTTTTGATTGTGTAGGAAGACACTTAACGAACTGCATTATTTTCCATTTCAAACCACTTAAAGATGAATAATCTCATTTTACGTTCAGATTTCTATGCCAGGCAATCCTGAATCTGACAGACAGTCGAAGTTTTTGGATATATAATGAAAAAGGTTATTGACTTTATATTGTGAAATATTTGGCACTCGTTCATATGGCGGAGACGCATTCGCAAGCTCGTGCGTCCTTCGCCATATGAACTCGTGCCAAATATTTCACAATATAAATAAGTTCTGAATGGCTGGATCCTTTGGAAGCAAAGAATACAAAAAATAAACGAAAAAAGCAGACTCGGTTTAATTGAGTCTGTTCATGACCAATACTGAAATGTGCTACACAGGCCACGCCCCCTAGCACTGCTTTCGCCATATGAACTCGTGCCAAATATTTCACAATATAAATAAGTTCTGAATGGCTGGATCCTTTGGAAGCAAAGAATACAAAAAATAAACGAAAAAAGCAGACTCGGTTTAATTGAGTCTGTTCATGACCAATACTGAAATGTGCTACACAGGCCACGCCCCCTAGCACCGGCTTAAGCAGAACTCTATTTTCAAAATGATTCTAAATGAACTCATTGATCCCAAAGGACCAGAAAATATAATCTGCACTATGATGGATATACGGGGAGACTTTTTACGGCCGCCACACGGCACAGCACCAGCTGCAGTGAAGATAAATAAGTACTGAATAGCTAGATCCTTTGGAAGCAAATAATACACAAAATAAACGAAAATAGCAGACTCGGTTTTATTCAGTCTGTTCATGACCAGTACTTAAATATGCTACACCGGCCACGCCCCCTAGCACCGGCTTTAGCAGAACTCTATTTTCAAAATGATTCTAAATGAACTCAATGATCCCAAAGGACCAGAAAATATAATCTGCACTATGATGGGTGTACGGGAAGACTTTTTACGGCCCCCACACGGCACAGCACTAAAAGTCAATAACCTATAAGTATAAACTGTATTTATTTTTTGTGCTACTTGTACAGATGGAAGTGTTTACGAGGGTCATCCAAAAATAACTGATCAATGCCTTATAACTATTAAAATAGGTTTTAAATACAGCTTACTTCTTCACAGTCCTTCGAAGTAATCTCCCCTCGAACGGATGACAGAATTCCATCTGCTTGGTAACGCTTCTATACCGGTTGCTAAGCAACTGAAGTTGATGCGTCGGACCTCTGCGTTCACGGCACACTCTAACTCGTCATAACTGTCATAACGGTTTCCCCGTAAAGGTTCTTTCAACTTTGGAAACAGGTCGAAGTCGGGAGGAGACAAATCTGGCGAATACGGGGGGTGATCGAGCACTTCCCAGCCATACCCTTCCAACAGCTCCTTGACAACGTTACTTTTGTGTGGTGACGCGTTGTCGTGCAGATTTAACGGCGTGCAGTTAATAAGTTCTGAGCGCTTGCGGCGTAATGCTGGACGAAGTATTGTCCGTAGATACTTTTCATAATATTCTTTATTGACTGTTCGACCTGTTGGTACCCGGTGTGAGGTAAGAACGCCACGGAAATCATACGCAAATATCATCAACATCTTGGGACAATTCTGACTTCGGCGAAATTTTAATGGCCTCGGTGAATCTTTTGTATGCCATTCACTACTTTGCCGCTTTAATTCAGGCTCAAAAGACCGTATCCACGTTTCGTCGATTGCTACAATTCTCTGAAGCATTTCATCTCCTTCTTCTCCATACCTATGCAGGAGTGAGCGAGCGATTTTTACCCGATGGTGTTTTTCGGAATCTGACAGCATGTGAGCCACCCACCTGGCTGCAACTTTTCTCATTTTCAAACGTTCAAGCAGAATGGAATGTGCTGACCCATGGCTTATATCCAGTTCATGAGCTATCTCGGTGCATGTATATCTTCTATCATCATTCAATAGTTTCGCTACTTTTTCAACATTTTCACCATCCGTTGCAGACACAGGCCTTCCGCACAGGTGCTTGTTGCTTACATTGCTCCTCCCATTATTAAATTCACGTACCCACCTCCTGATTGTACTATACGCAAGTACTGATGTTGGTACAACTTCTTCAAGAGCGTTTAGAATCTCAGGTGCGCCTTTTCCTCGTCTTGATTCAATCTTAATATACGCAATCTGTTCTTCCCGCGTCAGCGTGAACGCGCAGTCCGCCATTACGTTGCGATAAATGACGTCACGTAAAGATGACGTCACGTAACGTCGTGTTTTGGCGCGCAATCTTTGACGGAGATATTTATCAGCAATCGTGCCAAATATTAGATACGTGCGTCAATAAATAAAAAAAATATAACCCACTGATCAGTTATTTTTGGATGACCCTCGTATATGACGTCTAAAGGGGACTGTTTTGTCAATTTTATGAATATTAAGTCAGTTTACATCCCCATGAAATAGCTTTCCACAACATCAATAGAGTAAACCATTAGCTATCATCGCATTCCCTCTTGGACCCAGTTTTATCTATCAAAATTAATATTCCCATTGGTACATGTTATTTTCCTCGCTTCTACTCCAAGTCATAGATGGTGAATTGCCTTAACACTTCTAACAAGAGCATAACAAATGTACATTTATGTTAGCCAACGTTTATGTTTTTAGAAAAAAAAATGAGATAAAAAATATTTATCAAAAAAAAAGTAAATTCTATCTATCTTCATATACTGAGTCGGTCATACTTGGCCATTGTGTGTTCCAAACAAGGGTGAGATCAGGGCAACACCTGTTTGGACGGATCTTATGAAAACAATAAACTCAGTACAGATAAACTGCAGAAAAAAATGATTTACAAAGTGAAACTAAAAATATAAAAGCCCATTGTGATCATGTATCCGGTTTTTATAAAACTCACATTCAAATATTCATACTTACCTTCATCCTGTCTACGGATGTCTGTAAACACATATTTATGGGGCACTAACACCTTAATATTCGGATCATCTATTATGGTCTCTCCCGAATCCCTTCCGGTCCCCGCCCATCGGGGCTTGAAGAATATGTGGGCTGCATAATGCTTCCACGCAGAGCTGAATCCGACCCGCACACGAGGCAAAGCGATGCGCACGAGTCGGACCGTCCATGCTTACAAAACCTATTGTTTTCAATGAGCGACAGGGCGTGAGATGTCATTTCATCTCAATGTCGGGTAAAAGTCCCGAAAAATTGGAAGCAACGTCTCCAAAATGACCTTTACAGTGTTGACAGGGACAAACGAAACAAACTCCTGAATCCCCGTATCCCACATTCGGAACAGGTCTCAGATGGAAAAAATCGCCGACTAAATAAACTGAATTCCACCAAAGGGCTTGTCAGTTTTTCTAATGTAACGATAGAGGCCTTCCACGTCCGAGAATATCTTCTTTGAAACCATACTAATCTCATCAACGATGACTGTTATTAGTCCGAAGAATAGTTCTTTTGACAAGGTGAAACCTATCCTCGTTGGAAATTTTTTCTTTCAGTTGATCCAGTGAGAATCGTCCGTCTAAAAGTCCAAACAGATGATGGATGGTTGTTCCAAAAGGCAGTCTGATGCTGGCAAGTCCCGTAGACGCTGCAGTTTTCACAACTTTACCGTTTCCTGTTAGAATTCCGTATAATTTCTTTATTGTTGTTGATTTTCCTGTTCCAGCTTGTCCCAAAATGAAAAAGAATATGTCCAAAAACAGCTGTCGCAAATATAAGATCCAAACATTCATTATTTTGTGGTTTTGTATTTACATGTTTACAGAATTTTCACGACGGTCTAAGACAAAAATTTTAGAACCAGAAAATGACAGTGCGCGCGCTATCTGTCAAAATATTTATTTATTTTTTATTTTTTGACCAATGGCTGAAAAGTAGAAGTAAAGGCAATGATCAGGAATCGATACAATAAACCCACATCTCCCATCAGAGACACCAAAGGGAATGAAACACAAACATGAAACAACAGACCCTGATAGAAACTTCAATAGCGGAAAGCCAAAAGGACAGTTACTTTCCCACAAAATGGCCAATAGGCTATCCAAAATAAAATAATATAGGCGACACAAACACCCAAAGACAAACCATAACAAAATAAAATCCAGACGGAAGAACCGCCTTGGAACGGTCAGCGGAAACGAATTCCACTGGGGGACTTAAATCGTTTTTAAGTGGCCAAAATCCTCGCTCTTACTTCCGTCGCGATTAAGACAAATAATTTGTTCAGTCCGCATGAAGGCCTCCTAACTCATCAGTGCAACTTCTCCGTACACAATAAAATCAAACAACCACAGAGATGAAACAACGGTGAGGACTCGACAGCAAGGAACAAAAGAAAACCAACAGTAGGACCCCAATGGTCCCGACCAGAGACAGATGTGAACTTTGACGGGTCAAATATTAGCACATTGGGCTATAAATATGTTCTATAAAATGGTTATCCTTTGGAAGCAAGACATACACCACAGAACGAAAAATATGGAGTGAACATGTTTTCTGGGCCAGACTAGTGACCCTCAAATATTTTCGAAATTCCACAATGGAATCAATGATACCAAAGTACAAGAAAATATAATCTACACTATGGTGTAGGGTAGGGTTTCAAAGCTAAGGTATCATTAAATTACTAATTTAATATGAACTTAGGCATAGCCTAGATGCGGACATGAGCATTATTATCGAAATAAACGCACTGCCTTTTGAGCAAATACACTCATTTACACCTCTTATGTAGTAATAGTGGTGTGACATAAACAAATACGGATAGTGATACCGTGGTAATGCAGTAGTTAGCTAGTTAGCCGGGTCACAAAGTGAACCGCCCTTGAGAGCGGGACGTAAACTGGAGACCCCTGCCACCCACAAGCCCATGTGCAGGGAGAATCATCCCCTACGCAGGTTAAAGATCCTTACCGTAATGTCATGATTACCGTGAAGGCGTCCGTCCTGCAAACCGTGCGTGTATCTACACCTGCGATTAATGGTCATCTGTGAGCTATCTCAGTAATAGAAGATAGATAGTCACGCAAGCGGGTCCTTGGTTAGGTACAGATGGTATTCGTGGGGGCGTACTTAACATTTCTAGCAAAATAAGGCGAGTCATTGACATCATTCCCCTATGGTATCTTGGCAATATTTTCTGTGTGTCCCAAACTGAGGTCTTTTGCAACTTGTTGTCAGACCAAAACAACGGATTTCGAAAGAGGCAGTCGTGAGAAAGACAGCTCACTCTGACAAAAGTACAAGTCCTTGCAGCAGGAAAAGATGAAGGCCAACATTTATACACCGTCGCCCTTGATTTTAACAAGGTGTTTGACAAAGTGCTACATGAATAACTTGAGCACTGTCAAGTCCAAATACGACAAAATATAAAGCAACCTCTTACAGTGGATCCAGAGCTTCCTAACCAATAGGGGCTTACCAGACCCGGTCAAATGCTACGTTTTCCGCGATTACCCAAGCCGTATCCGGTGCCCCTCAAGGCGCCGTGTTCGGACCATTGTTGTTCTGTCCAAACATAAATGACCTGTCACAGGGGGTCAGCTCTGGAGCTCGCCTCTTTGTTAATGGCAGCCTTTTGTATGACAAGATCTCAAGCTTTGCTGATACTGCAGAACTTCAGAGGGATGTTGACAGACTACAGCAATGCCCATAATTGTATACAGACTGGCAAAAGTTTTTTCAACCCAACATAATGTGTGGCAGTCAGGTTAACACAATGCAAAAACCTGGTTGGATATTTGGAGCAACTTACATCTTCAAGATATATGGCCATGAACTGTTAGTCTTAGAGACATGAAAGTACCTGGGCATCCTTTATTTCAGAAACCTGTCATGGGAACCGCATTTTTATGCAACTGAACAAGACAAACAGCAGCCGGGCGTTTCTTTGTATGCCAAGAAGCATAAACAACTGGACTGAAGATGTTATAACATGATGGTAGTGAACACAATTAGACATCCTGGATAATGCCACGTCAGTATGGGGCCCACATATAGTATCCAGCAGCTGGAAACGATGCAACGGCGAGCAGCTCGGTTTGTCAGAGGTGGATAATATACAGCCAGCATTACACCCCGAGTGATACAATACCTTTGCCGGCAAACTCACAAGCATTGGCTGGCATGATCTATCTCTGGGCTAAGTGGACAGCCATGCTTGCAGGTTTTCCGACCCGCAAGCAGCGAACAGCAGAGGAAACATTCTAGGGTTTATGAACCGATATCTGTCAACTCTCCTTCATTACCACGGGCATCAGACTAAAGGAAGGAGTGTTGGAGTTTTTACGTTCCACCAACAGCTAAGGTCATACGGAGATGGGACCTCGGTTTAAAGACTTACCCGAAAGTCTTGAAAAGCCCGGGATCGATTCTGCGACCTCTGGTTTACAATACAAGTAACATAACCACTACACTACGGAGGCTTCTGTCAGACTTAAAGACCAACTTCCACAGTATATTGTCACATCAGAGATCCTTGAGAGCTTCAAGAGGGATCACGCAAGTCTTCCCTAAACGACATAAAACTGTTTTTCAAAGGTTTTCTTTTATTCTTTTGTGAGCCAAAGGTGAAGTGTACATTGCGTCACTGGGGAGTCCGACTGATATTAACTTACAGCTGGACAAAGGCCTGCTGTCCTTGCAGCAGGTAGGGGTAGAGTTAGGGGGGGGGGGGTGGGGGGGGGGGGGCATTGCTATACATTTCTTTTCATTTTTCCCTTTCTCCCCTATACCCTCCCCTCCCTTTCTTGTCATCTACTAACTTTTCTATCTCTTGTCCCTTTCTCTGGGAGACGACACAAAATGACCGACCAGGGTTGACGTTTCGCTAATCCTGGTACAATTGTTTCAGCTTCAAGTGCATAAGCTAGTACTTCATTGATGCTCAAGATATATGAAGGAGTAGAGTATTATTTTGTGAAATAAATGAACTGAAACAAAACAGAATCTAACAAGTAAGGGTAAAAAGAATTCAACAGACCAAGAATTGACCTATCATGGACAAGATATGTAACTTTTCCATGTAGGCAGTCACCGAGGTGTTGGGGTGCAAGAAGCTGTAATGAATGTATGCTACTAGCAGTTAAAAGAACTTCTCAGAATAGTTCTTCTAACATTACAAAGGAAATGACATTGAGAAATAACAAACAAATGTGTTAGTGCATTAACAGGTTAAGGGTTACATGAAACCACAAAAAATGTTTCTTATGATAAATGTCGCATTGAAGAATTTATGTGAATGAGTTAAATGTGTCTTCGTGCTTGAATACGATACAAGAGTTTCTTATTGAACAGAAATCTTTAATATTGAAAGGATTACAATTTTATTCCATAGGTATCTTTTTTTATTTAAAAAACCATTGTTTTATAATTCTTAGGTTTATTTAATACTTACTTCGTTAAACGTCATGGTAGACATCCAGGTGGGGGTTTTATCATCAACTTAGCGTGCAATATTTAGACATAAAAAAGCAGTATTTCCATTGGTACATACCCTACTCTGCAGGCCCAGATATTTAGTGTAAGTGTTAGTAGCTGCCATGCCACACACCACTTACAAAGGAAAGCTTTACATTTTGTTTTAAAGAAAGATATGAAATATTGGATAATGGATATATAAAGGCAAAACTTTTGTTTTCTATATATTATCATTTTCACTTCCACCTCTGTCAGGTAAGTGTATGATATTGTGCTGTGAAGTAATTGTTGCCAATGTGACTCAGGGTTAGTACCTGATATGCCACACACAATTGAAAGAACAGACAAATGAACTATGGAGATAATGCACTGTATTTTTCTTGAAATTAATTTCCTGGACTATCCAAATGTATGTCTGTTCTGTCATTTCTTAGTTATATAAAAATTCTCTGAGCCACCACCTGTTTCGGAAAGAGCTGTTGACTCGGGTTGTTAAATGTCTTTATTACATACTGACTATAGTTACATTACATTAGAATCTTTCAATACAGGCTCATTTTTCGCTATTTTGATGGCACAGTCACGTGACGGGGCCAAAATCCATATACTATGGATATTTGGCACTGCCTTTCCATATTGACACTGTTCTACTCTGTTACTATAGCAATAGAACGTTATTGCCTTACTCCATAAGTATCAAAATGGCCGCAGAAAAATCACTTGAAGCAATGTCAACCCGACTCCTGGACCAAGACAGAGCGAAAGAAGACAGTGATAACAATAAATTTTGAGAAAAGTCTGATATTTCGTGGCAAGCAGGAAAAATGAAAAACAAAATACTTTTTAAGAGCAGTTCGCTTACGATTGGGAAGGGCGATGCCTTCAAGCACAGCAGAGATTTCCCAACTTTTGAAACAATAAGGTCTTGCAAACAGCCTTAAACGGACAGATCCCTTCACTTATGAAGAGCTGGAAATTGTGCGGAAGAAATATGTGGGAGGAAATAGTTTCAAGCGAAATATGTCCCCCAAAATTGTCTTGTATTTTAACGTAAATAACCACCGCGATCGACTGCTACACACGGAATCGATTGTGCAATAGTTTGATGAATGCCACTAAGAGCCTTTAAAATTAAAATGGTCTTCAAATAAGCACAAACATTCTGTAAAATACCTTAAAAGCATTTTTTGAACTGCAGAAATTCTGTGTTTAAAATGGCGATTTGTTTTTGTTTTGAAACTTACAGTTGCGACGTCACTTGTGACGTAATTAGCTGCGTACTACTATGTTACTGTATTACCGTAAGCATGGTTAGTGTAGGCCTTCTAGTTAGTTATATAATTTAAAAGGAATTTCTTTTTTTTTTTTTTTTTTTTTCGGCGGATACCGAAAATATTTGATCTCGCGTGTATCCTCGACACACTCGATGAAACGTCCCCGGCATCAACTATTCTCTTTGTCTTCATTTCTTCACGTTGCAATTTAACTATGCTGTATAAATGATGTAATAAAGAGGTTATGATATGGTGATGGTGTGCCTCTAAGTCTTAGAGGCACACCTTTACTATATATTGTTAATATTTGATATCATTTCCTTTTTTAACTTATTTCCCTTGTGATATTTCGGGCAGGATGTGGGATATGATTGAATCAGTTCCTGATCATGTCACTTACGTAATTACATATACATGAAAATGTGTACAGGATGAAGGAAGGTATTTGGAGAGAAGTGTACAGTTTTAAAGTAGAAGTAAAACAAAGATCAGGAATCGATACAATTAACTTACTCCACCCATCAAAGACACCAAAGGGAAAGACACACAAACATGAAGCGACCAGAAAGTCATATATACACACCATAACGATATGACTAAAGATTGTTGGATGGAACGTTTAACCCAACACAGGCAGATGCATACACACACTAACACATTCACTTTTGTTTAAAAAAATAGAACAATAAAATAACTAACTTATAACAATTTAAAGAGCACAAAAGTTATACTTTATGTAGCTAGTGACGAGAATATAGAAATTGTAAACTGTGTAAGGAATTTATGGAAAAGTGTGCCTAAGCCTAAGGGCTTGTAAGTAATTTCTACCAGAGATATACAGTGAATAAAAGTACTATAATTGCCCCATTAACCACACCAGGTGCTTTTTTATTTGAAAAAGTGCATAGAAGGAACAAAACAAGCTAACTACATGGGGTGCATATAGGAGCATGGGTGGTTAATGTAACAAATAATGGACAGTTAGTAGCCATTTAGCAAGTTTATATGTTTTTCACTAATTATAGTTCATGATAAGGTTGGTATTTGCTGATCACTGAAGGATATTTTTTGTCTTATTTGTCACTGAGAAAGTATATTGACTGTTGTGTGTTCATTTTAATCGACTCATTTGAATCTGTTTTTGTCAAATTCTAATGAAGTTTTAAATAAATTGAAATGCGGCGGTTTCATGCTTCAAGTCTGTCTTATGATTTTTCTACCCTTTACACTACACTTCCTCATAACCTTATAAAAGAAAAACTAAATGATTTAATTGGATGGACATTGCATAGGGGAGACTCCCTCTATCTTGCATGTAATGTAAGAAATGCTTTTTTCACTTCTGAAGAGCATAAAAACTATACTGTATGGTCATGTCAGAAAGTGTTAAGCTCTCATCTTTCTACTTGACAATATGTACATAAGATTTGGTACTAAGTTATTTAGACAGGTTGTTGGTATTCCGATGGGTACTAATTGCGCACCACTCGTGGCTGATTTGTTTTTGTTTTGTTGTGAGAGAGACTTCATAATGTCCCTTTCTGCTGAAAACGAGTCTGAAATCATTGAAGCTATAAGCTCCACTTCTACATACTTGGATGATTTATTAAATATTGATAATACCTATTTCAATAGGTTGATCAGTCAGATTTACCCCCCAGAACTTCAGTTAATAAAGCCAATTTTTCTGATACCGCGGCCCCGTTTTTTGAATTTACATCTGTCTGTTGTAGGTGGGTTTGTTTCGTGCAAAATTTATGATAAACGCGATGATTTTGATTTTGAAATTGTAAATTTTCCATTTTTTGGATGGTGATGTTCCGCGTGCGTTTATATTTTGCAATTCAATTTGCCAGAGTGGGTAGTCATGTAACTGACTTCAGCACTCGTAATAAATTGTTAACGGCTTAAGTTCTTAATCAGGGTTATCTGTACCATAAACTACGCGACGCCTTATCAAAATTTTATAGACGTAATTCTGATCTAATTTCAAAATTCAATATTGGACTTAAATCTCTTCTGCAACAAGGTCTTTTGGAACCCGAATTTTATGGTGTTATGTATATAAATTTACTCGTAATAAATTATTAACGGCTAAACTTCATAATCAGGGTTATCGATACCATAAACTACGCAAAGTAGAAGTAAAACAAAGATCAGGAATCGATACAATTAACTTACTCAACCCACCAAAGACACCAAAGGGAAAGAAATACAAACATTAAGCGACCAGACCTTAATGGAAACCTAAACAAAGGAAGGCCATAAGGACAGTTAATTTCCCACAAAATTGCCATATGGCCATCCAAAATTAAAAGACACAAATGATACACACAGTAAGTAACAAACAACAACATAAATAAATCGCCACAGAAGAACCGCCTTGGAACGGTCAGTGGAAAGCCTTTCCAAATTTTTATAGACGCCATTCTGATTTAATTTCAAAATTCAATATTGGACTTAAATCTCTTCTGCAACAAGGTCTATCGGAACCCGAATTTTATGGTGACTTAGTATATAAATTCAAAGAATATATAACCGCAATGACTTCAGCACCTAATTTCGTAAAATCATTCTTCGATATAAAAAGATTGGGTACAACAGGGATGTTATACGACAGACTGCATGCATGATAGTTAACCCAATCACTGTGGGCAACTTTGCTTCCAACTTTAATTGCACGCCGGTGGGTCAGGCCTCAGATTCTATGACGGTTCCAACGTAAAGGCTTATTGAGTATTAGAGAGATCTAATTCAAGGTATTGTTGGTTGGTGTCTGATGCTCTGTCTCTGGTCGGGCCCATCGGAGTCTAACTGTTGGTTTTCATTTGCTTCAGCAAATCGGTGGTTTCTTGCTGTCGAGTCCTCACCGTTGTCTCACCTCTGTGGTTGTTTGATTATTTGTGTTCACGGAGATGTTGCACTGATGAGTTTGGAGGCCTTCATGCGGACTGAACAAAGTTTTTGTCTTAATGGCGACGGAAGTAAGGGCGAAGATTGTGGCCACGTAAAATCGATTTAAGCCCCACAGTGGAAATCTTTCCACTGACCGTTCCAAGGCGGTTCTTCTGTGGCGATTTATTTTTGTTGTTGTTTATTACTTATTGTGTGTATCACTTGTGTCTTTTTATTTTGGATGGCCATATGGCCATTTTGTTGGAAAGTAACTGTCCTTATGGCCTTCCTTTGTTTAGGTTTCCGTTTTGGTCTGGTCGCTTAATGTTTGTGTTTCTTTCCCTTTGGTGTTTTGGTGGGTGGAGTAAGTTAATTGACCGTTCCAAGGCGGTTCTTCTGTCGTGATTTATTTTTGTTATGGTTTGTCTTAAGGTGTTTGTGTCGCTTGTGTTATTTTATTTTGGATAGCCTATTGGCCATTTTGTGGGAAAGTAACTGTCCTTTTGGCTTTCCGCTGTTGGTGTTTCCATTAGGTCTGTTGTTGCTTGTTTTTGTTTTGGGCTTCAAATTTCGATTGGAAGCCATTTAGATTGGATTGGTGATACCCCAGTTTATTTCTAACCGTCTTATGACGTAACTAGGAAAGCCCTACAGATAAAAGTACTCTCCACATATTTACGAAGTGAAAACTCGTTTGGAATGAACAGGAATATGCAGCACCCGTCGATATCTATTTATAAAGCGTTTCCAGATATCTATTTATAAAGCGTTTCCAAAAAGTCAAACCAAGAAAAAATAAAGTTTCCTTTTAAAAGGAAGGCTTCCCCAGTTTGTAAAGTTGAAAATCCGCCATTTTTGTTCGCCTTGGAGCTATTGTCATACCCCGGCGTCGGCGTAAGCATCGGCATCCGCATTTGGTTGAAGTTTACCTGCAAGCAATCATTTGTGCTGTTTTACCGTATTTTCAAGTAAAGTTATCAACTGGTAAAAAAAAAATATATATATATATATATATATATTTCACATTCTTTTTCACTCGATTTCCCAGGTTTGGGGGCTTAAAAAGTTAATCTTTTCCTCTGTATTACCTCCCTTATAATTGGGGGGGGGGGGGCGTGATTTTATGACCCTTTCAACATTATTTCACTCATATCGAGCCGATCGTTAATCAGAGGTGGGCGAAAACCGGAGTACCCGGAGAAAAACCACCTGACCTTCCGTTGCAGAACTGGATGTCTCACATGTGACCCGAGCCAGGCTCGAACCACAGCGGTGAAAGACCTAATGATAAAGAACCAGCGCTCTTATCCACTAGGCCACCGAGGCTCGTCATACATTTTGTCAAATGCATGTGCGTAGCCAACTAAAACGCATCTTCTCTTCTACATATCCGAGAGCAGCAAAGGCGCTGGTAAAGCTGCGCGTACTCGCAGACTCGCCTGAGTCAGTGCTGGTCGCCTTTGTAAAAAAGACCCATGTCATGCCCATAAAGCCGATGCAATGTCATGACGTTGCATCGACGTTGTCGCTCTAAATAAGCACCTGGTAAGAATTTTACGGAAACTTTCAGTGTTACCCATTCAAAGGAGGACAATGTACGTAGAAACATATTCACGGACCCGGCGAGGAGCGAAACCGCAACGTCGGTTCGCATCTAACTGTAATGGTTAAAAAAAAAAAAAAAAAAAAATCGGCATTTATGAACAGCGAAGGCTGAATGTGGCGAGCTGCTCACTCGCACAAGTTTTATGCTGTTGGAAAATTTGTCTGAAAAGACAGACCATGTTAAACTTTTAAATCACTCGTATGACACGCAATTTGATTTCAGAGATGAACAATGGCACGTTTTGTAAGAAGGATCGAGGCACGATTGAGACAAGTTCTGCAATGGTTTAAACCTGTCTTTCTTATAAAGGAACGGTTAATAGTGTTCCTAAATGAAGAAAAAGTGACATATCACTTTCATAGAGACCACCCTTCAACAAGCACACTTGATTGATTTACTTCGTGAAATACAACTCTGAAAAATTGTTTTACACAATAAGTTATCAGGTAGTTAGACTATCTGCCTCTAACTGGACTCAATTTTTACTGATTTCTACTGTCAAACGCTCTTCGTAATTCTGAACGACCATGAAAAGTTTGAGACTCCGCGAGAAGTTTGACTCAAGTAACAGAAATAACTTTTGTAATCTATAACCTAGGCATTTGTTTTTTTTTTTTCTTTTTTTTTTTTTTTTGTTACAAATCCTTAAGAAAAGAAAAGCATTACATCAACAAGTCCGTGTTCTGAACAACGGTGATCTCGTTTTTTAAGGTAACCGGGCACTAGAAGCACATTGAGGCCTACCCATATGTACTGAACAACCCTATAAACCCAACTTTATATAGAAAAAATTGGGTGTACAGGGGTACATTGTTTTCCTTTTTTAGGGGGTTCAGAAAACCGAGAACCGACAATCTATACTTGGACTAGAAAAAAAAAGAATGTTGTTTTTTTTTCACATCACGAAAACCTGTCTTATACCCCTAGACAGTGGGTAGTCATTCCGCGTCATCGAGGTGGTTCTAACCAGTACCCACAATCTATGTTTAGAGCAGAAAAAAAAAATATAAAAAAAAATCTGAATTTTTTTATTGGACAATTTTCATTTGGGTGGCTAAATTCTGTATATATTTTCGTAATGAAAATGCTAGTTCATGAGATTTTCGCACATAGATCCAATGCATAAGACCATATATGATGTAGGGTAAGTTTCGAGTCGAAACAAACGCTTATTACGTCGAATACGGCAGTTAAGATAATTTCACTTTTTACATTGACCTTCAATTATTGGAATTAACCCATATATGCCTAGCGCCCCTTTTTGAGACATTGGTAAATAGTGCAGACCCAGATCAGACGCCGCATCCGATCAAGATCTAAACTGTTTGCTCAACATACATGCATTTTTGTAAAACTTATAAAAAAATGACATCCATACGGTTAGAAATTGACCACTCCAGACTAATAAAAGTGGAATATGTTTTGGCACCTATGGGTTAATTACGAGTACGTCAAAAGGGCGAAAGTGAAAGTAGGATCGGTTTCTACTGTAACTTTTTTTTTTCTTGGTTTGACTTCTTGGAAACGCTTTATAAATAGATATCTGGAAACGCTTTATAAATAGACATCGACGGGCGCTGCATATTCCTGTTTATTCCAAAAGAGTTTTCACTGCGTCAATATGTGGAGAGCAGTCTTATCTGTAGGGCTTTCCTAGTTACGTCATAAGTAGAAGTAAAACAAAGATCAGGAATTGATACAATTAACTTACTCCACCCATAAAAGACACCAAAGGGAAAGAAATACAAACATTAAGCGACCAGACCATAATGGAAACCTAAACAAAGGAAGGCCATAAGGACTGTTAATTTCCCACAAAATGGCCATATGGCCATGCAAAACCAAAAGACACAAGTGATACACACAGTAAGTAACAAACAACAACATAAATAAATCGCCACAGAAGACGGTTAGAAATAAACTTGGGTATCACCAATCCAATCTAAATGGCTTCCAATCGAAATTGGAAGCCAAAAAGTTACCTACTTTCACTTTCGTCCGTTTGTTGTAACCTCATAATTAACCCATAGGTGCCAAAAATATTCCACCTTTATCAGTCTGCAGTGGTCAATTTCTAGGCATGGGGATGTCAATTTTTGTTGTATGTTTTACAAAAATGCATGTACGTTGAGCGGACAGTTAAGATCTTGATCAGATGCGGCGTCTGATCTGGGTCTGCACTATTTGCCAATATCTCAAAAGATTGAGGCATATGTGGGTTAATTCCATTAATTGAAGGTCAATATAAAAAGCAGGAATTTTTGAATCCAGGTTTTGATGGTGAAATTATCTTAACTGCCGTATTCGATGTAATAAGCGTTTGTTGTGACTCGAAACTAACCCTTGGAATCATTATAAAACATCTATATGCTAAAATCTCATGAACTAGCATTTTCAGTTCATTACGAAAACACGCCTATTCAAATATATACAGAATTTTGCCACCCAAATGCAAATTGTCCGACAGGCAGATAGTTTAACTAGCTGATAACTTATTGTGTAAACCAATATTTCCGAGTTGTATTTCACGAAGTAAATCAATCAAGTGTGCTTGTTGTAGGGTGGGCTCTATGAAAGCGATAAGTCATTTTTTCTTCATTAATTTAAGAACATTATTAACCGTTCCTTTATAAGCGGTGGGTGAAGAGAAAGACAGTTTTAAACCATTGCAGAACTTGTCTCGATTGGCCTCGAATTCAGGCAGAAAGAGACCTCATATCCTACCAACATGGTCAATTTTACAAAACATGTTCATCTCTGAAATCAAATTGCGTGTCAGACGAGTAATTTAAAAGCTTAACATGGTTCAGTCTGTCTGACAATTTTCCACCAGCATAAAACTTGTGCGAGTGAGTAGCTCGCCACTTTCAGCCTTCGCTGTTTATAAATGCCGATTTTTTTTAACCATTACAGTTAGATGCGCACCGACGTTGCGGTTTCTACGTACATTGGTCTCCTTTCAATGGTTTAAGACGGAGAGCTAACACTGAAACAGTTTCCGTAAAAGTCTTACCAGGAAAATCGTGCGTATTTAGAGCGACAAGGTCGATGCAACGTCAAGACGTGGCATCGGCTTCAGGGGCATGACATGGGTCCTTTTCACAAAGGCGACCAGCACTGGCCCAGGTGAGACTGCGAGTACGCGCAGCCTTACCAGAGCCTTTGCTGATCTCGGATATGTAGAAAAGAAGATGCGTTTTAGTTGGCCACGCACATGTATTTGACAGAATGTATGCTTATAAGGGAGGTAATAAAGAGGAAATGATTAATTTTTTAAGCTCCAAAAGATGGGAAATCGAGTGAAAAGAATTTGAAAAATATATATTTATTTTTTTTTATACCAGTTGCTAACTTTACTTGACAATAAATTTGTACAACAGCACAGGTAAACTTCAACCAAATGCGGACACCGATGCTTACGCCGACGACGGACGTTGGGGGTATGGCAATAGCTCCCCATTACTTTCGAGGGCGAGCAAAAATGGCGGATTTTCAAGTTTACAAACTGGGGAAGCCTTATTTTTAAAAGGAAACTTTATTTCCCTTTGGTGTCTCAGATGGGAGCTATGTATTGATTGTATCGATCCCTGATCATTGCCTCTACTTCTGTTTCACCCATCAGATTCAAATGAGCACCCACTGGACATATTGTTTTTATTTTGAATTGAGAAAACAATTAATGACCAATAAATGAGTATCAGTAAATACCAACTCTATATTTAGAGCAAAATGCTATATAACACACAAATAGCTGTACAATAAAGGAAGGAACTGTACATATATTCAGCCTACGTAATTCTTTTGAAGTCCCAAGTGTCAGTACTGGCAACCTCATAGACCTACAGGGAAATGTAAACCATTTTCTACCTTCTTCTTTAATGGGGGTGCACTCCATCATAAAGGTTGCTGTACACCACACTGGTATGAGTTGTTTTCCTTCTATTGTGCTTTGTGTCCCGCATCTTCTGCTTACATTGTAACAGGTTACGGTCCCACCGTAGACTGCTCCTCAAATTCCTTTCATTCAGGCTGCCAATGTGCCTATTGACTGTGCATATATCCTCCTCAAGTAATGGCTACTGAATGGAGATTTCATCATCTGAAATAACAACTGTTTCTTCAGCCAGATTGCAATCTGGTAAACCTTAGATGCAGCCAGACTGGAGAACGGAATATGCACAACCTTGAACGTTACACCCCTTGAGCTGAGACATGTTTTTATTTCGTCTTTGTTATTGGGATTGTGATGGTAAACAATCTGAAACTGATCATTGGGCATGTTGTATTTCTATGTAAAACTGCATATACCTGCCGCAAGAACGACCCAAAACGGACCAGAACGTGCAGTTTGAATTGCATTTACTTTCCTTTTCATTGACGTTATAATATTTGAAGGTTGCCTCCACTCTGTACATACAATGTCCTGAACAGTGGTCTTTCCAAATAGCTTCTTTTCTATGAATTTCTTCAATTTCCCCGCTCTGGAATCCGTGCCGAATGACAGTTGTACATCATCCATCTGGAAGAAAGTATTTCTACATTATGTTTTATTTTTGCATGCAATGATATGGTGGATGGCAGAAGCTATTGAGAGTAGTATAAAGTAGATGTCTGAAGAATAGAAGTCGATGAGCAGCAGACATGCCACACACCATATAACTTAAACATCAATATACACACTGTATGTATGCTTACTGCTTTCCCATAGGTAAAGCATACATTTGTTTGCAAAGATGAATGAAACACATAGCCCTGAGTGAATTTATATGGTATGTGTATGGAGAAAATGTACAAACAGTGTAAAAAAGCAGTTTCGCATAGGAATACACTTGCCTACATTGAAGCGCCGGGTTCAGGACTTCCAACCTCGGGCTGTCAGACCAAGACCAGGGAATGTTTTCAGCTGTTGACACCATACCAGTCATATTTTGACTGATGGAAGTATGTCTGGAAATGAAAATGTTTACCTGACTGCAAGTAAGATTGATGTAGAAAGCTGCATAATTTTATATATCATCGTATGATGTTGCTGAGAGAGGATGCTTCACTCGTGGTCATTAAATCTGACATATAGGAAACAAGTCTTTAATTGCTTTGATAAAGTTCAAAGGAAATGGGCACGAATATACATTTCTGTTTGTCATATGATTATTATGATTATATGTATAAAATTGGAATTTATCACCTGTTATAATAAAGCTATCTGGTATGCACTAACCCTAGTTCTGCATATGAGTGGGTATTTGATGATAGTTCTTATTTCTCAACTGAAACGTATCATGCGTTGTGGGTAGTCATTTGAACTGTCTCTCCGAGAAGGTTGCAGTCATTACCCACACTTTCGTTGATAAATAAATGGAGTATAATATTTTTTCAATTGATTTTGATTTTTATTTAATCAATTGAAGGGGAAAAGTGTATATTTTATTCTTGCCTTTGGCACTCATGAAATATATATTTTCAGTTCACATTTTCTTTTTTTTTTTTTTTTTTTTTAACAAAAGTAAGAGATGCAAATCTTGCATTGGCACTGTAAATATGTTCTATAGAAGGGTTATCCTTTGGAAGCAAAGAATACACCACAGAACTGAAAAATATTAAGTGTGCATGTTTTATGGGCCAGACTAGCTAGCCAATTAGGCCTCATCAGTGACCCTCAAGTATTTTCAAATTTCCACAATGGAATCAATGATCCCAAAGGACAAGAAAATATAAACAACACTATGATGTAGGGCAGGGAGACTTTACGGCCGCCACACATTCCCAGACACCAGCTGTAGTGACATTAAATATGTTCTATAAAAGGGTTATCCTTTGGAAGCAAGGAATACACCACAGAACTGAAAAAATATGAAGTGTGCCTATTTTCTGGACCAGACTAGCTAGTTTTGGCCAATTAGTTCTCATCAGTGACCCTCAAGTATTTTCAAATTTCCACAATGGAATTAACGATCCCAAAGGAAAAGAAAATATAAACTACATAATGATGTAGGGCAGGGAGACTTTTTACGACCGCCACACATTCCCAGACACCAGCTGTAGTGACGTTAAATATGTAAAGTCAGGAACGCGGTTTTTGGCAAATGAAATATCAAAATCGCATTACGGTTCCAGAAAAAATAGTTCCTTGACTTTTTCAACAAATTGGCCTCTTCAGTTAAAATGTAAGTACTAGTCAAATTATTTTTGTTTCTCGTTTTGTTGAAATGAAAGATTGTGTACGCATATGAAGTAAATAATAAAAAGTAGTGTAAATTTTATTTGATATTGAAACGCGCAGGACAATTATCACGTGGCAGCAATCTGCTTTACACAGTTTGTTTTTTTAACTGGAATTGGTCAAAAGAATATCCCAAAAAGTTGTGAATGCATTAAAAATTAAATAAGTTAGAAGAGGTGCATTTGTTTCTGCTCAAAACGTTGTGATGAACCGGCTGATCTGGCACCATTGACATTGAAAACAGCTGATCTGTAATAACGTAAGTAGGTTTATTGATTTAATAGCCTTCTAATTGACTATGGTCTTGATTCGTTTACATCCGAACATATAAAATATATTTCGATTGAATGATTTGAGGTTTAACCTCCCCGTCAACATTGTATAGGTCATTTTGGAGACGTTGCTTCCAATGTTGTGGGACTTATACCCGACATTTAGATGAAATGACATCTCAAGCCCTGTTGCCCAATGAAACCAAAACGGTTTGTAAGCAAGGACGGTCCGACTCGTACCGCTTTGCCTGGGCAGGCGGTTTGTTTTTGTTATGGTTTGTCTTTGGCTGTTTGTGTCGCTTATATTATTCTGTTTTGGATAGCCTATTGGCCATTTAATCGGAAATGTATTTGCCCCTTTTGACTTTCCGCTGTTAATGTTTCCATTAGAGTCTGTTCTTTCATGTTTGTGTTTCTTTTCCTTTGGTGTCTCCGATGGAACCTGTTGGTTAATTGTATCGATTCCTGATCATTGCCCCCACTTCTATTTAGATCCTCTAAGCGGTTTACCAGTACTCATGTGTGGTCGGTTTCAGCTCTGAGTGGAAGTGCAGCCCATCTTTTGTTCAAGCCCGGCTGGACGGGGGAGGGGGGGGGGGGGTGCGTGATAAAATTGAATATCATAGTTGTTTCCAGGGTATTGTTAAAAATTCAAACTAACAATGATCGGGAATCGATACAAGTAACCCACAGCTCCTATCAGAGACACCAAAGAGAGAGAAACACAAACATGAAACAACAGACCCTAATGGAAACATCAATAGCGGAAAGCCAAAAGGACAGTTACTTTCCCACAAAATGGCCAATAGGCTATCCAAAATTAAATAATATAAGCGACACAAACACTCAAAGACACACCATAACAAAAATAAACCGCGACAGGAGAACTGCCTTGGAACGGTCAGCAGAAACGAATTTCCACTGGGGGGGGGGGGGGGGGGGGGGCTTAAATCGAGTTGACGTGGCCACAATCCTCGCCCTTACTTCCGTCGCGATTAAGACAAATAATTTGTTCAGTCTGCATGAAGGCCTCCTAACTCATCAGTTCAACATCTCCGTGAACACAAATAATCAAACAACCACAGAGATGAAACAATGGTGAGGACTCGACAGCAAGAAACCACTGAAATGCTGGAGCAAAAGAAAACCAACAGTTAGACTCCTATGGGTCCGACCAGAGATAGAGCATCAGGCACCAGTCAACATTACCTTGAATTAGATCTCTCTAATTCTCAATAAGCCTTTACACTGGAACCGTCATAGAATCTGAGGCCTGACCCACCGGCGTACAATTAAAGATGGAAGCAAAGTTGTCAACCATGATTGGGTTAACTACCATGCATGCAGTCTGTCGTGTAACATTTATATTGTACCCAATCTTTTTATATCGAAGAATGATTTTACGAAATTGGGTGCTGAAGTCTTTGCGGTTATATATTTTTCTGAACGTGTATACTTAGTCACCATTAAATTCGGGTTCCGATAGACCTAGTTGCAGAAGAGATTTAGGTCCAATATTGAATTTTGGAATTAAATCAGACTGACGTCTATAAAATGTTTAAAAGGCTTTGCGTAGGTGATGGTACCGATAACCCATGTTAAGAAGTTTAGCTGTTAGCAATTTATTACGAGTGTTGAATTCAGTTACTCATATGACTACACACTCTTGCAAATCGAATTACATGTAATTGCGAAATATAAACGCCATAGGATGGCGCACGAGGAACATCACCATCCAAAAAAGGAAAATTTAAAATCTCAAAATCAAAATCATCGCGTTTATCATAAATTTTGCACGAAACAAATCCATCTAAAATAGACAGATGTAAATCCAAAAACGTGACCTCGGGTAAATTTGACTGAACCAACCATCGAAATAGGTATTATCAATATTTAATAAATCATCCAAGTATCTAGAAGTGGGGCTCAAAGCTGCAATGATTTCAGACTGGTTTTCAGCAGAAAAGGACATCATGAAGTCTCTTTCATAACAAAACAAAAACAAATCAGCCACGAGTGGTGCGCAATTAGTACACATCGGAATACCCACAACTTGTCTAAATATTGTCAAGTAGAAAGCCTCCTAACTCACCGGTGCAACATTTCCGTGAACACAAATAATCAAACAACCACAGAGATGAAACAACGGCGAGGACTCGACAGCAAGAAACCACTGAAATGCTGGAGCAAAAGAAAATCAACAGTTAGACTCCGATGGGCACAACCAGAGACAGAGTATCAGACACCAACCAACATTACATTGAATTAGATCTCTCTAATTCTCTATAAGCCTTTCGTTGGAACCGTCATAGAATCTAAGGCCTGACCCACCGACGTGCAATTAAAGAGGGAAGCAAAGTTGTCAATCGTGATTGGATTAACTACCATGCATGCAGTCTGTCGTATAACATTTATATCGAAGAATGATCTTACGACATTAGGTGCTGAAGTCGTTGTGGTTATATATTTTTCTGAATTTATATACTAAGTCACCATAAAATTCGGGTTTAGAAATATTTGTTGCAGAAGAGATTTAAGTCCAATTTTATAATTTTGAAATTTAATCAGAATGACGTTTATGGTACCGAAAACTTTGACTTGCTTCTAAAACCAGAGCTAAGAAGTAGTCCCAAAACTTATGTATTTTCACCAGTGAAAATGTAAGATTGTATATTTCCATTAGCCCAACAACATCTTATTATAGATATGAATATAAGGTGTAGGTACCTGATAAATGCTGACACTAAAGTATTTTTGCGTGACATTGTTTTTCAAGTAGCAACAAATGAACATTGCTGTGCACACTGTAAATCTGTGGAACCTGATGACTTTCCAGCTTACTGTAAACATGACTGTAGAAGATGAAATTGGGTGTTACCGTGCTGGGGAAGTATTAGCACTTGGGATAAATCAAGGGTTAGTAGCTGACATGTCACACACCCAAAACAGATGCAAACTTGGTCGGGTACAGCATGAGCCATGTTTACGTAAGAAGACATTCTAGTGCACGCGCAATTGTAACGTGACGTCTGGATAGATGACGTCAAGAAATATGCGACAGTGTATCCTGAGATTTATCATACAGATACATTCAAAAGAAATCACAGTGTGTATATATTCAGATGGGGAATGAATAGAAAAGTGCATTGGAATGTTTCTGATACATTTTTGCAACCAATAATGCGGGGCGATAATTGTTGTGAAATTTGTTTTGTTTGTTTAAGGTTTAGCGTCCCCGTCAACACTGTAAAACAGAAGTGAAGGCAATGGTCAGGAATCGATACAATTAACCCACAGCTCCCATCAGAGACACCCAAAGGAAAGAAGCACAAATATGAAGCAACTAGACCCTAATTGAAACAACAGTAGCGGAAAACCAAAAGGATATTACTTTCCCACAAAATGGCCAACTGTCTTTCCAAAACAAATAATAAAAGCGACAAACACACCTAAAGACAAACCATAAGCAAAAATAAACTGCGACAGAAGAACCGCCTTCGAATGGTGAACGGTCAGTGAACGAATTTCCCGTGGGGGGGGGGGGGGGGGGTAAATGTTTTTTTACGTGGCCACAATTCTCGCCCTTATTTCAGTCGCGATTTAGACAAATAATTTTTTTTAGCCCGCAGGAAGGTCACTTAACTCATCAGTGCAACATCTCCGTGAACACAAACATCAAACAACCACAGAGATGAAACAACGGCGAGGACTCGACAGCATGAGCTGGTCATGCATGTAAAGGTCATTTTGGAGACGTTGCTTCCAATTTTATGGCACTTTTACCCGACATGAGATTAAATGAGATATCAAGCCCTGCCGCCCAATGGAACTTATATGGTTTATATGCATAGACGGTTCTTCCAACACTGCTTTGCCTGGGCAGGCTTAGATTCTCTAAGCGGTTAACCAGTACTCGTGTGCGCGTCGGTTTCAGCTCTGAGTGGAAGCATCATGAAGTCAATCTATTACTTCATGCCCCAGTGTGTTGAGGCAAATGTGAAATTTGTACATTCTGGAAAGTATAACTGGTTTCATGGTAGCAAATTAGGTTTTAAGGCTCCACTAACGTGTTGCTATAGAACAGACTTTGCGGCCGTTAACCGCTGATGTACCGACCCAAATGACAAACGAAAACCGTTACCCAGTGAATCATTGCTTGTATGAATGCATAAAAAAAAAAAAACAACAGAATAGACGCGCAAAAAGACTGACTTGGACAAGAGTCAAAACATCCGGCATTCCATGCTATTCCTCAACTATAAAGGTGGGGTCCAATGTCACCATGATTGTTTGAAAGACATCATCAGTGTCAAACCTTTGAAACACTTCTTTCGTTTTTGTTTTTAGCTAGAAAACTTATTCTAGCCAGTCCATGGTGTCGAGCACGTGTTGGTGTAATGACCCGGTGACAGAGTAGACTTTCGTGAATGAGTAAATGGGGATGCCAGGCGAAGTCTGGATATTCACATGGACCTCCAGCAGTTTTAGCTCTGGAGAGAGCTACAAACAGAGCACCAGGGTTTTGTGACTCAAACTAATGAGCTAGGAGGCCTTCATGCGGATTTAACAAATTATTTGTCGCAATCGCGACGGAAGTAAGGGCGAGGAATGTGGCCACGTAAAATCGATTTAAGCCCCCCCCCCCCCCCCCCCTGGGGAATTCGTTTCCGCTGACCGTTCCAAGGCGGTTCTTCTGTCGCGGTTATTTTTGTTACTGTTTGTCTTTAGGTGTTTGTGTCGCTTATATTATTTTATTATGGATACCCTTTTTGCCATTTTGTGGGAAAGTCACTTTTGGCTTTCCGCTGTTGGTGTTTCCGTTGGGGTCTGTTGCTTCATGTTTGTGTTTCTTTCCCTGATCATTGCCTCTACTTCTATTTTGTACCTGGGTCAGTAACAATATACCGATTGGTTTCTCCTCTTCTAATGGTCATACCCTGACACTGGTAGATACTAGTACCCCACCCAAGCCTAAGTGGAATCTGTTTTCGCTTACAGCAGAAGCAGTCTAATAGCCTTTCGTGTATTTGTCAAATTCGACCTTTACCACATCGGGAAAAGACTCTTTTGGACTCCTTTCATCGAAGTAGGGATGCCCATGACTTTCCCAATGGAGTGACCAAAAGGAACACGAGGATTACTGGTCAACATGACTTTTGAACCCCTGTCCAAATAGAGAATTTGATGTAAACCAACGGCAGTGTCACAGGTGTTTTTTTTTGCACGCACGCCATTATTAACTGCTGACACCTTTGCAATTGGTTCATTTTAATTGGCCTTCATGAGCAGGGTTTTGTTGTGATTCCATTCTGCTGCAGGAGTTGTAAACACAAAAAGGTTATTTGTATCCATGTCTTGTAACAGTTGGTCACAGTATGTAGCCTTTAGATTGTCCCACTGGAACTGCCGGGGGTGGGGGGGGGGGGGTAAATGTTTTTTTACGTGGCCACAATTCTCGCCCTTATTTCAGTCGCGATTTAGACAAATAATTTTTTTAGCCCGCAGGAAGGTCACTTAACTCATCAGTGCAACATCTCCGTGAACACAAACATCAAACAACCACAGAGATGAAACAACGGCGAGGACTCGACAGCATGAGCTGGTCATGCATGTAAAGGTCATTTTGGAGACGTTGCTTCCAATTTTATGGCACTTTTACCCGACATGAGATTAAATGAGATATCAAGCCCTGCCGCCCAATGGAACTTATATGGTTTATATGCATAGACGGTTCTTCCAACACTGCTTTGCCTGGGCAGGCTTAGATTCTCTAAGCGGTTAACCAGTACTCGTGTGCGCGTCGGTTTCAGCTCTGAGTGGAAGCATCATGAAGTCAATCTATTACTTCATGCCCCAGTGTGTTGAGGCAAATGTGAAATTTGTACATTCTGGAAAGTATAACTGGTTTCATGGTAGCAAATTAGGTTTTAAGGCTCCACTAACGTGTTGCTATAGAACAGACTTTGCGGCCGTTAACCGCTGATGTACCGACCCAAATGACAAACGAAAACCGTTACCCAGTGAATCATTGCTTGTATTAATGCATAAAAAAAAAAACAACAGAATAGACGCGCAAAAAGACTGACTTGGACAAGAGTCAAAACATCCGGCATTCCATGCTATTCCTCAACTATAAAGGAGGGGTCCAATGTCACCATGATTGTTTGAAAGACATCATCAGTGTCAAACCTTTGAAACACTTCTTTCGTTTTTGTTTTTAGCTAGAAAACTTATTCTAGCCAGTCCATGGTGTCGAGCACGTGTTGTTGGTGTAATGACCCGGTGACAGAGTAGACTTTCGTGAATGAGTAAATGGGGATGCCAGGCGAAGTCTGGATATTCACATGGACCTCCAGCAGTTTTAGCTCTGGAGAGAGCTACAAACAGAGCACCAGGGTTTTGTGACTCAAACTAATGAGCTAGGAGGCCTTCATGCGGATTTAACAAATTATTTGTCGCAATCGCGACGGAAGTAAGGGCGAGGAATGTGGCCACGTAAAATCGATTTAAGCCCCCCCCCCCCCAGTGGAATTCGTTTCCGCTGACCGTTCCAAGGCGGTTCTTCTGTCGCGGTTATTTTTGTTACTGTTTGTCTTAAGGTGTTTGTGTCGCTTATATTATTTTATTATGGATACCCTTTTTGCCATTTTGTGGGAAAGTCACTTTTGGCTTTCCGCTGTTGGTGTTTCCGTTGGGGTCTGTTGCTTCATGTTTGTGTTTCTTTCCCTGATCATTGCCTCTACTTCTATTTTGTACCTGGGTCAGTAACAATATACCGATTGGTTTCTCCTCTTCTAATGGTCATACCCTGACACTGGTAGATACTAGTACCCCACCCAAAGTAGAAGTAAAACAAAGATCAGGAATTGATACAATTAACTTACTCCATCCATAAAAGACACCAAAGGGAAAGAAATACAAACATTAAGCGACCAGACCATAATGGAAACCTAAACAAAGAAAGGCCTAAGTGGAATCTGTTTTCGCTTACAGCCGAAGCAGAAGCAGTCTAATAGCCTTTCGTGTATTTGTCAAATTCGACCTTTACCACATCGGGAAAAGACTCTTTTGGACTCCTTTCATCGAAGTAGGGATGCCCATGACTTTCCCAATGGAGTGACCAAAAGGAACACGAGGATTACTGGTCAACATGACTTTTGAACCCCTGTCCAAATAGAGAATTTGATGTAAACCAACGGCAGTGTCACAGGTGGTTTTTTTTTGCACGCACGCCATTATTAACTGCTGACACCTTTGCAATTGGTTCATTTTAATTGGCCTTCATGAGCAGGGTTTTGTTGTGATTCCATTCTGCTGCAGGAGTTGTAAACACAAAAAGGTTATTTGTATCCATGTCTTGTAACAGTTGGTCACAGTATGTAGCCTTTAGATTGTCCCACTGGAACTGCCGAAGCCACTGGGCCTCCATTTTGAAGTCTTGCGAAATAAGTGCTCCTTGCAATGCCGCTGGCAGCTTGATATTGTTAAGGAAGTACACTGGAGAGTCACAGTCGGGTTTTAACTGAACGCAATCGCCCAAAACGACAACAACAGGAATGCCGACTCATGACTGTTCAGAGCTTATCGTACCATGTCTGCATAAGAACTCCATCGAACCTAATGTTGTGCAACCAACAAGTGACCCTTCATCAATGAGTAATGCACAGTTTTGCTGCAGAAGTTCAACCCTCACTCCAGGTGGAATCATGTCTTGGGCAGTTGACGCCTTGAGGAAACTGGATAGTATGACCTGACAGTTAGTTGGCTCTCTTTCCTGTTCGACCCAAAACTTGCACAGACCTGTTGATCTGAAGGAGCTTTCTAAACGCATTGATCAAGCATTTGATAAGGAAGCTCTTGCCAGCTCCGGCCGTACCAGACACAAACAAAGAAAGCGATTCAACAGAACTTGGATTGTCTCGGTATTGGATTAGAGGAGAAGTGGAGGCAATGATCAGGAATCGATACAATTAACCCACAGCTTCCATCAGACACACCAAGGGAAAGAAACACAAACACGAAAAAACAGACCCTAATGGAAACATCAATAGCGGCCAGCATGACATGGTTGAATGCAAACCTCTGTTCCTTGTTCATGGGAGATTAATCTACGTCGGGGAGATCCAAGACGTCGTCAGGAGCAGCTGGCAGTTCATGAAGGTTTTCGATAAATTTGATGCCATGGTTTGAAAGACAATTGTAGTTGGTATTGCTCCAGTAATGGTTGGGGCCCCCATCATCGTACAAAAAGTCTGACACTGTGTTAACATAATCAGGATTCGGCTGCAACAGGCCGATCCAATCAGGCTGCTGAACATCACTGTCATCAGAGAGTTCAGATTCAGAATCTGAATCCTCATTATCAGGACCCCTGTCGTTTCGCCTTTTCAACAGCAGCCTTAACGAAATTTGGGCAATGCTCACTGTCCAAGAAGTCAATCATGATCTGAGAAGACCTCAGCCTAAATGTCACTAAATCTACGCCAGTTTGGCCAGTGAAGTAGTAACATAGAGCGTGAGTAGTCATCCCAGATCCTCGGAATAAAATAACTGGGCCCAGTATAGAAACTCCTGGGAGTCACATGACCCCGTGATAAACCCGGCTATGAAGATGATTCCCCAAACGAATACGGTAGTCCGCCATATTGGAATTGCCGATAAACTGCCAAGGGTTTGCCAGTTTGAGCAGCAAAATCTCACCTCTGTTCAATTAAAGGTAGATTAAGATTACTTCATAAATGACGAGAAATGAATAAGCTATTTGACTGTTATGATGAAAAATTAATTTCTATACCGATTACTAGTGATTAATGGAAAACTGCAGTCTGACAGCTTGTGTCTCTTGTTATTTTGACAGTTTCGCTTGACCACTATTCACACACCTGGCAAGATGGAAGACAGACGATACAATCATGCTTTGATCTGCTCAATGTTATATTAAAGCTATTCACTATTGCTATGAAATCTGTGGTTCTTTGATTATATGTGTTCACGGGGATGTTGCACTGATGAGTTAGGATGCATTCATGCGGACTGAACAAATTATTTGTCTAAATCGCGACGGAAGTAAGGGCGAGGATTGTGGCCACGTAAAATCGATTTAAGCCCCCCCCCCCCCCCCCCCTGGAAATCCTTTCCACTGACCGTTCCAAGGCGGTTCTTCTGTGGCGATTCATTTATGTTGTTGTTTGTTACTTACTGTGTGTATCACTTGTGTCTTTTTGGATGGCCATATGGCCATTTTGTGGGAAAGTAACTGTCCTTATGGCCTTCCTTTGTTTAGGTTTCCATTATGGTCTGGTCGCTTAATGTTTGTGTTTCTTT
Organism: Lucinisca nassula; assembly: GCA_963580285.1. Taxonomy (NCBI): domain Eukaryota; kingdom Metazoa; phylum Mollusca; class Bivalvia; order Lucinida; family Lucinidae; genus Lucinisca; species Lucinisca nassula. The sequence continues at coordinate 69,794,437 of OY757015.1, forward strand.
CCCTTTGGTGTCTTTTATGGGTGGAGTAAGTTAATTGTATCGATTCCTGATCTTTGTTTTTCTTCTACTTTTAAAATGCTTTGCGTGCCGGGGGTTAGCAGCGTCCGTAGGACTTCACATCAACATGAATTGGTGGGTGAAGTTAAAGCCCCAACCACCTCAACGAAACGCTAGACTTAGTCTAGGCCTCGCTTGAGGGTATTGCGAGTCTCAAACAAAAGAAACAAAATATGGGATAGTGTAAAGTAGCACTATGTGCTATTATTCTGCATCAAGCCATTCAAGGGCCATTATTCTATTCTATTCTGTATTTCAGGGAGTGACAAGAAGAAACAAGACAATGAATGTGGAAATAAAATAATTTTATGCTCTAATGATGCTAAATAAAATATTTTATAACAATATGCGGTCTTTGTTGTGATTTATGACTAGCGGTGTATGAAGGACAACGGTAGATTGAAATATGAAATTATTCTATGGACGGTTTGACGTACACCATTAAGAAAAAACACGCCTACACAAATAAATTGTAAACTTTACCGCCGAAAACAAAAACACGAAGGCCTCGGTGGCTCAGTCGGATGCGCGTCTGACTGGTGATCAGGAGGGCGCGGGTTCGACTCCCGCCGGGGTCGGCAACATTCTTTCGTGGAGATTGATCATGAAATCTTTTCTACGGTCATTCTCTCCCTTCCGCTGATTCAAGAAGGGCAGTTGTCAGTTTCTGGCGAAAGAATGTGCACTGTACTGGTTAACCGCTTACGTATAAGCCTGCCCAGGAAAGTGTTGATAGGTAAACTGACCGGCTCAAAAATGACCTAAATAGTGTTGACTGGGCCGTTAAACTCCAATACAAACAAACAAACAAAAACACGAACATTAAGATGGAAAAAAATGTGATATTTTTCTTATTTCTTCTCTAAATATAGATTGTGGTTATTTTAGAGCAGAAATAAGAAAAATAAGATATACCCTGTAAATATGTTCTATAAAAGGTTTATCCTTTGGAAGCAAGATATGCACCTCAGAACTGGAAAATATGAAGTGTGCATGTTTTCTGGGCCAGACTAGCTAGTTTCGGTCAATTAGGCCTCATCAGAGACCCTCACGTATTTTAAAAATTCCACAATGGAATCAATGATCCCAAAGGACAAGAAAATACAAACTCCACTATGATGTAGGGCAGGGAGACGTTTTACCGCCGCCACACATTCCCAGGTTTACTATATAAAATTGGGGTTAAATTATATAGACGTGTTTTCGTGATGCTATTGAATACAATTGCATGTTTGGACGGTAGCAAAGATTACAAACTAGCCAAGGCAAAATGACCACAAACAGTAATTTTATGCAATGGCGGTTAAAAATGTGTTAAATTAATACTGTAATACAGAGCAAGTCTCAGAATAATTCTTAATGAGACACTTATCTACTACTGAGTAGATTTCTAAACTAACATGTCTCTTTAAATAAAGAAAAGAGAGAGAAAATATAACCAAAAGCCAGTTTCTTTTTATTCGTCTGTAAAGTAAACCCCTCTAATAAAATATATAAATTTTGGCCGAAAAATTGCTGCTCAAAAATAGACAACCAATTCAGAAATACAAAAAAAAACCCAAAAAATTGCAGCAAAAATAAACGTGACTTTCACTAACCAAAGATAATCCGAGACAGACTCGAGAATCCCAAGAAATCGTTTCAATAATCCCAGGCTCCCATCTCCCGAACCCAGATGATGATCCCCGAACCCTAGAAGTTTCTGTCCGGGAAGTTGGGATTCCTGGATAGAAACTGTCAGGAATTGGCCGCTCCCGGACGAAAAAGGTCTGGGAAGATGCCGCCCCAGAGAAATTTTGACCCGCCATCTTGGATTTGCCGATAAAATTCACCCCAGTACCCGACTTCAACCGGCAAATATAAAGCCGCCTCGAATGAAGCCCAACAAGTTATTTTAACCAAAATGACCCAAAAAGAATAAATTTCACGACTGTCATAACTAGAATTTTTTCTATAGTACCGATGGCATGAGATACTGTGTGGAGTTTGACTTGACGGGTTTGTTTTGACAGTTACGCTTCATCGATCAATAACAGGTTCCCATTATTCCATGTTTGCACACCAAACAATGGACGACACTGACAACAACATGCTACGGTCTAAACAATTTCGTGATCAAAGCAGCTGATTAACAGCAAAAATGGATCAAATTAACTTGCAAAGGAAAGGTAATCACACTACTGAAGAGGGTTACGGTTGACAAGTTTGCATCTTTTCAGAATAATTAAGTATTGAAATGTGTAAACAGCTGATTTGTGAACCAGAAAGAAAATTGTAACACTGGTTAAAATGAAAGTTCGTACCGAATATCATGAATGAGTTCTTCAGAAAGCGATTCTAACATGCAAATGTTTAAAAAGTCAGTGAACCATGAAATGTAGGTCTTGGTCAAATATGGATGCTTGCATTAAAATTGCCATCCCTATATGCAAATTTGCATCCCGTATCATGAAAAAGTACCTTATAGTTCTTCAGTATGGACTCTTACATTAGGGTGAATGCTAGAATAAATGCAAACGAATACAAAGACAGTGAACAATGAAATGTAGGTTAAGGTCAAATAAGGATGTTTGCATTTAAGTCGCCATCCCAAGAAGCAAGTTTGTATCCAGTATCATTTCCGAGGTTCTAATAGTTCTTGTTTGCTCTTACATTATTGAACGCAAAGGTCGACGGGCAAACAGATGGAAGAACGGAAAATTAGATTTCTGATCATTGCCTTCACATCTATTTTATTCTATATCGCGCCATGCTTAAAGCAGATGTAACAGTAATTGTCCTGGGATGATTTTGTTATGTGCATGTAAAACTACGATCAAATCGAAAACGAAATTTCACAAGTTATTAAAAATTTCAAAAGATACAGAGTGCAAAAGAATAGTTTTTATACTGAGAACTGCAACTGGTCAGTTTGTTTCAGCTGGGCCACAGTTACAATATTTTAGTTAATACTAATTTATTTTAGCTCGATTGCGATGAAAGCTGCAAGCTTATTGAATCGCCCTCGAACACTCATTCCGGGTGTTTTCACGCGCGCGCGAGAGAGGCAGTGACTTTTACACCACTGCTATCCATTTACACCTGGGTGGAGTGGAGCATTGTCATTACGTGTCTTGCCCAGGGACACACCTCGATACCGGTGGCCGGTTCGAACGCACAACCTCTCGATCATAAGTCGAACGTGTTAACCACTGCGCTATCGAGGCTGACAATATTTTGCAACAATAAAAAATATTGAACTGTAGCAAACAGTGTTCTCAAATAATAATGGATATTAGAAGTGATGGCAATGATCAGGAATCGATACAATTAACCCACAGCTCCAAACAGGGGCACCAAAGGGAAAGAAACTCAGTCATGAAACAACTAGACCCTAATGGAAAACTCAATAGTGTAAAGCCAAAAAGACAGTTACTTGCCCTCAAATTGGCTATCAAAAAATAGTATAAGCGATACACACACTCAAAGACAAGACATAAAAAAATAAACCGCGACAGAAGAACCTCATTGGAACAGTCAATGAAACGAATTCCGCGGTGTGTGTGTGAGGGGGGGGGCTTAAATCGATTTAACGTGGCGAAAAAATGGCCGATAGGCTATCCAAAATAAAACAATATAAGCGACACAAACACCCAAAGAAAAACCATAACAAAAATAAACAGCGACAGAAGAACCGCCTTAGACCGCTCAGCGGAAAAGAATTCGACTGGGAGGCTTAAATCGATTTTATGTGTCCACAATCCTCGCCCTTACTTCCGTCGCGATTTAGACAAATAATTTGTTCAGTCCGCATGAAGGCCTCCTAACTCATCAGTGCAACATCTCCGTGAAGACTAAAAGCAAACAACCACAGAGATGATACAACGGTGAGGACTCGACAGCAAGAAACCACTGAAATGCCGGAGCAAAAGAAAACCAACAGTTAGACTCCGATGGGCCCAACCAGAGACAGAGTATCAGGCACCAACAAACGTTAGATTGAATTAGATCGCTCTAGTTCTCAGTAAACTTTTACGCTGCTATCCTCATAGAATCTGAGGCCTGACCCAACGGCGTGCACTTAAGGGAAGGAAAGTCGTCAACCGTGATTGGGTTAACTACCATGCATGCAGTCTGTCGTATAATATCTATGTTTGACCCAATCTTTTTATATCGAAGAATGATTTTACGAAATTGGGTGCTGAAGTCATTGTTGTTATATATTTTTCTGAATTATTTAAGTCACCATAAAATTCGGGTTCCGATAGACTTGTTGCAGAAGAGATTTAAGTCCAATATTGAATTTGAAATTAAATCAGAATGACGTCTATAAAAGTTTGAAAATGCTTTGCGTAGCTTATGGTACCGACAACCCCGATCAAGAAGCCCAGCCGTTAACAATTAATTACGAGTGTTGAAGTCTGTTACACAACTACATACTCTGGCAAATCGAATTAATTTGGAAATGTAAACGCCATAGGATGGCGCACGAGGAACATCACCATCCAAATACAAGGAAAATTTACAATCTAAAAATCAAAATCATCGCGTTTATCATAAATTTTGCAAGAAACAACCCCATTTACAATAGATAGATGTAAATCAAAAATCGGGGCCTCGGTATCAGCATAATTTGCTTTATTTAACTGTAGTTACGGATGGGTGGTAAATCTGACTGATCAAACCATCGAAATAGGTATTATGAATATTTAATAAATCATCCAAATATCTAGAAGTGGAGCTAAAAGCTTCAATGATTCCAGACTGGTTTTCAGCAGAAAGGGACATCATGAAGTTTGTCTCATAACAAAACAAAAACAGATCAGCCACAAGTGGTGCGCAATAAGTACCTATCGGAATACCCACAACTTGCCTAAATACCAAATCTTATATAAATATTGCCAAGTAGAAAGGTGAGAGCTTCACACACTTTCGGACATGACCATAAAGTATAATGTTTATGGTCTTCAGAAGTGAAAAAAGCATTTCTTACATTTCATGCAATTAAGCCGTAACTATACCAAATTGAGTGACACAGAGGCCTTTCTGATATTTAATCTTCATCAGTGTGTCTTAACCCCAAAGTTCTGAAACCAAAACGGATGGTGGACAAGACCCGGCAAACACAGCACATCCCCCTCCGACCACACACCGACCGACGTAGCTCGTGAGACAGGTCAACTGGAGGCATCGGGCAAGATAGAGGGAGTCTTCCATATGAAATGTCAATTCAATGAAATCATTAAGTTTTTGTTTTATAAGATTATGAGGAAGTGTAGTGTAAAGGGTGGAAAAATCATAAGTAGACAGACTTCATGTGTGGAAATGTGTGGCGGCCGTAACAAGTCCCTGCCCTACATCATAGTGTAGTTTATATTTTCTTGTCCTTTGGGATCATTGATTCCATTGTGGAATTTTGAAAATATTTTGAGGGTCACTGATGAGCCCTAATTGACTGAAACTAGCTAGTCTGGTCCAGAAAAAAATGTACACTCCATATTTTCCTGTGTTGTGGTGTATTCCTTGCGTCCAAAGGATAACCCTTTTATAGAACATACTTAACGTCACTACAGCTGATGTGTGGGAATGTGTGGCGGCCGTAAAAAGTCTACCTGCCATACACCATATTGTAGTTTATATTTTCTTGTTCTTTGGGATCATTGATTTCATTGTGGAATTTTGAAAATAGTTTGAGGGTCACTGATGAGGCCAAATTGGCCGAAACTACCTAGTCTGGCCGAGAAAACATGTACACTACATTTTTTCCTGTTTTGTGGTGTATTGCTTGCTTCCAAAGGATAACCCTTTCATAGAACGTCTGGATTTCAATTTACAGTTGACTCTCGTTATCTCGACCTCGCCTATCTCGATCCTATCACTTATGTCGAATCGATTTCTAAGTCCCGCATATTTGCCCTATATATTTATTGTATTTCAACTTCGCATGTACCGAACTACTTTTAAGTCGACACTTCGGCTATCACGCCCATCATTTTCAGCCCCTGAATATATTTTTCACTGTTTTTACTACTGCGTATCTCGAACCGAAATTCATGATGTAAAGAAGGGAAAAAAAAACCATGATGCCGGTCTTTCAGTTAAAGAAAATAATAATAGATCTTTACAAAACAGTTCATTAATACTCACAATGTTTTTAATTTTCCAATTTGTCCAGGTGTGTGGTTCGCAATTAAAATTAGCACAAACAATCACTTTACCGCTATTGCGAAAATCACGTGCATGTAATGTAGACTAACACGCGGTGCTCAGCCTTTGATCTTAACACCTTCTCGTTTCAATGATTTCGAAGATTTCCGTGATAAAAAGCGGCTCTGATTTGTATTAAAGTATGATTAGGTGTGAAAAGACTCTTTAATTGGTTGTTTTACGTACTCGTCATAAGTGTCTAAATTGAGTACTGTCCCTTGTCCCGATGCACATACAAACAGTGTAGATCTAAAAAAAGATAGCTCATGACCGGCTTTCTCGGCAGGACCTAAACAGTTTATATCAGTACGAGGAACAACCATATGACGTATCACATTTACTGCTAACCGAAGTGATATAATCACAAGCGGGGAACCAGTCCATTTAAGTACATACCTATTTTTAGCTTATTTGGATACCCAAATTTGCAGGAATTTTAAACGACAACAAAACAAAGAAATCTTTTATAATCGCTACACTTCGACAAGCTCCATTACTTTCATAAACAAATTTTAAAAACTCAATAGGCTGTGCATGTAAGTGCTATTACTCTAGAATAACCAAGAAAATGTTCCAAGCATATCACGGCAAATAATGGGCTCCGACATGCATGTGACGTCACCGTTTGGTTATCTCGTACTGCGGATAACTCGAACTTTTTTATCCGGTCCCGTGAGGTTCGAGATAACGAGCGTCGACTGTATTTAAAACTTCATTAGAATTTTTTATAGACCAAAACGGATTTTTACCTGATCTTTCGAAGACTTTGTCGCAATATTTTATCACATGTTTTTGATGGCAGTAAAACATAAAGAAAATAATTTTGAGAGTCCAGTGGTGGTACAAGAGCTTGAATTTGCAATAAACCGTGCTTTGTATGGTTTTTATGAAGTTTAGGCAACCAATACAACTTAGGAAGCTTGTCTTGACCTTTTGTAACACCGACAGAAAACTTGGTGGCTGAATGACAAATGTGGTCATCAACTAAAGCCATCTCTACACCTAAAGGCTGAAGTTCATAGGCCTTAGTACCACCAAGTTCTTGCTGAAGAGTGTTAACATAGTGAAGCCGTCAAACAACGACCATATTGTTAGCGGCCTTATCAGCTGGAGCCAAAACAGTCTTCCTATGAAACTCTTAAATACCTAGTTTAAGGTGACGTAAAGACGTCTTACGTTTAAGAGATAATAAGTTCGTATTTTGCGAATAAAAAGAAATGTGTTCTTTCTTTTATCTCAGACTGCTAACTTTCCATTCCGTAAGAGATTTATGCTCAACATATTTTCGTTTACACCATCGATTACCACTTTCATTCAAGGCATAGGCGATTCCATCTCAACACTTATTGAAATCAATAATGGGCTCCGACATGCATGTGACGTCACCGTTTGGTTATCTCGTACTGCGGATAACTCGAACTTTTTTATCCGGTCCCGTGAGGTTCGAGATAACGAGCGTCGACTGTATTTAAAACTTCATTAGAATTTTTTATAGACCAAAACGGATTTTTACCTGATCTTTCGAAGACTTTGTCGCAATATTTTATCACATGTTTTTGATGGCAGTAAAGCATAAAGAAAATAATTTTGAGAGTCCAGTGGTGGTACAAGAGCTTGAATTTGCAATAAACCGTGCTTTATATGGTTTTTATGAAGTTTAGGCAACCAATACAACTTAGGAAGCTTGTCTTGACCTTTTGTAACACAGACAGAAAACTTGGTGGCTGAATGACAAATGTGGTCATCAACTAAAGCCATCTCTACACCTAAAGGCTGAAGTTCATAGGCCTTAGTACCACCAAGTTCTTGCTGAAGAGTGTTAACATAGTGAAGCCATCAAACAACGACCATATTGTTAGCGGCCTTATCAGCTGGAGCCAAAACAGTCTTCCTATGAAACTCTTAAATACCTAGTTTAAGGTGACGTAAAGACGTCTTACGTTTAAGAGATAATAAGTTCGTATTTTGCGAATAAAAAGAAATGTGTTCTTTCTTTTATCTCAGACTGCTAACTTTCCATTCCGTAAGAGATTTATGCTCAACATATTTTCGTTTACACCATCGATTACCACTTTCATTCAAGGCATAGGCGATTCCATCTCAACACTTATTGAAATCAATTTTAGAAGGAAATCAATATTTCGGTCCTTTAGATATTATATTAAAAGTCTTAATGGCAACAACCATCGATTTTGCTTTCTATCATTCATTAATAAATACATGAAGGTTGGTATAATTTTCTCTAAATCTTTATATAAAACTGGTGAATTTTCAACCAATGTGCACTTCAAACAAAGCAACAAAAGTTGTCTAACTATATACCTATGAAGTCTTAGATATACTTTAGCTCAAACCCATCTTTATCAAGGCTTGCTTTACAATAGAACTCTGCGTCTTCATCCGTTGGCAGTCTTTTTGTTCTCTGAAATCTAGTTGACATTTTTCTTGCACACCAGACAAGGGAATCCGTGATTTTACCCTGGGATAGAAATTTATGTTCTGACCCTGGTGTTCCGACCCCAAATCGAATAAATGTTTGATAAATGCACTGGTTGATTACAACCTCATGCGCGGCGTCGTCATGCGTGACGTCACTAAACATTCCTGTTGTGTCATCACAAAATGGCGGACGTCGGTAACCGAAGTGACAGCAGCATTAACAAGATGTGTTTGTGAAACACTGATGCCCCCGGACAGCGCCAATGTTAATGTTTTTAAAAATTTTGAAAAAAAAATAGGTCAAAGGTCAAGTTCAAGGTCACAAGATCAAAAATTATGGTACCACTGGAAAGGTCTTGTGATAAGGTATACACATGTGAAATATGAAAGCTCTATCTATTACCATTCAAAAGTTATGCCCAATGTTAAAGTTTTTGCAGACGGACAAACAGACGGACAGACCAAAAACTATATGCCCCCGAATCTCTTAGATTCCGGGGGCATAAAAATTCGCAATAGAAATGGAAGGTATGCAAGAAAAAGAATCCAATATGGGTGTGAGGGGTGGATAGAAAAATCCGTCCCTCGGGATCACTGTCCGGCATCACTCGGCAAGCCTCGTGATGCCGGACAGTGTCCCTTGGGACGGATTTTTCAATCCACCCCTCACATCCATATAAGATTCTTATATTATCACCCACAAAAGGTGTCGTAGGAAAGCATAGCCGTCGTGTTTCGCACCTTGTCTACCTTGGGAAAGTTTTTTTTTGTGTGTTTTTTTAAACCGCTGTAACCTAAAGTTAATTCCAAACTTTATGAACAAATATATTCCAAAAATTACATTGTTCCATCAAATAGTATTAAAGTATAAGGCAAAATCAGTGATTAATAAAATATAGGTCAAATTGACCTACATATATATATCAAAGTCAATCATCTGGCAATATAGAACAATCATCTGGCAACATGGAACTCATATTCCCGAAATAGCATTACTCCATAAACAAGAGGCCCACAGGCCACTATGCTCCTTTGAGCTCAGGGGGGGGGGGGGGGGGCATTGCCCACTGGTGGCTATATATTTTAACAAGATATGATTATAATCTACTTGTTATAAATAAGTTCTGAAGTTAGATCCTTTGTAAGCAAAAAATACACCAAATAAACGAAACTAGCAGACTCGGTTTTATTGAGTCTGTTCATGACCAGTACTGAAATGTGCAACACCGGACACGCCCCTAGCACCGGCTTAAGCAGAACTCTATTTTTAAAACGATTTAAAATGAACTCAATCATCCCAAAGGACCAGAAAGTATAATCTGCACTATGATGATGTACGGGGAGACGTTTTACGGTCGCCACACGGCACTACACCAGCTGCAGTGAAGATAAATAAGTTCTGAAGTTAGATCCTTTGGAAGCAAAAAATATACCAAATAAACGAAAATAGCAGACTCGGTTTTATTGAGTCTGTTCATGACCAGTACTGAAATGTACAACACCTGCCACGCCCCCTAGTCTTCCAAAATTCTTCCAAAAGAATCCCCATATCCACATGAGCATCAATGTAGACAATGTATCTGAAATATCAAGTCTTATTGAAGTAGAGGGGTGGGATATGGACCAAACAGAGCCCTGGTTGGTATCAATAATTGCATCTTATCTTAAGGAACAAGAATATATATAGTTTAGGGTTGGGATCTGTATGGTTCCTGAGATGTAATATGTTCTATAAGAGGGTAATCCTTTGGAAGCAAGGAATACACCACAGAACTGAAAAAATATGGAGTGTACATGTTTTTTGGGCCAGACTAGCTAGTTTCGGCCAATTAGGCCTCATCAGTGACCCTCAAATATTTTCAAAATTCCACAATGGAATCAATGATCCCAAAGGACAAGAAAATATAATCTACACTATGATGTAGCTCAGGACTATTTCAGCTCAGGACTATTCTCAGCTCAGGACTATTTTCCCAACCTACTGTCAGAGACAATCGGTCCACCAGTACTCTCAGTGCTTTGATTTCTTCGTGGGGTAGTTGAGTGAGGCAATCTTGTGTCACTGGGGAGTCCAGCTTATATTGACTTACAGTTGGGCAACACCTGCTGTCCTTGCAGCAGGTAACGGTAGAGAGTGTGTGTGTGAGGGGGGTGTTGTTATTTCTTCTGTTTCTACACTTCCATTCATTTTCCTCTTTCTCCTCTGTCCCTCACTTTCATCTCCTCTACAATCTTAAATCAAACAAACGAGCACAGTCCAGAATTTTCTTCTTACGCTGCGCCATGACGTCTTAGGGTAGTACTTGGATTTTGTTTTACAGAGTGGGGAGGGTGCAAACGCAGCCCCCTCCCATCTTTTGGAAATTATTTCAGATTCATACAGTTTTTTTACCCCACTGCAAAATACCTGAAATTCGCATCCTCAACCCACCCCTTTTCAATGTCTGCGCACGTCCCTGAATCATGTTCACAACTTTGTTGCAAACATATGGCGAACAGTGCCGACCTAATCAGAAGAAGATGTATATCCGATCTTGGTCTACGCTGTATGTCTAATAACGGTACCACCTACAAAGTCTTGGCTACTCATTTTTGCACTTAAACAATTTATATTAGATTCGGTACTAAGTTATTTAGACAAATTGTGGGTATTCCGATGGGTACGAATTGCGCACCTCTTGTGGCTGATCTGTTCTTGTATTGTTATGAAAGAGACTTCATGTTGTCGCTTTCCATTGATAACCAATCTGACTAGTCGGCGATCACATTTACGGAGCATCTTTAGAGTCGATTGATCGCCGACTAGTCCCCGATCATGTTTCACTTGTTGCAAGTCAGTCGCCGATCATACGCCGATTCTTCGGTGACAAGTCGCTGATCAATCGCCGGCTTTGGGCAACATTAATTGCCGATTGTTCGGCGACCGGTCGCCGACATGTCGGCGATCACATTTACGGAGCATCTTTAGTTGCAACAGTTGCAAAGGTCGCGTGCCAGTTGCAACGAAATCAGTTGCAGAGAGGTCGCATCGCAGTCGCAAGGTCTGTGAGACCGGGCTATTGCAATGTGGCTCACTGTCATCAAATTTCAAAATATCACATAATTTAACTGTTTTTTTTATCTGTTTGTAAACATCACCATCGCGGTACCAAAGGAATTTGTCATCAGACTATGTATGTCATTTCGTGTATATCTTTCAGAAGTATTTTAGGGGCACCTTATCGGGCTGCAGATCCCGTGCCCTTCGAACCTACAGGAAATGTATGTTGGGGCTGACTTGTCGCGGAAGCAACCCTTATTACTCGGTACAATATGAGATATGCTTGACTAGAATTTCAGTAATGTAAATATGTAATAGTATTTGAAAAATGAATACTAATTTATGTTACTGGCAAGATTGGGCTATAATTTCATCCTTGAACAACACTAATGTCTATACATAACTTTAGATCAAAATTATCACAAGCAGTTGCTCCAACTACAACAGCAAATTATATAATGCTATAAATCAAGTAATTTCGTGCTGCCTCAGGACCTGTAACTGGGTCAATGCGAAATTATTTGATTAATGACAATTTTATTTATTGACACAATTAAAAACATGATTATTGATGTTTTTACCTCACTAAACCTCAGTTAATATTAGTTGAGCTGGTGTTAATACGGATGACCTCAGATAAATGCAGGATAGTCATTTAATAATATACAGTAACTCTCCAAACACAAGTGGAGAAAAATACAATAACAGAAATGTACACCAATATACTGGCACCCCTATGCTGGGTAAAATGTCAAATCGGAACTTTGAAAGTCTTCCATTGTTTGGGAAAAAGCGTCATTTATTATGCAATTCAGCTACAAATTCTGCTTATGAAGTGAACTGTGTTATACACTCATCACTTTACCTGACATATGTATGCATAATGACTAAAACTGCCTAGGCTCCGTGAAAATTTCTCTAGATATTGAATTCTGCTTTACATCATAGAACATCTAGTAAAGAGCCTTTATCTTTCTTGTTGATAACATGTTCCTTTAGACCGTGGTACATAGACATGGGATTTCAGCCGTAAATTTCATGAGAAAAATATGTGACCGAGAATATTGATACCTGCAGTTGTACATGAAACCCTGGAATACAAAATACCTGTATATGTAGGCTTAAAATACCTTTATCTAACAAAATCTCAAGCACATATATTTCCTTATTCAGAAAATTATGTTTAATTACAGCAACTACTTGACCTGCTTTCGTCGTTAATGGAGGACCCGAGTTGAGAAGGGGAGAAGATTATGGACAAGAAGGAAGGGATATCGTTTATAAGCCGTCGCTATATCAGACAAAGAGTTAATATATGAATGGCAGTGTGAAAAGCCGCCACAGTACAGAATATACAGGTAAGATTGATGCGCGGGGTGAAACATGTTCAAAATTAAGCAAGAAAAAATATTACACATTTAATAGGACAAGACAGAGGTGTTAAAATAGGGAAAGTTTTAAATTTAGATGGTAAATGCAATCCAGTGTGCAAAAAATCCTTTCACTGTCACCACATTTATTATTATTTCTTAAATTTACTAAACTAATGTTCTGATGCTCCAAAAGTAAAGGTGCCTCCACATCCAGGACAATCGGAAGAACATCTGGATGAAAAGTCTCTCTGCGTTGATGTTGTAGAGTATCTCGTTGTTTTTTTGTTTTGGTGCAAAAGTTGTTGTAATCTTGTAAAAGAACGTACGTCTTAACCTCTTCAGTCTTGGTTAAGATGTAACCATCGTCACAAGAGGAGAAAGACTTTGGCTTAATCTGTAGTGCTCTTTTTTAATAGATGAGGAATACTTGGGAGTCATGGTACGGGAGGAAAGAAGATGGAGCCCCGGCGAATAGTATCCTGGGGTCATGTAGCAGATATACATAACGATCTCCAACTGGTTCCAGCGGTTTGAAATAAGGTCGTAGTATGTTATGCCCCCCTCACCCCCGGCGTCCGTCCGTCTGTCTGTAAACTCTTCGGTTCCGGATAACTCCTCCTACAGTTAACACCCAATCAAGTTGAAAATTCAAACATAGGAAACCATGATATGGGACAGCGCATATTGTTCGAGGTTACGGTCCACCAAATATTTATAGAGTTATGCCCCTTTGAATATTTTTTTAAAATGTTTGTTTCTTGGTTAAGATGTAACCATCGTCACAAGAGGAGAAAGACTTTGGCTTAATCTGTAGTGCTCTTTTTTAATAGATGAGGAATACTTGGGAGTCATGGTACGGGAGGAAAGAAGATGGAGCCCCGGCGAATAGTATCCTGGGGTCATGTAGCAGATATACATAACGATCTCCAACTGGTTCCAGCGGTTTGAAATAAGGTCGTAGTATGTTATGCCCCCCTCACCCCCGGCGTCCGTCCGTCTGTCTGTAAACTCTTCGGTTCCGGATAACTCCTCCTACAGTTAACACCCAATCAAGTTGAAAATTCAAACATAGGAAACCATGATATGGGACAGCGCATATTGTTCGAGGTTACGGTCCACCAAATATTTATAGAGTTATGCCCCTTTGAATATTTTTTTAAAATGTTTGTTTCTTGGTTAAGATGTAACCATCGTCACAAGAGGAGAAAGACTTTGGCTTAATCTGTAGTGCTCTTTTTTAATAGATGAGGAATACTTGGGAGTCATGGTACGGGAGGAAAGAAGATGGAGCCCCGGCGAATAGTATCCTGGGGTCATGTAGCAGATATACATAACTCTTCCTATAGTTTACACCCGATCAAGCTGAAACTTCACACATGGTTAGACCATGATGTGGGGCAGCGCATATTGTTTCGAGGTTCCGATCCACCAAATAATAATAGAGTTATGCAGCTTTGGATTTGTTGTAAACTTTTCATTTCCAGATAACTCATCCTACAGTTTTCATCCGAGCAAGCTGAAACTTCATCCAAAAGCGGTGTGAATCGGCACGTCCATGCTTATGAACCCTTTTGGTTTCATTTTGGGTGGCAGGGCTTGAGATGTCATTTCATCTCAATATCGGGTAAAAGTCCCACAGAATTGAAGCTATGTCTCCAAAATGACCTTTACAGTGTTGATGGGGACTTAAACCTCAAATCAAACTAAACTCCTACATTTTAGATCCGATGATGTTGAAATTTGACATACAGTAAGACCAGATATGGAACAATGCATATTATTTTGCAGTTACGGCCTGCCAAATTTTGTCAGAGTTATACCCTTTCACAGATGTTTCTAACCATTCCGTCTCCAGATAACATATTAGTCCGCCAAATATTATCAGAGATATTCCCCTTTCACATTTTTTTTCTAAACATATTTTGTTTCCGGATAATGCCTCACACATTTTACACCTGATGAAGCTGAAACTACTTAGATAGACCATGATGTGGAGCAGCGCATATTTCAAGGTTACAGTCCGCAACTTATTGCCAAAGTTATGCCTATATTATTTTGAGGTTATGGTCCACCAAATATTACTGACCATGAGAATTTGTTGGAGATAGTATAGTTCGCCAACAAATAGCTGGCAGTGACGTAGCTGACTATTTGAGCTATTTTACCGTTAGCCTCATAAGCGTTGCAGTGTTCAGAACAAAAACGAGTCGTGACGTCACTGTAAGCTATTCCTCGACGGACAGTAGCTTGAGCCATTGAGGGTTATTTACCAATTTTGTACCCCCAAAAGTGTAGTTGGCAAATAGTGCAGGCCAAGATCGGATGCCACAGAATATGGCGTCTGATCAGGGCCTATTCTGTTTGCAAAACCTTAAGCCAGTTTTCAAATAGAGTTTGAAGAACACACAACCTGATACTCCTTAATTATGAAATGGACTCCTGCTATATAAAAGGATGTAGATTCCATTTGGTACAAAAAGCGTTAATAGTGCCAGGTAAGAATATAACGAGCACATATTGTTTCTTGGTTACATTCCACAAACTTGTACAACAGTCATTATCTATATATGATCAATCTTACTAATTGCCACGGGCGTATAATGCCCCGCTTGTGGAGTTCTTGTTCTAGACTGTGTTCTAGACGGTTGGTTCTCCGGAACTTCCGCTTCCCTTGAAGGTGAGTATGCTGGAATTGAATGAGAATACGGTATGGTTGTAACATCATGATTACTAGGACCTTTGCTCTTTGTGGGTCGTTTGAAATTCCATTGAGTCTTCTGTCGCTTTGAAGAATGGTCAGTTGATGGATGATAGACTTTCCTCTTCCGTCGAGTTTTAGTTTTAGAATCTCCATCAGAATCAGAGCTGTAGACATTGTAAGAAAAGGAACCCCTACAACATGAAACTGAAGAACTATATGTTGATTGAGTGTCAGAAAAGTTGGAACCATCTTCAGATTCTGGTTCCTTGCTGTTGGAAGGAATAGCCGTTGATTCTGGGTCCCGTGGTGTTCCTGTGTCGTTTGGAGTGGCTCTTGAATCTGTGTTCTGTGGGGACTCGCTGTCGTGTTGAGTGGCTGTTGATTCTTTGTTCTGTGGTGTGTTGGTAATGTGTCGCAAAGTATTTACTGTGGTTGAATTCAAGGGTGTACCAGATGATGTCATATCTTTCTGTATTCAATTTTTCTTAGGCAAAGATAAGTCAAAGGCAAAACATGATTGCATTTATTCAGTCATGATTCTGACTGCCTTGGTACTGGTGGAAGTAGATGTAACAGTTCCTGTTCAACGTAGTGCTTCCGCCAAGTGCGCAAGGCAAGGCAGGGTAAGGTCCAAGGCTTGAAGCGCGAGTGTTCTATGCTAACTTGTTGAGTGGTAGACTGCTCTATACTGTGGTGTCTCTGTGATCTGTCTTGTTGAATGGTTAACTGATTGTGTTGTTGTTTTATCTCAGCACGGTGCCAGGTGGTTGATTCATCTTGATTTAGTATCTCAACATCAGGCTGAATGGCTGACTGATCTTTATGTTGTGTTGTCTCCTTGTGAATGGCTGATTGTTCCTGATTGTCTCTGTGAGAATGGTTGATTGATCTTGATGCTGTGTGGTCTCTGTGTGAATGGCTGATTGATCTTGATGTTGTGTTGTCTCTGTGAGAATGGTTGATTGATCTTGATGTTGCATTGTCTCTGTGAGAATGGTTGATTGATCTTTATGTTGTGTTGTCTATGTGTGAAAAGCAGATTGATCCTGATGTTGCGCTGTCTCCGTGGGGATGGCTGATTGATCCTAATATTGTGTTGTCTCTGTAAAGATAGCTGATTTATCTTGATGCTATGTGGTATCTGTGTGTATGGCTGATTGATGTTGTGTTGTCTCTGTGAGAATGGCTGATGGATCTTGATGTGTTGTCTCGGTGTGATTGACGGATATATCCTGATGTTGCATTGTCTCTGTGAGAATGGTTGATTGATCGTGATGTTGTGTTGTCTCTGTGTGAAGGGCAGATTGATCCTGATGTTGCGCTATCTCCGGGGGGATGGCTGATTGATCCTGCTGTTGTGTTGTCTCTGTAAGGATGGCTGATTAATCTTGATGCTGTGTGGTCTTTGTGCGAATGGCTGATTGATGTTGTGTTGTCTCTGTGAGAATGGCTGATGGATCTTGATGTGTGTTACGAGATGGAATAGGAAACCTCTCTGGTGCTTATGCACATCTAAATTATTTTAGTAGAAATATGGTAGGGCGGTGCGAGTGAAATATTTTAGGTGAAATATGGTACGCAAACTATGCTGCTCCATGAACAAGTCAGGCACATATCATACGATGTATGTATGAGTGGTTTATAGAGAGCTGTTTTTACAATACAGGGGGCCGCTATAAGGCTGAGTCCTATAGAATTTGCCTAAATATTGCCAACCGCCAAATTGTGCCATATATTATTTTCATTCCCGTCACGTGTTGTGAGGGTGTTCGTTCTAACAGGAGTCATGGCATTGATTTATAGGGTCGTTTCATCAATTTTTCCTATGGGAAATGTACTATTTGAACGCAAATCCATTATCTACTCGATTTTTGCTATCTAGCTTTGTTTGTGGCCGGTATCTCCACTTCGCCACGAACAAAGCAAGGTAATATGAGTAGGCATGATTTTCTGGTAGTATTCATAGATATATAAACCCTGAAAAAGCGAACACTTTAGCAGCAGGTCAAGTTGTAAGAGTGAACACAACATTGTGGCGGGGAAATAGAAAGTATATTGAAAGGTATGTTAAATCTATGTTTAGTATTATTTTTTGTATGAACATGCTTGTAGGTTTTGGAGGGGTTTACTTCTAGTATACCCCAACTTTCTGAAGCCTATTCTGAATTCACTGTTGAGGCTAAAGTGATTAGGCTACTAGCTTTGCCAGCTAGACGTCGCAGGATTGATCCCAGGCTTCTCCAGTAGTAGAATGAGTCTTTCTAAGTGAGGTCCTGTCTCATGCTGACCCTAGATGTTGGTGAGACGTAAAGTTTGGACACCCGCTCATTCTAGATTCATTTAGGCTTTTACACCCCTTTTGTAGAATGTAATTAATAAACGCCGGGTCACTTGTTTGATCCATGACTTTTGACTAGCTGTGGTTAGAAAACCGTGGTTCCGTCCCAATATGATATTAGGTGTAGAGGGGACGTAAACTTAAGACGGGTTTAACCATATCTTCATCATCAGGGCAAACTCTTACAAGAGCCTGTTGGGTTATCCGTGATGATGAACCGTAATGAATTTTATTTTACAAGCATGTTCACGTTGATTAGAAATAATTTTGTTCAAGAAGAATTACGAGTTCATTTTGTAATGATGCCGTTTTTGTCTGATAACTCAGTTTGTGCATGTATGTACATATAAAGAACGTGATGATGCTAAGTGGGAGTATTTGGTCGCCACACGTCATAACGGCCTGAGCGGCGGGGATGACGTCAGCTGCGTCATCGGCGTCGCGAGGACGGTTGTGACGGGGTGCCTACCAAATAGAGAGAATTTACGGCAAACAGTGTTGGCCCTTATGAGACACTAACAAATGTTGTGGATTATAGATGAAAATCTTCTGTTGTAGTTTCTATCTGTTATTAATGTATTGAATTTGTGAATAGCTATATTTGTGAGCCGTGTCGCGGAGAAGGATATGAAATAGAGATTGTTATGTTTCCTGTAATTGGCAGCTGGCCAGGTAGCGCAAAGGCGTGGTCTGTCCAATTGCCTCTTACTTGTGATAATGTAGGGAGCACAAATTTGATGAGTATTATGCTCAGTAGTAGTGAGCATTAATTGATTTCTGTAGTGCTCAGTAAGGAAACATGAACTTTGAGTATTATTGTGTCAAGCGCTGGGTGCTGATAATTTGATGCACAGTCAAGTTGAGTTCTGCTGTACGGTTATTTGTCACATGCACTAATCAGCCTGTATGTCTGGTCGGCGCATGCGCAATAACGGTATATGCATGAACATATTCTTACTTCTCCGGGAGGGGGATCATGATATAGCATGTATGTTTTGTGACTCGTTTCTAGTCCCGTTATCGTAATTTGCAGGCACAACAATGTGTGACCTGCTGCTCCCTGCTTCATAGCAGCAGGTACTGGTACGACGCTAGGCGTTAGGGTCCAGCAAGGGCGGACAGACCGCCGTAATCAGCGCCTACCAGGGTAGAAGCAGAATCTAAATCATTGTTCGTTGTAAACAAATGTGAGACCATGGAAGAGGTTATTTGGACGATCACTAAACCTCTGATCAGCAAACGTGATCGCTAAACCTAAGATTATCAACTATTTTGATAGACTAGTTCTACTAGTTCGCGAGAGGAAGTTTCACGCGAGTGGGGGATTCACCCTAAGTTATAAACTGGCCAGTCGCGTCTTGTGTTGTTTCTTTTTTTGTTTTTGTTGTTGTTTTGGTTGTTTGCTTCTGTAGGTATTCACGTCACCCGTTCCGAGCACAGAACATTGTTTTGCCTTCGGAGCGGACGTCGTGAGTTGGCTACAGAAGCAACAAATTGTGATGTTTTGTGTTTGTAAGCGTTGTATGTAGATACTGTAAATAATTCATGTCATTCATCTAACATCTTTCTTGTGCCTTGCCCCACAGCTGCCCGTACACCTGTCAGAGATCACGCTCGGTTGTCTTGTCAGCATGGGGGTTTGCGGGACGCCGTAAACCCACATGTAACATTTGGTGTCAGTGAAGTGAGGATTTGATCTCTGGCTGGTGTTCGCGGCTGTGGAACAGCACATTGATACTCTGAATCATCAATTAAAAAAAAAAATGTATTGACAGCCACATTTAGAAATTAACTTGAATCTTCCTTCCTGCGTTGATGAAGTGCGAAACCCATGTATTCAACTGAATGGATACTGACAAGTCGATAATTTCTGAGCAGGAAGGCAAGGCAAACCCCACTTTTTCTTGGTAACGAAAAATTTAAGTAGACCCCACTTAATTGTGTTACCTGGCATTCTACTAAGTTAAATTGGAGCTACTAATTGATCTTACCCACACATGGTTCTGACGTAGTGACGTTAACAATTTACTGACGTTGACATAACGGTAGCGTTAATATTTACGCAGTGGCTTGAGGTTAGGTATGACGTAATAGAAACAGTAATGGTGATTTGTTATGATCGGAGTTTTGTAATGTGATGAAACTTCGGATTGTAGCATTTTACTGTAAACGTCGTCGGTTTATGACGTCATATTAGACTACCAGTACGCAACGTCATACTTTGCTAAAAGCATTTGACATTTCAAATCGCGTGTGCTTTAATAACTAACGTTTTAGTTAGATTAACGCGTATAACACATATCTTAACGTTTTAGTTAAGCCCATTCAATCATCACTGATCATAACTGATCAGTTTATAGTGGTTTTGATAGTAACGTGAGATTTACGTTATCAATAATGGAGCGTTTAATGCAAATGGGAAAGGACTTAGGTTATGAGGGGAAGGAGTTACAAGGTTTTGTTAAGGAGCAGCAAGATATTGAGCGGGCAGAAAGGCAAGAGCAAAGGGATTTAGAAAGGTTAAGGTCTGAGGAAAAGGAAAAGGAAAGGGTACATGAACTAGCTAAGTTAGAAGTAGAAGAAAAGGAAAAGGAAAGGGCACATGAACTTGAAATGGCACGCATTAAGACTGAAAGGGAGGCAAAAGAGATTAGTGAGGCCCATTTAGAACAAATAAAACATGGGTTTGAGCTACAGCACCAAGAATTAAGGAATCAGTTAGAAATGGAGAGAGCGAAGCTCGAGCTAGAATTTGAAAGGCAAAAAGCTGAGAAGGTGGCTCATGCCCTGGATCCTAAGTTACCTTATTTTGAAGAAGGTAAAGATAAAATGGATAGTTATTTATCTAGGTTTGAGAAATATGCTACGGCTAATAAATGGGATAAGAGTGTTTGGGCCGCGTATTTAAGTACATTGCTCAAAGGGCGCGCACTTGATGTATATGACCGGTTGTCAAATGAGGATGCGGCGGATTATGAAAAGTTAAAGGACGCTTTATTAAAGAATTTTGACATGACGGAGCGCGGATTTAGGAAACAGTTTCGTTATAGTAGGCCCGAGAAATCAGAAACGTTCATACAGTTCAGTAGTAGACTGAGAAGTTATTTAGAAAAATGGCTTAATATGGCAAAGATAGAAAAATCTTTTCCGGCTGTCTGTGATTTCATGGCAAGGGATCAGTTCCTGGAGTCATGTAATAGAGAACTGTATGTACATCTGAAGCCAAAACAGTTTGGTAATTTAGATGAAATGGCTAGGGAGGCAGATTTGTTTGCAGAAGCGCGCGGGGGCGTATATAGTTGCATTAATAAGGGGCAACGCGATAATAGAGGCGCAGCGCAGGTTAAACAGGACAAAGTTGACTCGAACAAACCGAGTGGTAGACCGGATATCAAGTGTAGCATATGCGGTAAGGGGCATTTAACAATTAAATGTTTTAAGAACCCCGACAGGAAACAATTGTATAGCGCAGAGGTAGGAGCAACTGGAGTTGGGGATAGCAGTGTTAAGGAAAATTTTAACACGCGCGTAGAGACTCAAGGTTCTCAGGTTAAGAATGAGAATACGCAGAATGTAGGTCGTGGTTATACACGTGGTCGTGGTAATTTTAGAGGGTCTTTTCGCGGACGCGGTAAAAATAATAGCACACCACGTGGCGCAGCACACCAAGTTAGTTTTTGTCAAACGGAAGTAACTAGGAAAGGTGATGAGATTGGAAGTATTTTTGAAAATAAGGTTGGTGATCATTTGATTTCGGATAGGGAGGAGTGTAGTAAGGAAACTAGGGAAGGTGTCTGTTACTTCTTAAAGGCAAGGTTACCGACGGCACAAGGATTGGTTAATAATAAAAAGGTGGTTGTATTAAGAGATACTGGGTGTACAGGCTGTGTCGTTCGGAGAAGTTTGGTTTCGGATAGTCAGTTAATAGGAAAGGAATCAAATGCTACGTTGATTGATGAATCCACACAAAGGTATCCTTTGGCAATGATTGACATTGATTTTCCTTTTTTCACTGGGAAAGCTGAAGCTTT
Source organism: Lucinisca nassula (assembly GCA_963580285.1). Taxonomy (NCBI): domain Eukaryota; kingdom Metazoa; phylum Mollusca; class Bivalvia; order Lucinida; family Lucinidae; genus Lucinisca; species Lucinisca nassula. The sequence continues at coordinate 69,816,602 of OY757015.1, forward strand.
GTGTATGGATGATACGTTGTACGATTTGGTTATCGGTAACATTGATGGATCAAAACTTCCTGATATGTCTCATTTCTCAGCCGCGGCTGTAACTAGGTCTCAAACTAGGCAGGATGAGGAGCCTTACAGAAAACTTAAGGTTCCCGATCAGATCATTAACGATGACAAGGAGGCTTTCAAGCAAGCTCAGGTTGATGATCCAACTTTGGAAAACATCAGGAAAAGGGTTGTATCTGGGAACAAGACTGTGAGTCGTGGTTTAAACCGAGGTGAAACTAGGTTTATTGAGAAAAAAGGTTTGGCATATAGGGAGTTCACCAAGGGTAACAAAGTCTCTTTACAACTTGTGGTCCCTCAAAGTTTCCGAGGAAAGGTGTTGAAACTGGCTCATGAAACGCTTATGTCTGGACATATGGGTATTAGGAAGACATTGGATAGAGTTGTAACTGAGTTTTACTGGCCCGGTATTTGCGGTGATGTCGCTAGATTTTGTAAATCTTGTGATATTTGTCAGAGAACTATTCAGAAAGGTCGGGTCACTAAAGTACCTCTAGGAAAAATGCCATTGATTGATACGCCATTTAAGAGGGTGGCAGTGGACATAGTTGGTCCAATTGAGCCTCGATCTGATAGGAAATCTCGGTATATTTTAACCATGATAGATTATGCGACAAGGTATCCAGAGGCGATAGCTTTACCGAGTATTGAGACGGAACGTGTCGCGGAAGCGCTTATTGAAATGTTTAGTAGGGTTGGCATTCCTGATGAAATGTTGACTGATTGTGGATCACAGTTTACTGCTGAGGTAATGAAGGAAGTCAGCAGACTTCTTTCTCTTCAACAGTAAACGTGTAGTCCGAGACACCCAATTTGCAACGGACTGATAGAGCGTTTCCACGCTACGTTAAAGCAGATGTTACGTCGCATGTGTGCTGAACGTCCAAAAGATTGGGATAAATATCTTCCAGCTTTATTATTTGCGGTAAGGGAAGTCCCACAAGAGTCTTTAGGATACTCCCCTTTTGAGTTGTTATATGGACGTAACGTCAGAGGTCCAATGGCAATATTAAGAGAATTATGGGCTGAAGAGGTACGCGATGAGCAAGTTCTTTCGACGTATCAATACGTTATTGAGCTTAGGGAACGGTTAGAGCAGACATGCAAATTAGCACGTGATAATTTAAAGAAGGTTCAGATTAAGCAGAAAGCTTATTATGATAAAGGCGCGAGGTCGCGTAAATTTGACGTCGGCGATAAAGTGCTGTTGTTACTACCGACAGACAGTAATAAATTATTGCTTCAATGGAAAGGTCCTTATGAAGTGGTTGAGGTAGTGAACAGAATGGATTATAAGATTGACGTCAATGGAAATGTTAACACGTATCACGCTAACATACTGAAGCAATATGTGGAACGTCAGAATGTGACGTCACATTGCTTGCTTTCTGTAGAGTCCATTCCGTCAACTGAAAATGATGACGTTGACGAATTCTCATTGGAAGATTGCGCTTTTCCTACTGCAAAGCAACCAGAGACGTTTAAGGACGTCAATATTTCAGAAATGTTAACGCAGGATCAGCGGAAAGAAATAGAGACGTTGTTAAAAGAATACCCGGACGTACTGTCCAGTGTACCAGGACGAACTGACCAAATAGAACACGACATAAAGTTGCTGACGACGGAACCAGTGAGGTCAAAAGGTTATGCCATACCATATAAAGTACGGGATGTAATGGAAAAGGAAATTCAAGATATGTTAGATTTAGGAGTTATTGAGCCATCAATATCTCCATATTCATCCCCTGTAGTACTTGTCCCTAAAAAAGATGGTTCGGTGCGGTTCTGCATTGACTTCCGTAAACTTAATAAAGTGACGGAGTTCGATGCAGAACCAATGCCAAATATGGAGGAGGTTATAAATAGAATGTCGGGGCACAAATACTTTAGCAAATTAGATTTGTCAAAAGGTTATTGGCAGGTAAAAATGACGTCTAAGGCAAAACCCCTAACTGCATTCGAAACCCCCAAAGGCTTGTTTCAATTCAAAACTATGCCCTTCGGTTTGGTAAACTCAGGAGCAACATTTTGCAGGTTGATGAGAAAGATTCTGTCCGAACTTTCTAACGTTGATAGCTTCGTCGATGATATGTGGACCTTTACCGAAACTTGGAAAGACCACTTGACGTCATTACGTGAAATTTTAGATAGACTCAGGACAGCCAAGTTGACGGCAAAACCTTCCAAGTGTATGATTGGGTATAGCAGTATCGAATGTCTTGGTCACAGTGTAGCTGCTCAGTCAGTAAGACCGCAAGAAGACAAGATACAAGCTATAAAGGATGCTCCTCGACCTTATACTAAGAGACAAATAAAGTCATTTCTTGGGTTGGCTGGTTTCTACAACCGTTTCATTCCAAATTTCTCATCTATTGCTTCCCCTTTGACAGATTTAACTAAGAAAAGTAGACCAAACAAGATCACAGACTGGCAGGACAATCATGAAAAGGCGTTCCAGACCCTGAAGAATAGACTCACGTCTAGTCCTATTCTTCGTCTTCCTATCTTTCATGATGGGAATCCGTTCATACTCCGGACGGACGCTTCTGATGTTGGTATAGGAGCCGTTTTGCTCCAAGAATTTGAAGGGGAAGGACGACTTCCCATTGCTTATGCCAGCAAGAAACTTTTGCCCCGTGAGAAAAACTATTCTGTAATAGAGAAGGAATGTTTGGCTATTATCTGGGGTGTTGAGAAATTTCGCAAGTATCTTTACGGAGTAGAATTCCTGCTTGAGACAGACCACAAGCCCTTGTCTTATATGCAAACAGCAAAAGTTCTCAATCCTCGAATTATGCGTTGGGCAATGAAACTACAGCCGTATAGATTTCGGATTGTTGCAATTCGGGGCCAAGAAAATTTGGGGGCAGACTACCTTAGTAGGTAATTCTTCGCACGGTTGTTGTGTAAATAGCTGTCTTGTTTAGATAGGTTCATCCTATTCCATCTCTATACACAAAGAAAAAATATTTCTGATTGTTTTTTCTCCAAAAGGGGAAACCTTTGTTACGAGATGGAATAGGAAACCTCTCTGGTGCTTATGCACATCTAAATTATTTTAGTAGAAATATGGTAGGGCGGTGCGAGTGAAATATTTTAGGTGAAATATGGTACGCAAACTATGCTGCTCCATGAACAAGTCATGCACATATCATACGATGTATGCATGAGTGGTTTATAGAGAGCTGTTTTTACAATACAGGGGGCCGCTATAAGGCTGAGTCCTATAGAATTTGCCTAAATATCGCCAACCGCCAAATTGTGCCATATATTATTTTCATTCCCGTCACGTGTTGTGAGGGTGTTCGTTTTAACAGGAGTCATGGCATTGATTTATAGGGTCGTTTCATCAATTTTTCCTATGGGAAATGTACTATTTGAACGCAAATCCATTATCTACTCGATTTTTGCTATCTAGCTTTGTTTGTGGCCGGTATCTCCACTTCGCCACGAACAAAGCAAGGTAATATGAGTAGGCATGATTTTCTGGTAGTATTCATAGATATATAAACCCTGAAAAAAGCGAACACTTTAGCAGCAGGTCAAGTTGTAAGAGTGAACACAACATTGTGGCGGGGAAATAGAAAGTATATTGAAAGGTATGTTAAATCTATGTTTAGTATTATTTTTTGTATGAACATGCTTGTAGGTTTTGGAGGGGTTTACTTCTAGTATACCCCAACTTTCTGAAGCCTATTCTGAATTCACTGTTGAGGCCTGTAGTGATTAGGCTACTAGCTTTGCCAGCTAGACGTCGCAGGATTGATCCCAGGCTTCTCCAGTAGTAGAATGAGTCTTTCTAAGTGAGGTCCTGTCTCATGCTGACCCTAGATGTTGGTGAGACGTAAAGTTTGGACACCCGCTCATTCTAGATTCATTTAGGCTTTACACCCCTTTTGTAGAATGTAATTAATAAACGCCGGGTCACTTGTTTGATCCATGACTTTTGACTAGCTGTGGTTAGAAAACCGTGGTTCCGTCCCAATATGATATTAGGTGTAGAGGGGACGTAAACTTAAGACGGGTTTAACCATATCTTCATCATCAGGGCAAACTCTTACAAGAGCCTGTTGGGTTATCCGTGATGATGAACCGTAATGAATTTTATTTTACAAGCATGTTCACGTTGATTAGAAATAATTTTGTTCAAGAAGAATTACGAGTTCATTTTGTAATGATGCCGTTTTTGTCTGATAACTCAGTTTGTGCATGTATGTACATATAAAGAACGTGATGATGCTAAGTGGGAGTATTTGGTCGCCACACGTCATAACGGCCTGAGCGGCGGGGATGACGTCAGCTGCGTCATCGGCGTCGCGAGGACGGTTGTGACGGGGTGCCTACCAAATAGAGAGAATTTACGGCAAACAGTGTTGGCCCTTATGAGACACTAACAAATGTTGTGGATTATAGATGAAAATCTTCTGTTGTAGTTTCTATCTGTTATTAATGTATTGAATTTGTGAATAGCTATATTTGTGAGCCGTGTCGCGGAGAAGGATATGAAATAGAGATTGTTATGTTTCCTGTAATTGGCAGCTGGCCAGGTAGCGCAAAGGCGTGGTCTGTCCAATTGCCTCTTACTTGTGATAATGTAGGGAGCACAAATTTGATGAGTATTATGCTCAGTAGTAGTGAGCATTAATTGATTTCTGTAGTGCTCAGTAAGGAAACATGAACTTTGAGTATTATTGTGTCAAGCGCTGGGTGCTGATAATTTGATGCACAGTCAAGTTGAGTTCTGCTGTACGGTTATTTGTCACATGCACTAATCAGCCTGTATGTCTGGTCGGCGCATGCGCAATAACGGTATATGCATGAACATATTCTTACTTCTCCGGGAGGGGGATCATGATATAGCATGTATGTTTTGTGACTCGTTTCTAGTCCCGTTATCGTAATTTGCAGGCACAACAATGTGTGACCTGCTGCTCCCTGCTTCATAGCAGCAGGTACTGGTACGACGCTAGGCGTTAGGGTCCAGCAAGGGCGGACAGACCGCCGTAATCAGCGCCTACCAGGGTAGAAGCAGAATCTAAATCATTGTTCGTTGTAAACAAATGTGAGACCATGGAAGAGGTCAACTCACCTGCAGGTTATTTGGACGATCACTAAACCTCTGATCAGCAAACGTGATCGCTAAACCTAAGATTATCAGTTTAAGTTATAAACTGGCCAGTCGCGTCTTGTGTTGTTTCTTTTTTGTTTTTGGTTGTTGTTTTGGTTGTTTGCTTCTGTAGGTATTCACGTCACCCGTTCCGAGCACAGAACATTGTTTTGCCTTCGGAGCGGACGTCGTGAGTTGGCTACAGAAGCAACAAATTGTGATGTTTTGTGTTTGTAAGCGTTGTATGTAGATACTGTAAATAATTCATGTCATTCATCTAACATCTTTCTTGTGCCTTGCCCCACAGCTGCCCGTACACCTGTCAGAGATCACGCTCGGTTGTCTTGTCAGCATGGGGGTTTGCGGGACGCCGTAAACCCACATGTAACAATGTGTTGTCTCGGTGTGAGTGGCGGATTTATCCTGATGTTGCATTGTCTCTATGAGAATGGTTGATTGATCTTTATGTTGCACTGTCTCTGTGAGAATGGTTGATTGATCTTGATGTTGCGTTGTCTCTGTGTGAATGGCAGATTGATGTGGTTGATTGATCTTGATGTTGTGTTGTCTCTGTGTGAATGGCAGATTGATTCTGATGTTGCGCTGTCTCCGTGGGGATGGCTGATTGATCCTGATGTTGTGTCGTGTCTGTAAGGATGGCTGATTTATCTTGATGCTGTGTGGTCTCTGTGTGAATGGCTGATTGACCTTGTTGTTGTGTGTTGTCTCTGTGAGAATGGCTGATAGATCTTGATGTGTTTCTCTGTGTGAGTGGCGGATTTATCTTGATGTTGTGTAGTCTGTGAGAATGGCTGATTGTTCCTGGCGTTGTGTTGTCTCGGTGTGAATATATTGATCAACCATGGTTTTTCATGCATTAACATTCGCCGAGTCCCGAGGAAGCTGTTTGAACATGAGGCCGAGGGATCCGCATAAATTACGAATTCGACCGCAAATTTTAACATTTAAACTTGTTTAAAAAAATAATCAGTATCACTCCCACATCATACTCTCCTATCTCATAATTTAGCTTCCTGTCAATCTCTCTCACCAGACCCTCACACTCAAAATAGTGGGCCCCTGTTTTAAGGGCAATACACCTGTTTTAAAATAAAGGAAATTTTCGAAAAGTCTGTGGCATCTGTCAATAAAATACGATTACCATTAAGTGGGGCCATAGGGAAGATGGGATTGAAAAGTTTAAAAAGTAAGTTGGGGTTGGAGACAAGGGTATGCTCACTGGTTGTAAAATTAGTTACCCCTACATCCAGTATAATTTTTTGCTTTGATTGCTTGACATCTGACACATTTTTGGCAGACGCGGAGGGGATTATTTTTTACAGATCTTTGGCTTTTTATCACTTTTTTCTTCTCTTATCTTTTTCTTCTTTCTTCCATTTCTCCTTTTCTTGTGTCTTCATTCTCCTTTTTCTCCCTTTCTTTTCTCTCTTAACCTTCGTTTGCCTTTGAACATGCGGCCCAGGGATCCGCATAACTTACGAATCCGACTGCAAATGTTGACATTTAAACTTGTTTAAAAAATAATCACTATCACTCCCACATCATACTCTCCTATCTCATACTTTAGCTTCCTGTCAATCTCTCTCACCAGACCCTCAGTCTCAAAATATAGGGCCTCTGTTTTAAGGGCAATACACCTGTTCTTAAATAAGGGAAATTTTCGAAAAGTCTGGGGCATCTGTCAATAAAATTCGATTACCATTAAGTGGGGCCATAGGGCAGATGGGATTGAAAAGTTTAAAAAGTAATTTGGGGTTTGAGACAAGGGTATGCTTACTGGTTGTAAAATTAGTTACCCCTACATCCAGTATAATTTTTTGCTTTGATTGCTTGAAATCTGACAAATTTTTGGGCAGACGGGGAGGGGATACGGATTATTTTTACAGGTCTTTGGCTTTTTCTCACTTTCGTTATTCTCTTTCTCCTTATCTTTTTCTTTTTCTTCCATTTCTCCTTTTCTTGTCTCTTCATTCTACTTTTTCTCCCTCTCTTCTCTCTCTTTATCTTCTTTTGCCTTTGCCCTTTCTATTCTGGCCTTCTCTTCTTTCTCCTTTTCCTCCTTTCTATCTCCCTTTCCTCTCTGCCTCTTCTTTTTTTTTTGTTTGCTTTTTCTATTCTTTCCTTCTCCCTCTCCTACATTTCTTTCCCTTTTCTCTCTTCTTTTGCCTTTTTCGCCTTTCTACCCTGGCTTTCTATTATTTCGCCTTTTGCTCCCTCTCTTTCTTTCCCTTCCTGTCCTTTTCCTTCTCTTCTCTCTCCTTCTCCAAATTATTGTTTTCGTCCAGTTCCTCGTCAAAGAAGCTAGGCTCTTCCAACCCCGTTGCCTCTTGATAACTTTTGAGGCTGTTGACAGCCATCTGCAGCTCTGTCTCACGACCAAGCTCCGCGCAGAGTTTGACCGTGAGGACAGAGCAAATAAAGAAGACGAAGATGATGAAGACGAAGAGCTGAAAGAAAGATGCCTCGCTCTCTTTCCACTATATAGAACTTGGGGTTGGGTCCTCTTCCTTATTGGGACATGGGATGGTGGGGCATTTGGGACAGAGAAATTGGGATTGACTTGTATTACATTTACAAGTTTGTTGTAAGCATTTTACAAGAAGAGCTCCAACTCCAGGTCTGCTTCCTCCCTGCTTGCACCGCTCATGGTAGAGAAGAGATAACCACTCATTTGCTCTGCACTGGTGGGGGTTGTTGTTCATTAAAAAAAAATTCTGTGGCATTTGCAACACTTTCAGGCGATCCCTGAGCGTTGTTCCTTCCGGTGTTTCTGGCAGACATTGCGGGTCTTGAATGACAGGTCCTTAAATACACCACAGCTGTATTCAATGTTCTGAAATGGAGGAATACTTCTTTAAGTATTATTTCAAGAGGGACCTTTTTGTCTTAAGGAAAAATTTAAGTGTGACATTTTTTTTGGTTTCTGAAAACAAAACAGGCAGCAAATTTTTACTTGTGTACTTTCTAAGTTTGTCATTGTGTACTACTCAAGGCTTATGTCTAGAGGATTGTTGAACTCTGTACAACGCATCATTTAGTTTTCAGATGACCTTAATGGCCCTTTTCAGGGCCTTTGTAACTTTGGGTTTAATCAAACTTTCAGAGGATCATACAGTCAAAATGCATCATCTACTTCAAATACAAACAAGTTGCATTTTAATGTCATAACTTTTTGTTCATAGCATCACTGGCTATATCTAACTTGTTTCGGGCACGTTCATGTATTTCATTTATCCTGTCACTCATCTGTCTAGCGTACAGACTCCAATATATTTCATAGCTCTCTCCTTCAAGATTGATCATGAAAACTTTTCTACGGTCATTCCCTCCCTTCCGCTGATTCAAAAAGGACAGTTGTCAATTTCTGACTAGAGAATGTGCACTGTACTGGTTAACCGCTTACGTATAGGCCTGCCCATGAAACTGTGGATAGGTAAAAATGACCTAAAATAGTGTTGACTGGGTCGTTAAACTCCAAAACAAACGAAGAAACTTTCAGTAGGACCAAAGAGTTAGTTAATGGGAAGACGAATTTCTCTCCCAAAGGTCATCATATTTGGACTTGTGCCAGTGGACTCATGGATAGTCATATTTGGACTTATGCCAGTGGACTCATGGATACAGGATCTATAAGCCATCATAACCAAAGGTGCATACTCATCCAAATCTTATTGATGGTTGGAAACAAATGCTAAGAGCATATGTATGAATGTCCTGTTGGCCCGTTCTATCATTCCATCACTCTGGGGCCTAGCTTTAGTTGTCCTAGTTTTCTAAATGCCTAGAAATTGGCAAATTTCTTGGAAAATTTGACTCATATGAAGCACCATGGTCTGTGTGAATAAAAAGAGGTACCCCAAAACTATAGATTGTTATCTATAAATACTCTGGCAACAGTTTTTGCCTCAAAGGGATTGCCTTAGATCACTTTGTAAATTAATCCCCAATAACCATTAAGTATCTTTTCGGGGCTTTCCATTATGTGGTGTTGTTCATGGGAAAGAACCAATAAAATCAATTGCTATCCTTCCCATTGGCGATCCAACATTAGACTGTTTCATAGGGGCTTTATCCTTTTTCCGTAACACTTTTCTTGAACCACAGACCCCACAACTATTACACCAATCTTCTATGTCTCTTTTTAGGGCATACGAGAAGAACCGGTCCCTAACTTTGTAGAGTCGTCGTGATACCAGGATGGGCACCGGAGGTACTATCATGTAACTGGAACAGAATGAATTGTCTAAGAGATCTTTGGACAACCAAAAGGTATTTATATCTTTGACGCACAAACTTTTTATTACATTTATTTCGCATTAATTCTCCACCATCTCCGACGTTTCGGCTTTTAACAGCCTTTTATCACGGAATTGTTCTTTCAGCTATCACATATTCTTCAATTTCTTCTTTCCACCATATTGAATGTATTTGTTTTGCCAAACGCTGTCGCGGCGTCATGACGTCGGATTCCTGACATCATAACGACGAAACCCTATTAGGCACCAAAAACCTGAACAATAGTAAAAATCAATGCTACCACAATTATCTTACTCTATGAGTGATGCCTTATGCCAAAGCGAAAAGCAAAGGTTCTGTGTCGGCTGCTTATCTGTGTAGTCTCGCCAGAACCCTCGCTTTTCACCCACATATAGAATGGAACAAACTTACAGCCCTGACACAAACTTAGATCTACACCTCTTTGAGAATACCTGAGTAACATACCTATGAACAAATAATAAAATGATCAAACACCGATTACAATATTGCCAACAGAAACAATAATAATAATAAAACAACAATATTAAACCCTTTAGTACCAAATGGAATCCTCTACCTCACAAACAGCAGGAGTCCATTTCGAAATTTAGGGGTGTCAGGTTGAGTTTTCCTCAAATTTTGTTTTGCAAACAGTACCGGCCCCGATCAGACGCCGCGTTCTGTGGCACCGGATCTGGTCTGCACTGTTTGCCAACTACCCGTTTTGGGGTTACCGGTACAAAATGGGTCAATAATGAATGCAATAGTGAAATAAAAATAAGGTAGTGAAATAATTACCTGAAATAACTGTTTGATTTGATGTTTAACGTCCCCATCAGCACTGAATGGGTCAATTTGGAGACGTTGCCTCCAATTTTACCCGACATGCAGATGAAATGACATTTCAAGCCCTGTCGCTGAACGAAACCAATAGGGTTTATAAGCATGGGCGGCCAAACTCGCACCTCTTGGCACGGCTAGTCCCTGATCCCCTTTGTGGCCTACTTGCCCCTGCGCGCGGTCAGCATCCTCCCTGCGCGGAAGCACCGAGCAACCAACATATTTCTTCAAGCCCCGATAGGCGGGGGCCGACCCTAAATAATGAAATGATATAATGGAATGAAATAGCAAGAAATATGAAATGAAATAATGTGATGAAATAATGGAATGAATTGGAATAGTTAATGAAATGAGAGAATGGAATCATGAAATGAAATAAAATGGAACCATTCTATTTTTAGCTCACCAGAGCCGAAGGCTACAGGGGAGCTTATAGTATAGGCATTGGTCCGTCGTCGCCGTCTGCATCTGCGTCGTCAACATTTTCCAACAAAATCTCTGAAACTACTTGACAAATTGAAACCAAATTACATGTGGGACCTCTATTGGAAGAGGGAACGAAAGTTTGTTCGGGAGGACTGGGTCACATTACCAATATGGCCACCATGCCGATATGGTAAGAACCTTAAAAAATCTTCTTCTCAAGAACCGAACAACCGATGATCTTGGAACTTGGTATGCAGCATCGGGGACTCGGGGCCCTACCAAGTTTGTTCAAATGATGACCTTTGGTTGACCTTGACCAGTTTTACGTCAAGGTCAAATTTGGTCACTTAGACATTTGTATGGAAAAATGGCAAAACTGGATTTTTCTGATTGTATGTTAGCTAGTGGCATCAGAAATGGTATTTGCAATCAGCTGAATGGAAGTTCATCGGTTTCAAAGGTCAAGGGTATTTACAGACCTTTGTCAGGGACGGCTCAGATTCAGTATTTTATCTTCTTCTACAATTAAACTACTCGGCCAATTGAAACCAAATTACATATGGAGCCTCGATGGAATGAGAGAACGTCAGTTTATTCGTAAGGACTGGGTCACATGACCAATATGGCCGTCATGCCCATATATTATAAAAACCTTTAAAAATCTTCTCGGTCGATGGTCTTGAAACATGGTATGCAGCATCAGGGATTCTTGCCCTACCAAATTTGTTCAAATGATGACCTTTGGTTGACCTTGACCTGTTTTACGTCAAGGTTAAATTTGGTCACTTAGACATTTGTATGGAAAAATGGCAAAACAGTGGATTTTTCTGATTGTATATAAGCAAGTGGCATCAGAAATGGTAGTTATAATCAGCTAAATGGAAGTTTATCAGTTGCAAAGGTCAAGGTCATTTAACGACCTTTGTCAAGGACGCCTCAGATTCAGTATTTTTTAACTTGTTCCCCACTTAAACTACTTGGCCAATTGAAACCTAATTACATGTGGAGCCTCTATGGAATAAGAGTACGAAAGTTTGTTTGTGAGGACTGGGTCAAATGACCAATATGGCGGCAATGCCTATATATGGTAAAAAACCTCTAAAAATCTTCTTCTCAAGAACCGAATGGCCGATGATCTTGAAACTTGGTATGCAGCATTAGGGACTCTGCCCCCACCAAGTTTGTTCAAATGATGACCTTTGGTTGACATTCACCTGTTTTACGTCAAGGTCAAATTTGGTCACTTAGACATTTGGATGGAAAAAAAATGGCAAAACTGGATTTTTTCTTATCGTCGTCTGCATCTGCGTCGTCAACATTTTCAAACAACATGTCCTCTGAAACTTCTTGGCCAATTGAAACCAAATTACATGTGGAGCCTCTATGGGAAGGGTGAACGAAAGTTTGTTCGGGAGGACTGGGTTACATGACCAATATGGCCGCCATGCCCATATATAGCAAAAACCTTTAAAAATCTTCTTCTCAAGAACCGAATAGCCGATTATCTTGAAACTTGGTATGCAGCATCGGGGACTCTGGCGCTACCAAGTTTGTTCAAATGATGACCTTTGGTTGTCCTTGACCTGTTTGACGTCAAGGTCAAATTTGGTCACTTAGACATTTGTATGGAAAAATGGCAAAACAGTGGATTTTTCTGATTGTGTGTTAGCTAGTGGCATCCAAAATGGTATTTGCAATCAGCTAGATGGAAGTTCATCGGATTCAAAGGTCAAGGTCATTTATCGACCTTTGTCAGGGTCGGCTCAGATTCAGTATTTTTATCTTCTTCTTCACTTAAACTGCTTGGCCAGTTGAAAGCAAATTACATGTGTAGCCTCAATGGAATGAGGGAACGAAAGTTTGTTCTTGAGGACTGGGTAACATGACCAATGTGGCCGCCATGCCTCTATATGGTAACACACTTTAAAAATCTTCTTCCCAAGAACCGAACGGCCGATGATCTTGAAACTTGGTTTGCAGCATCAGGGACTCTGGCCCTACCAAGTTTGTTCAAATGATGACCTTTGGTTGACCTTGACCTGTTTATAACCAAGCTCAAATTTGGTCACTTAGACAATTATATGGAAAAAAATGGATTTTTCTGATTGTATATTAGCTAGTGGCATCCGAAATGGTATTTACAATCAGCCGAATTGTATTTTATCAGTTCCAAAGGTCAAGGTCATTTACCGACTTTTGTCCAGGACGGCTCAGATTCAGTATTTTATCTTCACTTAAACTACTTGGCCAGTTGAAACCAAAATTACATGTGGAGCCTCTATGGAATGAGGGGACGAAAGTTTGTTCGTTAGGACTTGGTTACATGACCAATATGGGCCGCCATGCCCATATATGGTTAATCTTAAAAAATCTTCTCCTCAAGAACCGAATGGCCGATGATCTTGAAACTTGGTTTGCAGCATCAAGGACTCTGACACTACCAAGTTTGTTCAAATGATGACCTTTGGTTGACCTTGACCTGTTTAACGTCAAGGTCAAATTTGGTCACTAAGGCAATTACATGGAAAAAATGGCAAAACAGTGGATTTTTCTGATTGTATATAAGCAAGTGGCATCAGAAATGGTAGTTATAATCAGCTAAATGGAAGTTTATCAGTTGCAAAGGTCAAGGTCATTTAACGACCTTTGTCAAGGACGCCTCAGATTCAGTATTTTTTAACTTGTTCCCCACTTAAACTACTTGGCCAATTGAAACCTAATTACATGTGGAGCCTCTATGGAATAAGAGTACGAAAGTTTGTTTGTGAGGACTGGGTCAAATGACCAATATGGCGGCAATGCCTATATATGGTAAAAAACCTCTAAAAATCTTCTTCTCAAGAACCGAATGGCCGATGATCTTGAAACTTGGTATGCAGCATTAGGGACTCTGCCCCCACCAAGTTTGTTCAAATGATGACCTTTGGTTGACATGCACCTGTTTTACGTCAAGGTCAAATTTGGTCACTTAGACATTTGGATGGAAAAAAAAATGGCAAAACTGGATTTTTTCTTATCGTCGTCTGCATCTGCGTCGTCAACATTTTCAAACAACATGTCCTCTGAAACTTCTTGGCCAATTGAAACCAAATTACACGTGGAGCCTCTATGGGAAGGGTGAACGAAAGTTTGTTCGGGAGGACTGGGTTACATGACCAATATGGCCGCCATGCCCATATATAGCAAAAACCTTTAAAAATCTTCTTCTCAAGAACCGAATAGCCGATTATCTTGAAACTTGGTATGCAGCATCGGGGACTCTGGCGCTACCAAGTTTGTTCAAATGATGACCTTTGGTTGTCCTTGACCTGTTTGACGTCATGGTCAAATTTGGTCACTTAGACATTTGTATGGAAAAATGGCAAAACAGTGGATTTTTCTGATTGTGTGTTAGCTAGTGGCATCCAAAATGGTATTTGCAATCAGCTAGATGGAAGTTCATCGGATTCAAAGGTCAAGGTCATTTATCGACCTTTGTCAGGGTCGGCTCAGATTCAGTATTTTTATCTTCTTCTTCACTTAAACTGCTTGGCCAGTTGAAAGCAAATTACATGTGTAGCCTCAATGGAATGAGGGAACGAAAGTTTGTTCTTGAGGACTGGGTAACATGACCAATGTGGCCGCCATGCCTCTATATGGTAACACACTTTAAAAATCTTCTTCCCAAGAACCGAACGGCCGATGATCTTGAAACTTGGTTTGCAGCATCAGGGACTCTGGCCCTACCAAGTTTGTTCAAATGATGACCTTTGGTTGACCTTGACCTGTTTATAACCAAGGTCAAATTTGGTCACTTAGACAATTATATGGAAAAAAATGGATTTTTCTGATTGTATATTAGCTAGTGGCATCAGAAATGGTATTTACAATCAGCCGAATTGTATTTTATCAGTTCCAAAGGTCAAGGTCATTTACCGACTTTTGTCCAGGACGGCTCAGATTCAGTATTTTATCTTCACTTAAACTACTTGGCCAGTTGAAACCAAAATTACATGTGGAGCCTCTATGGAATGAGGGGACGAAAGTTTGTTCGTTAGGACTTGGTTACATGACCAATATGGGCCGCCATGCCCATATATGGTTAATCTTAAAAAATCTTCTCCTCAAGAACCGAATGGCCGATGATCTTGAAACTTGGTTTGCAGCATCAAGGACTCTGACACTACCAAGTTTGTTCAAATGATGACCTTTGGTTGACCTTGTCCTGTTTAACGTCAAGGTCAAATTTGGTCACTAAGGCAATTACATGGAAAAATGGCAAAACAGTGGATTTTTCTGATTGTATATTAGCTAGTGGCATCAGAAATGGAATTTACAATCAGCTGAATGGTATTTTATCCGTTCCAAAGATCAAGGTCATTTACCGACTTTTGTCAAGGACGGCTCAGATTCAGTATGTTTATCTTCTTCACTTAAACTACTTGGCCAATTGAAAACAAAATACACGTGGAGCCTCTATGGAATGAAGTAACGAATGTTTGTTCGTTAGGACTTAGTTACATGACCAATATGGGCCGCCATGCCCATATATGGTAAACCTTAAAAAATCTCCTCAAGGACCGAATGGCCGATGATCTTGAAACTTGGTATGCAGCATCAGGGGCTCTGGCCCTACCAAGTTTGTTCAAATGATGACCTTTGGTTGACCTTGACCTGTTTTTAACCAAGGTCAAATTTGGTCACTTAGACATTTTTATGGAAAAAAATGGCAAAGTAGTGGATATTTCTGATTGCTTGGTAGGCTGTGACATCAAAAAATAATATTTGCAGTTAGCTGAATGGAAATTTATCAATTCCAAAGGTCAAGGTCATTACTGACCTTTGTCTTGGATGGCTCAGATTCAGTATTTTTATCTTCTCCAGTAAAAGAGTTGTGCTGTTTGAAAACAAATTACATGAAAAGCCTCTATGGGGTGAGGCAATTAATCATTATTCGTGGTATTGTTGTCACATGACCTAGCGTGTATATGGTATAAACCACATGACCTCTGGTGAGCGTAGTGGCCCATGGGCCTCTTGTTTGTTTATTCGACTGTTTTACACATTTTTTTATGAAATGAAATGATGAAATGAAATTAAGTATAATGAAAATAAGTAATAAAATAAGATAATGAAATGAAAAAAAAAGGTATAATAAGGAAAAGTAATGAAATGATGGCAAAAAATAATAATGAAATGAATTAATGAACCGAAATAAAGTGAAATGGCGATGAAGATGATGGTATTGATGATGATAGTAGTAGCAGTGGTTGTAGTTTGTAATTATGGGTCTGGTCGTGATGATAGTATAATATTATCACTTAGAATTGTTAATGATTTCCAAAATTCATTGCTATTATTATTATCAATGCTATCGTTGTCACCGCCATCAGCCTCGTTCATTGCCATTATTATTATTGCCATTATTATAACTCTTCACTACCTGCCTCGAATAAACTGACTTATCCATAATCTTTCAATCCATAAATACTTAAATCAAAGGTATTTAATTTCTTTGTCGTTAAAGTTTTCCCCATCTCCTATATAAAGCATCATCCCTTATACAGAGAACTTCCTACCTTTGCCAACAATACTTAATTTCTAAGCCATGATCTGCAATCTCACTCCATTCTGGCTAAGTACTACTCTCTTTCAAATCACAAGATCGGGTTATCTTTTTGTAAGTCTTTTAAAAGGGGGGGGGGGGGGTGCCCATAAAGCCCTTTTCCTGCCCTGGAACAAAAGTCTTCATTTCCTCCTGATATATCGCCTATGGTGTCCCATTTACTAAAATAGTATTGGTTTTGTAACGTAAGCCCTAGTTATTGAGAAACATGATAATGAAAGTGGGTGGGGTAATTCAGCATTAATCTGAGGTATCATATTTTATGTACTGTTTCTTTTTTAAAATATATCACACCCACTCATTATTTCCTCTGTTTGTTAGACAAATGTATTGGGTAAATTCCTGTTTAAAATTTCTTCCTCTAAATACTACATCTGCAGCAACTATTTTATGAACATCGTCAATTTTTGTTAATTTTGCATCTTCAAATTCAATAAATCCTAGCCTTTCTCCGACACTAAATGGCAAATTATTTTCCAACTTACTTGTATTTAACATTGGAAGAGTACAAAGTGTTGATTTGGTTTTTGTAACCTTGACCAAGGTTACTGGGGCTGGTCAACTGTCAAAATTAGGAATGAACATTTTGGCCATTTTGCTGTTCCTAAAAAAAGCTTCAAGTTCTCCTGATACATTGCCTATATAATTCCTTTTACTTAGACAGTCTAGGTTTTGCAAAGTAAGCCCTAGTTATGGTGTTAAATGGTCCTGAAACTGGGTGGGGTAATTCGATACGATGCTGAGGTATGGTGTTTTATGCACCACATCTCTTTTAAAATATAGCAAACACAGCCATATCTTCCTCTGTTTGTTTGCCTAGGTAACATCCTATCTAGTTTTCTTCCTCAAAAGTTAAGCATGCCATCTGAAGCAACTCTTTTATGAAAACCTATTGCTGAGAATTTTGCATCTTGGAAACCAATAAAACATTTTTTCTCTCTGGAATTAAATGAAAGATTCCATTGAAAAAAAATCTGAAGACAGTATTGGAGAAAACAAAATGTTGCCTAGGTTATGGTGACCTTGACCTTATCATCATGATTAAATGGTCTTTGAAATTATCAGACAGGACCAATAGGGTTATATTCTGCCAACCCCACCCATCGCCGTTCCGGCCCCGCTGTACCAATCACAACAGATCTTCATTTACTATGGAGCATAGTCCTGTCTTATTATTTTTCCCTTCTGAGGAAAATATAAGGGTTGCAGCTTTATTACATGACAATGTGCATTTTGCTTATTTAAAGTTTTGAAATTTGCAGAATCTTTCAATTTTATCTTTGTTTATCTCTCAAATTTGAATTCTTTTGAAATGTGTGTGTATATATTGTAAGTGCACACAGTTGATTAGGTTTTGGTGATCTTGACCTTATTTTAAGGTCAGGCTGAAATTTAACATTGTTAATTGTGTTGTGACCTTGAAAACAAGGATAATCAAAGCCTAATATTGTTTGTTTATCATTACTTATTCAGCCCCTTGTTCTGTCCTGGTGACTCGGCCAGTTAATCTAGCATCCATTCCACTCATCTGATCCCACAAACTGTACAAACAAGCTTAAGTTTACTAAACTTCAATCTACTTTGACCTTTGATGAACTTGAAATAAGGTTAATGTTAACCAACATGAAATCATGGCCCAATAATTCATCTAAGCCAGTTTCTAAGAATCAAGTCTGGAGTGCCAAAGCTATATACCCAAAGCTTAAAAACTGACCAATTTTTTCTGCGGTGACCTTGAAAACAAGGCCCTTCAAACGACCAAGTTCTCTGAACATCAAACCAACTCAAAGACATGTCCAGATGCTACATCCAGCGAAGTCTGGTGTAATGCTGCATAATTTAAGTGACATCTCGACTAAAGAGTAATATGAGTGCAATTGTAGATATTAAACTTGTCCTGACCTTGAAACTGAGGTCATGGTCACAAAAATCTAAGCAGAAAGGCAAGTTCCAATGATATAGATATCTGGGAATGTCAATGAAATTCACAGGATTTGAATTAAATAATGTCCAAACATTCTTTTCAGTTTTGAAAATCTCAAAGACCGTGTGACCTTCAAGATAAGGTCAAGGTCACAAATACCTAGTCAGCCCTTTATATTCTCAAAATCGTATAGTATATGCAGATTAATTTCAAAAGATTCCCTTGTGTAATTCAAAAAATAAAAAATGATTTATTGAATTCCAAGATGCAAAATTCTCAGAAATAGAAGGTTTTCAAAAAAAGAGTTGCTGCAGATGGCACACTTTACTTTAGAGGAATAAAACTAGGTAGGATGTTACCTAAGGCAAACCAACAAACAGAAGCAGTTGTGACTGCTCTTGCTAAATTTTAAAAGAGATGTGGTTCATAAAACACAATACCTCAGCATCATATCAAATTACCCCACCCAGTTTCAGGATCATTTAACTCCATAACTAGGGCTTACTTTGCGAAACCTAGACTGTCTAAGTAAAAGGAATTCTATAGGCAATGTATCAGGAGAGTTTGAAGCTTTATGTTCAGGAACAGAAAAATGGCCAAACTGGTACATGTAACTCCTACTTTTGGCTTTTGACCAGCCCAAGTGACCTTGAATGTCAGGCCAAGGTCACCAAAACCTAATCAACACTTTGTACTCGTTCAATGTTAAATTCAAGTAGGTTTGAAAATAATTTGCCATTTAGTTTCGCTTATAGGCTAGGATTTAGTGAATTTGAAGGCAAAATTAACAAAAATTGACGATGTTCATAAAATAGTTGCTGCAGATGTAGTATTTCACTTTAGAGGAAGAAATTATAAATAGGAATTTACCCAATACATTTGTATAACAAACAGAGGAAATAATGAGTGGGTGTGATATATTTTAAAAAAGGAACACTGCGTAAAACATGATACCCCAGATTAATGCTGAATTACCCCACCCACTTTCATTATCATGTTTCTCAATAACTAGGGCTTACGTTATAAAACCAATACTATTTTAGTAAATGGGACACCATAGGCAATATATCAGAGAAAATGAAGACAACGCCCACTTATTATCACATCACATTTGATTTTCATCATGAAGTCTATACCAAGGATACCAGCTTGGGGAATATCAGCAAACAATACTTCGTGTTGAAAGGACAAATTTCCCAGTTCTATTTGCACTGATGCTTTTCCCTTAAATGGTTTACTTTCTCCTGTGATTGTGAGTCAGATTATGTTAACATGAATTAGACAAGTTGCATTTCTAGTTCCCAAAGTTATTGGAATTTCTGTTCACCAATTCACTCACAGGTTGCTGTAAGCTACACAGCTTTTCGTCAAATATTTCTAATCTGCTTTGCATAGTGTCACTAAATGACATCACCGTATCTTTCACTTCACTATCTAATGATGATAATTGAGACTGGATGTCCCTATCAATACTTTAATGTCTAGACTGACTTTCATTACTGCTGTCCCTTCTTCTCCTATGAGAAATTTGCTCTGTTTCATTTTCTTGTATCAAAGAATAATTCAAAGAATGGTCTTGTTCCATTTTCTTTACCTCCTTTTTTTGCACTTCAAAAACAAAAAATATGTTCAAAAATCTAAGCAATTCTTCTTTCTGTTTTCAGACAACTAACTTGCTACAAGATCAAATCCACAGGAAGAATATTTGAGATTGCCTGTAATTACTAATAATAAATACTGACAAAATATATAATCACTGTCTAAATATATTTTCTTTTAGCCTCAGTCCATTTTCACTTATGAAAATTTGAAATGTGTATAAAATTCTATAAAATTTTGAACAACAGTAGGAAAAAAATATCTGCCAGTTCTGACACCAAATCTGTAACGTCCAGACTCCCTTGTAAGTATCGTTGAAGTTGTCAGGATTTATAAACTAGAAGTGGATGCAATGATAAGGAATCGTTACAATTAACCCACAGCTCCCATCAGAGACTCCAAAGGGAAAGAAACACAAATAAAAATAAAAAATGAGTTCCTTTAAGAGCAATGAAAACATTCATAAGAAAGAAAATGGGTCATACTACGTAGTTTCGGCTAATAAAGCCTCATCAGTGACCCTGTAATGATCCGGCAAACAAAGCCAGAGGAAACATACTGCAATTTTGCGAATTTCGAATAGGCAGTCGATTCAAAGACTGATATAAATCAAAATGGGGTCCAAAGAATTAAAAGCCTGTCTAGAATAGGAGTCTAAACCAATAATTTATTTCTGATTTCTCAGAAACCTGAAACAACCCTTATGGAAACACCAACAGCGGAACTTTAAGCCATAAGGACAGTTACTTTCCCACAAAATGGCCAATAGGCTATCCAAGATAAAATAATATAAGCGACACAAAAACCCAAAGACAAACCATAACAAAAATAAACCACGACAGAAGAACCGCATTGGAATGGTCAGCGGAAACGAATTCCACCGGGGGGCTCAAATCGATTTTACGTGGCCATAATCCTCGCCCTAACTTCCGTCGCGATTAAGTCAAATAATTTGTTCAATCCGCATGAAGGCCTTCTAACTCATCAGTGCAACAGCTCTTTGAAAAAGGAGCTGTTGATGGGATGTAAAACTTAAATACGTATACATATCCTATGAAGTAATGAGAGGTTTAGAAATCGATATCAACCCGTTCGATCCTACTGACACATACAGCTCATTTGGCGAGTAGTGCAGATCCTAATGAGAAATCTGATAAACAGCAGTCTCATCAGGATCGACACTGTCCACACTACTATGAACGATCACAATCAATCAAAATACCCACAAGAATGAATCTGACTAAAGATAGAAGGGCACATTTCAGTATCATAGGAGTGAAGGGGCTATAAACTTTCTTTACCCAAGACTCAAAATATGATTTGACAGTTACTATTACGACAGTGAGGCTGTATTTATCTGTTCTTGAGAATGTCATTCATTTCTTTAATATCCAGAGGAATTAAAACCAGTCTGTATAGTGTATATCCACAGATTCCTATTATATTAGTTTGCAGTCCATCCAGTATGGGAATAACCAGGAATTGATACTGAATTTTCACTTTTGATATACTGTTTTACTTCACGAAGTAACCCAGTTTTGCACAGTCATTAAACTTCCTTTAAATTAGCAAAAAATTATTCTTCAATTTGAATAGCTGTATGAACACGACGAGTCTGGTGAGTTTAAATAAACGTAACAATTTTTCCTATAAGACCATTGTTAAACAAATCAAAATTGTTCATACAGATAAAAATGGGAGGCCATTCTCTATTCCAGAATGAAATAGAAAATATTTTAAGATATAACTATGGGGCTTTCTTTAGAAAATTGGGCTGGGACATTTGACTATCTGTGCAAAAATGAGTAAAATTTGGTATTTCACTAAAAGATTACATTGATGGCTAATTCACTTCCTTATTTATCAGAGTTTTATCCGTTTATGACTTAGTTGAACTTGTCCTTGGACTTGCATTCCTGTCGGGGCTGGTACCTCTCCTTCTTTTTGGCTGAAAGTCCTCCTCTTTATCTGTCCATCTTCTTTTTTCTTCTCTTTCACTTCTCTCTTCCTCTCTTCTCCTCTCCTCCCGTGCACAGGTTCTATAGTAGGGGATAAACATCTTGACAGAAGCCTTCATGTCTTCATGATTTGTGTCTGTTCACGGGTGGCTTCTGTCTTCTCTGATAGCTTTTTCCAGGCACCTAAGGGCTCTGCTATTCTTCTCTTCTTCCTCTTTCACCATTTTGTTGCCCTTTTCTACACTATATCTAAGCTCCTCTAGGAGACTTTGGATGGTTGGGGCCTTGTCGTACATCTCCTATCTGAACAATTCTTGTGTCCGGCTTCTTAGCACTTGTGTTGACAGAGGTATCTTCTTGGGGAGTGGTAATGCTTGGGCTTTCCTGTCCAAGAAGTTGGGGCATAATATCCTCCACCTGGCCTTGGCTTGCCTTGTGCGTTGGAGCATCTGTAGTTTCTTTAGCTGGGTCAGCAGTGCCCTTAGATACTGGATTGAGTGTCCTGGCTTCTTGTGGTGGTCCTGTATGTAATAGCCCACTGTCAACATTCCTCAATTCCCTGATTTCAGAAGAACTAGAACCTTCTTTATATATCGTTTGTAGGTTCAGTGGCCGTGTCTGGTAGGAAGCGCAAATAGACAGGTCAAGTGGGTATTCGTCTGTGCCTTATATATCTTGGACTGTAACAGTTGCAGAGGGAGCCTTGGACTGTGGCCTTAATCCATGTGCTGTAGTTGGCTGTAAAGCAGGGGAGCAGATAGGAGCCATTGTGGTAGAAGCCTGACTTGTTACTGTTGCTGTAGAATAAGGCACACTGCTAGTGGTGCACTGGCCCAAATCTATTATTGGTGGTGTAGTAATAGAAGAGGCCTGGCAAGGGGTGGTGGCTTGATTCTTCTGAACCTGTACCATGAAACGATTGAACAGGCTCCACATCTCTGTTATATTACCCCCCCCCCCCCCCCCCCCGTAGAGGTCTACACGCCTATCGGTTGAGTCTGCAGTATGGGCAGTGTAGGGGAGCCAACGTCTGGTGTGAGGCTAAAAAAATTGGTCCCCAATTAAAAATTAAAGATATATTCAGCCACCAATCAATTTGTATCACTTAACCAAAATATATTTAGTATGTTAATGTTCTGTCATTTTTGCGTCTTGTTCCATACGCTAAGGAATGCGACAAAATCAGGGCCTTCTGGTAGAACCAATTTTCGGAAAGCTTGAGGGATGTCTGTACAAAATGAGGGAACCAAAACACTGTATATCACTTGAAGTTATTGGGAACTGTAGTTGTAGGGGGAAACTGCACATAGATTTATCCCTTGGATAATGTTGCATTCCTTACATATATAGTCATTGTTTTTTGTTTGTTTTTTTCAACAGGCATGCCATGAAGAATAGAGTCCTTCATGACCAATTTTGCTTGGCAATCCAACAGGCAACACAAGAATCTGTATAGCCAGTACTAGATTGCAGTTTCTTGCACACCAGACAAGGAAATCCGTGATTTTATCCTGGGATAGAAATTAATGTTCTGACCCTGGTGTTCCGACCCAGGCAACTGACATAAATGCGCTTCAATTCTATTTAACTGCCTGAACTACCTACTTCCGCACTACTTTTATTTTGTAAACAATATACATGTGCTAGCTGTCAAAACTAACCGGTTGTGTTGTGCAAGAAAAAGAATCCAATATGGGGTTCTGTTGTAGATGGGCGTTTCCAACCCTCGGAATGACCGTGCTGAGCGGAACGTCGGCGTAGCCTCGGTTCCGCTCAGCACGGTCATCCCTCGGGTTGGAAACGCTCATCTACAACAGAACCCCATATCAGATTCTTATATTATGTACAACAAACTCACCAATGCCTTCAATAGGAATAAATCATTAAATTCTGGGTATACTTGTGCCAGCACCATCCCTGCTAATACAAGTATACAATTCTAGAAATGGGATAAACAATGGTAAATCTATCGTTCAGGTAGATCGTAAATAATAAGTAATTCTGTGTTTAAATACAGAATCACGGCATCCCAGTTGTGTAAAAATCATTTAATGTTGTGTTTAAATGTTGCATTTTTCATATGTATGTGAATATTAGGAGAAAGAACGAAAGGACATGGAAGAGAAAGAAAAGAAGGAAATGAGAGAAAAGAGAGGTAAAAGAGCTAGAAGAGAAAGAAAAGATAGAAAGAGAGAGAAAAAAAGAAAAAGGGGAGAAAGAACGAAAAGAGAAAGAAGTGAGGGAAAAGAAGGTTAAAGAAGAGAAAGAGGAGAGAGAAAATCAAAAGTTGCCTAGTTAATTTAAATTTACTTTAAAGTACTTTAAAGTTTACCTGTATATAGACACTATATAGAAACAACTGTGTATTATCACCTAGAAGGCCGAAAGCACATCATTTGGTCACATTCTTCCTAGTTTATTTACAGCTGACATCTTCAACTTTAGAACAGTTTTCATGAAATGCTGACATCTTAAGTCCCGGAACAGTTTTCATTTTAGGCTGACATCTTCAACTTTGGAACAGTTTCCATTAAAGGCTGACATCTTCAGCCATAGAACAGTTTTCATTAAAGGCTGACATCTTCAGCCATGGGTCAGTCTCAGTACAGTACAGTACAGTACTTGTGATGTTTTTCTATGTCGGTGTTCGAAGTACATATGTCTCTCCCGTAGGCGTTTTGTATAGAAGATGAGGTGTAATCTTATATAACCCTGAGTATTGCCTTCCCTTCTTCACCATTTTTTGTGGATTTTCCTGTGCATCTCTTTCTCATCAGGAGGTTGTGCATCTTTTTCGCATCAGGAGGATATCCCCAGCCATGCAATATCAGTCAGTTTTGTAATCTTTGAATGTGACTTTTTCTGGGTATTTTTTAAAACGGAGCTCGTGGGGTGTGTTCATGGAGCTTTAGATATGTATCACTTTTTCAAGGTATTTAAACATATATAGATATATCAGAATATATGTATCCTTAAGGTTATTAGGTATTATATCCTCTGTATTATTATTCTCATTCTCACCATTGTTCATATTTGGGTTAGAGACTATCATGGCCCCCACCCTCACACTCACACTCATACATTGTAAACATCTCAGTTAGAGACTGACATGTCCCCCCATCGTTACTGTCACAATTTCATTCATTCATGAACACTCAAATTTAAACTGTTCAACATTCAAATTATTTTTATTGTGTTAAGTAAACTTGGGACATGATTAAATTATACAGCTACTGCCTTGTAAATGTAAGTGATTCTAAACTATTTTGTGTACTTTACTAAATTTGGTATAGTTACGCATTGATTACATTCATACTTCCTGTCATTTAGAGTCCTACCCACTCACTCGTTTTTTTTTTTTTTTTTACTATCCCTGTCTCGCATCCAGTCCCACTTCTCCTCTCAACTTCCTATCTATCATATTTAACAACCTCTCACACTCAAAATTTAGCTTCCACTCTTAAAATTGAATAACTGTTTCACGCTTCGGGGTAGGACTTCACCAGTCCTTATGAAATTTAACAAATGGGTAAAGGCCTTGGGGGTTGCGGTCAAAAAAGCACATGTCATTAACTGGGACCATAGGGGAATTCTTGGATAACATCCGTGAGAGGAGGCTCGGGACTGAGGTAAGTGTCCTCTCACAGATGTAAAATTTAGTCCTAGCCAAATCTATAGTAATCCTACTGGTTTGGTCCATGTGGATCTGTTCCAGCTCTTTATGGGTGAGGGGGGGATTTTAACAGCTTTTCTTTTGGGTTTCACAGCCCTTTCTTCAACTTCACTTTCCCTATTTTCTTTCTCTTCTTTCTCTCGGCTCTCCTTTTCCTTCTTTTCTTTCTCTTCTTTTCCCTTTCTTTCTTTTTCCCTTCTGTCCTTTTCTTTCCTTTCCTTATCCTCTCTATCCTTACGTTCTCTTTCTCTTTCTATTCTTTAACCTTCTTTTCCTTCACTTCTTTCTCTTCGTTCTTTCTCCTCTTTCTGTTTCTCTTTTATTCTCTTTTTCTATCTCTTCTAGCTCTATTTGCCTCTCGTTTCTCTCATTTTCCTTCTTTTCTTTCTCTTCCCTGTCTTTTCGCTCTTTCTCTTAATCATCACGAAAACAAGCCTATAAAATTTCGAACCCCTTAAACCCCACTTTTATATTGTAAAACTGGGGTTTACAGGGATAAGCCTTATTTTTCTTTCTATGTTCTAAAATATAGATTGTGGGTACTCGTTAGAACCGCCTCGAGGCGGTTCTAACGAGTACCAACAATTTATATTTTGAGCAGAAATAAGAAAAATATTACATTTTTTCATCCTAAATTTTAGTGTGTGTTTTTCTTTTTCGGCGGAAAAGAGTACAATGTATTTGTATAGGCGTGTTTTCGTAATGATATACCCGTCAACATGTAAATTTCACGGCTTTATAACGTGGTGAAAAAGATGGCCCTGAACGGGGTCTAAGACTGTTTGGCTCAACCCTTGTCCTGTAAGCAAACTGTATAGATCCTGTTCACAGGCCGTGTTCTGTGGCGTCTGATCTGGGTCTACACTGCTACACCAATCACATGATTCCAGTCCAGATTCTATAGTTGTCCCTCTTACGCAACACTCTAACCCCAGATCGATAAGAATAGTATTACCTGGATTTCCTACAAATCAGTGAAAGTCGGGCTAAAGGACTTGGTAACTTTGGTAATAATTATTCGATCCAAAAATACTGAGGGATAATTTCTGGAGTTTGTTTGTTTGAATTGAGGTTTAACGTCCCCATCAACACTATTTAGGTTATTTTGGAGACGCTTCTTCCAATTTTTCTGGGTCTTTTACCCGACTTCGAGATGAAATGACACCTCAATCCATGCCGCCCAATGAAACCAAACAGGTTTTATATGCATGGGCGGTCCGAATCGCACCACTTTGCCTGGGCAGTCTTAGACCTTCTAAGCGGTTTACCAGTACCAATTCTGGACTCCCAGATCGATTTTCTATAAACTCTGTCCTACAGAAGAAATAAAACTGCAGGCACTGCATGATGCCCCGCCACTATAATTACATCAAGCAAGTGCCATATCAGAGTGAAACAAAACCTAATGACTGCCCCCCCCCCTCCCGCCCCCCTACCATCCTTGTGATGTAACCATGTAAGTTTGGTCAGAATCAATCATTAAGTTCAGAAGATATAATGCTTCAAACAGACTACATGACACAAATGGCTACGTTCAATGTTCAAGGGTTGATAACTCCAAAAGAAGGAAAATCAGAGTTATGGTTCATATGTTCTGCATGTCGTCTCAGGCTGCTTTACATATCTGTGAAGTTTCGTGAAAATATCTCAAATGGTATAAGAGTTATGGAGTGGACTCGAAACTGATAGCAACTGCTATATTAAAAGTTCAAAGGGCAATAACTTCAAAAGTAGGAAAATTAGAGTTATTGTTCATATGTTCTGCATGGCCGGCCTCCCCCCAACGGGGCTTGAAGAAAACGATGCTTCCACGCAGAGCTGAAACCGACCCGCACACGAGCATTGGTAAACCGCCCAGAGGATCTGAGCCTGCCCAGGCAAAGCGGTGCGCGCCGGACCGTCCATGCTGTATAAACCCTATTGGTTTTATTGGGCGGCAGAGCTTGAGATGTCATTTTAAAGGCATTTATTCTTAGACAGGGGGACACACCGTGTGTTCATAATTGTTTTATTGCCCACTGTGATATACTGTATATAGCAGATCAAAGGCGGCCTTTAATAGGGTGATTAGTAGCTCTTGTTGAATCCTTTGACTGAGGCAGTAAAGGGGAAAATCAATAAGGTACACTCTAGTTAACAGTTAGTCAATTATTGATTTTCTCCAAGGAGGCCCCTACCTGTTGAAGACAGAGGAGTTCTCTTCAGTCAGCACTGAGGGCTACATAATATTATGTAATGAAATGATAGTCCTCAATAATCAAGAATAAATTCCTTTAACTGAATATCGGGTAAATGTCCCTCAAAATTGCAAACAACGTCCCCAAAATGATATTTACAGATTTGGCGGGGACGTTAAACATCAAATCAAACAAACAAACAAATGTTCTGCATGTCGTACATATCTATGAAGTTTCACGGAAATATCTCAAATGGTATCGAAGTTATGGAGCGGACACGAAACTACGATTGAAATGGCTATTTCAAATGTTCAAAGGGCAAAAGTAAGAAAATCAGAGTTACGGTCCATATGTTCTGCATGTCGTTTAATGTTGCTCTACACATCTGTGAAGTTTCGTGAAAATATCGTAAATGGTATCAGAGTTATGGAGGGGACACAAAACTGATAGCAACAGCTATATTCAAAGTTCAAAGGGCAATAACTCCAAAAGTAGGAAAATCAGAGTTACGGTTTAAATGTTCTGCACGTCGTCTCATGGTGCTCTACATACCTGTGAAGTTTCATGGAAATATCTCAAATGGTATCGAAGTTATGGAGCGGACACGAAACTATGATAGAAATTCCTATGTCCAATGTTCCAAAAGTAGGACAATCAGAGTTACGGTTTGTATGTTCTAGTGTTTTACATATCTGTGAAGTTTCGTGAAAATATCTCAAACGGTATCAGAGTTATGGGGCGGGAATGGGACTATGGGGCGCTGACGGACGGACGGACGCTCTAAACTTCGGAGGGTATAACATAATACCCCGCCATTTTTTGAATGACGGGGCATAAAAAGGGTCAATTCTTAAAGAGAAGAATTTGCTTATGTGGAGCAAATTCTTTTCTTTAAGAGTTAACCCCTTTTTCGAAAGAGTCACCTCCCCTGGAGGTGTATCCATTTTTTTAATAGAAATTGATGACAATATGATTACTTTTTATCTATAAGATCTATTTCACCACACATACACTTGCATTCATTTAATAGCGGTAAAGATGATTCTGTAAACTTATTTATTGGTTTTACTGTCCTATCAAGATAAGTTCACTTATTTTAAGCAAAAGGGTAATGAGAGGTAGGCGAAAGCCGGAGTATCCGGAGAAAATCCACCCGACCTTTCGTTGCAGAACTTTGCGTCTCACATGTGACCCGAGCGAGTATCGAACCCGGTGAGAGACCTATTGATAAAGAGTCAGCGCTCTAACCCACTAGGCCATGAACCGTAAATTCTCGCATAAATACCTATGCGCATGGTTGTTTGAAGCCATTGTCAAATGGGCCGAAAGCCGTGCTCAAACAGCAAAAACCGTGTTCAAATCATGAAATTCGCGTGCTGTTTGAACATGGATTTTGAGCTTTTGATATCACAAGACGGGCCTTGCTTTGTTTACGTTACGTTGAGAGACGTAACGTTAATGCCCTGAACGTAGCGTTTTAGGGTTCCATGATGACGTCAGATGGCTACTGCATGACAACGTCATTGTAAACAACATTCTGAACTGGTCGCCATTTTGTATTGTCTGTCGCATTTGAAGAGTATACGTGGAATTTATATGGAGCTTTTGGGCATTTTCGTCAAAATTTGCTATCGGAATCATAAGTTATGCAAGAACAACGATCATCCATGGTTATTTCATTGCATTGACATTTGCCGGGTCCCTCGAAAGATATTTGAACATTCGGCCTGGCGGCCTCATGTTCAAACAACTTCCTCGGGACCCGGCGAATGTTAATGCATGAAAAACCATGTTTGATCCCTATATTAAAACACTAACCCGATTTTTTCTCTGCATCATGTGTGGTTTAGAGGAATGTTCATTACACGGACTTATTAACCCGATGTGATCACATTGCTATGTAATATATGAAAAATTTTCGTATTTCTATTACAAACATAGATTGTATATGCGTACTCGTATCATCGAGGCGGCTCAAACTGTACCACAACGTATGATTGGAGTATAACCATGAAAATAATGCATAGGGGACCTATTTAAACCCCACATCTTATCAGGTTTAACAACTTAGCGATTAATAAATTAGTTTTGGCTTATTATCAAGATCTATACTTGCAATGTAAGGGAAAGAACACAAAATATTGTTCAAAGAATACAATCATAAGTTATGTCATATTCATTCCAAAATGACGATAAGTCCAATTTATCTTTCAGTTCATTTTAATTTTCTTCTTTTTTCTTTCTTTCTTTCTTTCTCTATTAATTGATTTTCGCACCTTCTTTAATTGGGCGCGCGATTAAAGGTGCTCGTGCTGATTTATATTAACATGCTTTTCACACCTGAAGTGAGACGGGCAGGTATCCATTGTTTAACAGAATGCCATTATGGATTAACGGCATATCAATTAAAGCAGACAAGACATCATACACTATTATGCCGAATGCCGAATTATGAAGTCATTAAAATTCACACGTTGAAGTCCGTTCATTTGTATTTATTTGGTTTGATTAATTTGGTTTGATTAAACTAACAAGATCATATTGGAGCAGATCAGCCTAAGCAAACAGTGCAGACCCAGATAAGATTGCTTCTGAATGGGAAAGTCTGAACAGGGTCTACACTGTTTGCCATTCTCTGTACCTTTTGGGCTCCTTGCTGGATTGTGAAAGATTTTTTTTAAATTTTGGATAATTACAGGAATTTCTAAGTGTCAGAGTTAGAGGATTTTCACGGTATCCCTATTGGCAAACAGTGCAGGCCCAGAACACTGTCTGATTAGGGCCTCCACTGTTTGCTGGTATCCTTTAACCCCAAAACCTTTTGGCAAACGGTGCAGGCCCAGAACACTGTCTAATCAGGGCCTCCACTGTTCGCTTAAAAGTCTTTTTCCAAATAAATTTTGAGAAAACAACCCGTCACCCCTATATTTTGAAATGGGCTCCTGCTTATGTAAGGAGGAGGATTCCATTTGGTACAAAAAGGGTTAAACCCAAGTTTTCTGCGTATGAAGTGGGGTTTACAGGGGTTTTCATTACATGGACTTGTAAATATGACATTTGAGACGAACATGTACAAGCAGTGATTTCTCCAGTCACCTCGTTGACATCTCCAAACTAGCTACTTTTCTGATGAAGATCTGTCTTCTTTTTCATCCTGCAAAGATAGGTTGTGTGCGCTCGTTAGAACCACCTCGGTGAGGTGGTTCTGACGAGTACCCACAACCTATGTCTTGGAAAGGGATTTAAAGGGGTGATCAAATCACGGTGTTGGTTACGTGAATTTCTTTCAATATTTCTTTCTTTATTTGTCTCTTTCTTTCAATTTCATTAAGATAATGTACCTCCACCCCTATAAACCCGAGTTTTCTCTCTGATGAAAATCGGCCCCCGCCCATCGGGGCTTGAAGAAATAGATTTGCTGCATAATGCTTCCATGCAGAGCTAAAACTGACCACACACGAGTACTGGTAAACCGCTAAGATGATCTAAGCCTGCCCAGGCAAAGCGAGAGCCTAAGAAATGGTCTGCTTCAGTTACAGCAACAAGACCTAGTTAGACCTCCACGCGACACAAGAGCGACGTCAGTCAAAATGAAGACTATTCATACTGGAGATAATACTTATGCATTTATCATGAACAAAACAAATTCGTTCGCTCTTGTGCGGTGCCAGCTGGAAACTTTGGATAATATATTATCTATAGGCTAACATGACAGGTCGCTTATTAATTGGGATGGTATCTCATTCGACATCAAATTATCTAAAAAAAAAAAAAAAACCTTTTCCTTTCGTAGCGAAAATCTTCCGTTCGCGAAAGGAAGGTTACTTTCGCAGATGAATCCGTCTTCTTTTAGACATTTTGGAGTAACAAGTATGTAACAAAGATAGGTGGTCATTTTCAGGCATAAATTGTTCATCTTTTCGCTACATTACGCATCATTACGCTACATTACGCATCATTACTGTTTTAAGGCAGACCCCGTTTAATTGTATACACACTGTTCAGGGCAATTAACCTTTACCGTTCGCTGGGCTTATTCAGCTAACAGACAACAAATTAATGATATTTTCTTATTTTTCCCTGAAAACAGATTTTGACATTTCATGCAAATTGTCTCCGATTTGCAAGAATATCAAATTCTATTATACCACATGACGTCGTTGATAAGCACTGAATAACGTCGTGTAATAAAAATCGTATGACCACACGTTACGACAACGCTTGTTTGTTTGATTTGAGGTTTAACGTCCCCGTCAACACTGTAAAGGTCATTTTGGAGACGTTGCTTCCAATTTTGTTGGACTTTTACCCGACATTGAGATGAAACGACAATCTCAGGCCTTTTCGCTCAATGAAACCAATAGGGTTTATAAGCATGGACGGGCCGACACGCAGCACTTTTCCTGGGCAGGCTTAGGTCCCCTAAGCGGTTTACCACTACTCGTGTGCGGGTCGGTTTCAGCTCTGCGTGGAAGCATCATGCAGCCCAGATATTTCTTCAAGCGCCGATGGGCGGGGGCCGGTTACGACGACGTCCATGTCAACCATGCATTTTGTGTGTGTGTGTGTGTGTGTGTGTGTGTGTGTGTGTGTGTGTGTGTGTGTGGAAACATTGTTAAATTTCAAGGCGATAAAATCTGGTTTAAAGTGGTCATATGATAACAGAATCTTACGCTCGTGGACATTTCATATGAAATTTATGAAACTCGTCGAGTTTCATAAATTTTATATGAAATGACCACGAGTGTAAGATCCTCTATTTCCAGCAAAAAGAAGGAAAACATTTTAAAATGTCGTCTGTTGAAATCTCTACCAATAGTGATAAGCGTTAAAAAAACATGACCACTTCTGTTGGTCAGTAGGATTTGAAACTATTTTATTATTTTTAAGCCTTTTTGTATCGTCCTTCTTATATATATAGCATTAGTCCATTTCGAAATTTAGGGTTTTCAGGTTTTCTTAAAAATTTAGTCAGAAAAGGGCTGAACTTTTTTTCAAAACAGTGTAGGCCCTGATCAGACGCCGCGTCTGATCTGGGCCTCCACTGTTTGCCAAGTACCCGTTTTGGGGTTTCCATGACGGCTGAGATCACGTGTTTTATCGGTCGAAAACAAGTCTTTAATCGGAAATAGAGCTATCGTAAACTGTTTTCATATAGAATTGTTCGTGCACTTCTTTAAATGCCAGCCATAAACTTTGGCTTGTTTGTTTGTTTGATTTGAGGTTTAACGTCCCCGTCAACACTGTAAAGGTCATTTTGGAGACGTTGCTTCCAGTTTTGTGGGACTTTTACCCGACATTGAGATGAAATGACATCTCAAGCCCTGTCGCTCAATGAAACCAATAGGGCATGGACGGTCCGCCTTGCACCACGGTTCCTGGATACTACTACTTTGGCTTGGGCAGCGATACCTATGTTTGGAGCGGAAACCAACAAACTTAAGCCGAGGCATGATAAAAACCGACAAAAGCACCTGTTCGACCAGTGGAGACTCGGAGCTGCCTGTGCATCAGTATTTTCTGCCTGCATGAGCCTTGTGCAGCCTCCAGGCTTTCCAAAAGGAGAAGAGCGGAACTCTAACCATATTTATATTATAATAATAATAATAATTATTATTATTTTTATTATTATTATTGGGTTTAATGACTCGTGAACCTTTATGGGTCATTTTGTGTCGTCTCAGAGAAAGAAGGGATTGATATAGAAGAGGAGAATAAAGTGAGGGACAGAGGAAGTATGGAAAATGAATGGAAGTGTAGAAAGAGAAGAAATCACAACAACCCTCCACCCACACCTGGTGGAAGGACTGCAGGTCTTGCTCAACTATAAGTATAAGTTGGACGCCCCAGTAATATTTACTGTCGAATAATCAGCCCTTATAGGCAATTTACTTCGACAAACAAGTGCACAGTATACAAAATAGCAATCATTACGAAAACACGCCTTTGCAAATACATTGTAAACTTTACCTCCGAAAAAATCGATTTTTTTAGATGAAAAATTGTGTTATTTTTCTTATTTCTGCTCTGATTCGCTCACCTGAATGTCATTGTCTCTAGTACATTCTTTTTTTCTTTTTTTTGGGGGGTGGGGGTGGTCTGATGCCATCTTCTTCATCAGAAAGGAATGAGCTTAGCTTTTTTGGTAGGGTGTCACCTAGGCAACATTACTTTGAAGTTTGAATCAAATTGACCGAAGGGTTTAGGAAGAGTTCGCATTTGAAGCAAATTTACAATGTTTTTTTTTTTTCTATTTTTAGCTCTGGTGGCCATATTGTTCATCGGAGTGAGACCATGTTAGCTGTTTTGGTAGAGAGTCACCTAAGCAACATTCCGATGAAGTCTGAATGTAATTGGCACAAGGGAACAGGAGGAGTTGTCGTTTGAAGATTTTTTCCCCCGGTGGTCATCGTGTTTATCAGAGCGGAATGATTTTAACTATTTTGGTAGGGAGTCACCTGGGCAACATTCCTGTGAACTTTAAATCAAATTGGCCTAGCATTTCAGGAGATGTTTGCGTTTGAAGCAAATTCTATTTTTAGCTCTGGTGGCCATTTTGTTCATCGGAGCGGGATCATTTCATCTAATATGATAGAGGTTTATCTAAGCAACACTCCTATGAAGCTTGAATGAAATAGGCCCAAGGTACAGAAGGAGTTGTTGTTCAAAGATTTTTTCTATTTTTAGCTCTGGCAGCCATCTTGTTTGTCAAGGTAGAAAGATTTTAGCTATTTTGGTAGTGGGTCATCTAAGCAACATTCCTATGAAGTATGAATGAAATTGGCCCAAGGGTAAAGGAGTAGTCGTTGGAAGATTTTTTTTTCTATTTTTATCTCTGGTGGTCATCTTGTTAGTCAAAGCGGAATGATGTTAGTTATTTTTACAGGGAGTCAACTACAACACATTCCTGTGAAGTTTGAATCAAATTGGCCCAAGGGTTAATGAGGAGTTCGTGTTCGAAGCAAATTTACGATGTTTCTCTCTTTTTAGCTTTGGGGTCAATTTTGCTCATCAAACCAGAAACTTTTCAGCTATTTTGGTAGATGGTCACCTAAGCATCATTCCAATGAAGACTGAATGAAATTGGCCCAAAGATACAGGAGGAGTTGTCGTTTAAAGATATTTTCTAGCTTAGCAATGGCGGCCATCTTGTTTGTCAGAACAAAACGATTTTAGCTATTTTGGTAGGGAGTCACTTGGGCAACATTTCTTTGAAGCTTGAATCAAACTGGTCCAATGGTTGAGAGGAGTTCGCGTTTGAAGCAAATTTATATGTTTTTTTTTTTCTATTTTTAGCTATGGAGGCCATTTTACTCATCAGAGCAATACCATTTTAGCTATTTTAGTAGAGGGTCACCTAAGCAACATTCCTATGAAGGTTGAATTAATTTGGCCCAAGGGTACAGGAGGAGTTGTCGTTTGATTTTTTTTTCTATTTTTAGCTCTGGTGGCCATTTTGTCCACCGGTGCGGAACCGTTTTAGCTTTTTTGGTAGAGGGTCACCTAAGCAACATGCCCATGAAGTTTGAATGAAACCGGCCGAAGGGTACAGGAGGAGTTGTTATTTAAAGTTTTTTTTCCTATTTTTAGCTCTGGCGGCAATCTTGTTTATCAGAGCGGAATGATTTTAGCTATTGTTATAGGGGGTCACAAACATAACATCCCTGTGAAGTTTGAATCAAATTGGCCTAAGGGTTAAGGAGGAGTTTGTGTTTGAAGTAAATGTACAATGTTTTTTTTTTCTTCTATTTTTAGCTATGGCGGCTATTTTGCTCATCAGAGCAGAACCGTTTCAGCTATTTCGGTAGATGATCACCTAAGCAGCATTCATATGAAGTTTGAATGAAATTGGCCCAGTGGTACAGGAGGAGTTGTGGTTTGAAGATTTTTCTATTTTTAGCTCTGGCGACCATCTTGTTTGTCAGAACAGAACGATTTTAGCTATTTTGGTAAGGAGTCAATTGGGCAACATTCCCCAGAAGTTTGAATCAAATTGGCCCAAGGGTTGAGGAGGAGTTCGCGTTTGAAGCAAATTTACGATATTTTTCTATTTTTGGCTATGGCGGCCATTTTGCTCATCAGAGCAATACCGTTTTAGCTATTTTAGTAGGGGGTCACCTAAGAACCATTCATATGAGGATTGAATTAATTTGGGCCAAGGGTACAGGAGGAGTTGTCGTTTACAGAATTTTCTATTTTTAGCTCTGGTGGCCATCTTGTCCACTGGAGCGGATTATAGCTATTTTAATAGAGGGTCGACTAAGCAACATTCCTATAAAGTTTTATTTAAATTGGTTCAGGGGTTAAGGAGTAGTTAGCATTTAAAGCAAATTGTTGACGACACACGACGCACGACGGACTTCGTGCTCAGGTGAGCTAATAAGGTTAACCCCTGTAAACCCCAGTTTTACTATATAAAAATAGGGTTCAAGGGGGTCAAAATTATACAGACGTGTTTTCGTGATGGTTATCACAGCACAGGAAACATAAAACTATATATTACAAAAGCACACATTGGGAAAAAAGACAACCAAGATACACGCCATTTTTGCCTCGTCTAACTACCCCAAGCCATACTTGGTTAACCTCCCGGCAGCTCAGTGCCTTCGCTAGTCAGCTGCGTCTTCCCTACCCTCTGGGCTAAGGCTGACA
This sequence comes from Lucinisca nassula, assembly GCA_963580285.1. Classification (NCBI taxonomy): domain Eukaryota; kingdom Metazoa; phylum Mollusca; class Bivalvia; order Lucinida; family Lucinidae; genus Lucinisca; species Lucinisca nassula. The sequence goes on from OY757015.1 coordinate 69,852,898, forward strand.
CAAATAATCGGATAATCGATAAACCGATCAATAAATTCCACTGAATGATTAGCGTTACATGAGTTATAATCGATTATTTGATAAGACTTAGTATAATTTACTATCCAGTGTTTGTGTCTAATATAACTGGATTAGTGGCAAACAGTGCATACCCTGATGAGACGTCACGTTCTGTGATGTCACATCTTGGTCTACACTGTTTGCTCACGTTTGTCTGTCCAAATGCGTATATATACAAAATAGATGTATAACATATGAAAAGAGTCAGAAATGTTTTGTTTTGTTTGGTTTGAGGTTTAACGTCCCCGTCATCACTGTAAAGGTCATTTTGGAGACGTTGCTTCCAGTTTTGTGGGACTTTTAGCCGATATTGAGATGAAATGACTTCTCAAGCCCTGCCGCCCAATGAAACCAGGATTTATAAGCATAGACGGGCCGACTCGCACCGCTTTGCCTGGGCAGGCTGAGATCCTCTAAGCGGTTTACCAGTACTCGTGTGAAGGTCGGTTCAGCTCTGCGTTGAAGCATCATGCAGCCAATCTATTTCTTCAAGACCCGATGGGCGGGGGCCAAGAGTCAGAAAGGTAAAACATGATCAAATCTTAAGGGGTTATCAATCGACTATCGATCACAATGACAGGACTGATAATCGAGTATCAGTCCAGATCTGACTTGCCAGCCCTACTCTGTCCAATCCAATGAAAGATATCTGGGGATTATAACCAGGCTAGGTGGATGCAGAGGCTGGTCTGACTTAATGTATCTACGCTTGTAGCATCTATATTCACACCGTGAGCAAAATGGCTTCTCTAGAACTAACATTTGTCAGATGAAAATGATCGGTAGTTTTCTTGTTTCTGTCTCAAATATATAGATAGTGGCTTTTCGTAAGAGTGGTCTCAATGAGGCGCTTTAACGAATATCCGGCAATCTATGTTTTCGTTTGTTTGTTTGTTTTAACAAAATAAGGAAACTAACAATACCCCGTAAATACAACCGAGCTACCGAGGCCGGCTTCTACTTTAAGGGCTATTCATCCTTAAAATCCATGTAAAGAGTGCTCTGTTTATTAAATAGATCAGCTCTAGCAGTGATTTATTGAGTAATATATCACTGTTTGGAGGTCAGTTGTAATGTAGTTCAGATTACGAGCGCGTAGTGTGATTTGTCTACATACAAATCAATAAATCACGGCACTAGAGCTGATCTATTTCGATTCTTGCACATAACAGTCGACGAAAATGAAATTAATTCCTTCCGTTTTCCCTATCTTCCGCCATTGGAATCCTGCCGCCAAAATACGAGAAACTGACTGTATCACATTCACAATATACAGCCAACCCTCTGTATATACCGACATTCGTAATAACGGCAAAACTCGTTATTACGACAATTTGAATGGAATGAGTGCTTAGCCTCTGTTCCGAGCGGAGCGGGCTCCCTCGGATTAGAAGTACACAAATCGAGCCCATAGTCATGAAAGGGTCTTGTGAGCTTCTTGGACTAATAATGGGGGAAATGCCTTTTATTCTGTCATACTCTTAACTGGGATTCTTTATAACGGCAAATTCTGTACTACGGCACAAAATAGGGAACAAATACTGTCGTTATAAAGAGAGCCCTCTGTATTAATACAAGAAAACGACATTAGACCAACTGTCGTCAAGGTAACAAGGAATGAGGTCATAAAACGGGATAAAAAGGCGGCTCTCCAGCGTCGCGCTCTTCCACTCAGTGATTTGTCACTCAGTATATCACTAGATTTTACAATAGGCAAAAAGGTGACCAATGCTTGATTAAAAGATAATCCATTGAACTGATAAACAACATAGAAATTATAACCGTCGAGTCTACAAGTTTTGTTGTTTTTTTTTCTGGCCAAGAATCTCCATGTTGCCCCTATCAAGTTATAGCTAAATTCAACCTCTCGTTCCGGGATTTTCGTTTTTTCGTTTAAAGTATTTCGAAATGGAACTTCAATATTGGCGGGGAACGATTTCTGTAATGGCTCCCACTAAGTATCAGCTACTTCTGGTTTAGAAATGTCGAAAATTTGAAAAGATAACGAGGGCCGGGCGGACTTCAGACGGACGAACGACGGACAACAGCGACAGAATACGACGTGGAACTAAGCTACAGGCGAGCTAATAACTTACAAAACATGTATAATGAAAGAGAGGGGGAGACTTTTTTACGACCGCCACACATTCCCTTAAAACTAGCTGCAGTGATGTTAAATTTGTTGTATATCCTTTGGAAACAAGGACTAAACCACAGAACTATGAAGTGTTCGAGATTTTCTGTGCCACACCAACAAGTTTCGGCCAATGAGGCCTTATCTGTGAACGTCAAATATTTAAAAAAAAAACTCCACGAAGGATTCCTGCAACGGAAGGTCATGTGGTTTTTCTCCGGGTACTTCGGTTTTCGCCGACCTCTGATCAACGATCGGCTCGATATCAGTGAAATAATATTGAAAGGGCCGAAAAAACAAAACAAAAAACACTAAGCTTTCAATGATCCCATAGGACTAGAAATTGTGGGGTAGGGAGATTTCACATTGATCTGACGGATAGAAAAATCTTTGTTATTGAAAATGTTGCTGTATCCTGGTTCAAATGACTTGGAGTGTGGTATCTCGGTGGTTAGTGCACTTGCCTATAATGCAAGAAGACCCCGGTTCGATTCCCGACAGCGGTAATTAAATTGTGGTGCCCGAACCTGCTCCATTAGCATCATTTGCAGGGATGAGTGCCATAAAGTGCACCGTCCTTCGGATCGGGACGTTAACCGGATGCCCGTGTGCTGGTTAAAGAGCCCTGCCGTAATTACATGGTTACTGTGTAGGCCTTCATCCTGCAAATCCCGAGTGTATCCTGCAAAGACGGAGTGTATGTAATGTACACCTGCCTAGGATGTCCGCGAGGGCGTATGGCAGTATAAAGAGAAAGAAATAAATTACTTCATATATCAATTACATTGACTTCTAGCATACGAATTTATAACAATATAAGACTGTTTCAAAAAGATCTTGTTGCTTGGTAATACTATTCGAACGTTGTTTGACGTAACGTCAAAATAACGGCAAATGAGGTTTATACACTTACAGTCTAGATGTGTAATATATTGTGTGCCTACAACAGGTTTCAACATTGTCATGTATGAATCAATACTGGACTGCATGGTTCTTGAAAACTATAACACAATTTGTCTGCCTAGAATCAGCGGATGGCTATTTTAGAAAGGCTAATGTTCTTGGTTGATTTGATATACAAACATTTTGGTGAGGAAAAGCGGTGATTATGTTTGAAACCACGCTTAAGCTCATGTAAAATTCTAATGGAACAATTCTAGGGGAAGCTAATTATTAGGTTTGAAACTGCTCATTGATCAATAGAAATCGGATGCATGCCATTGGTGTAGTCAATCGCTAAGAAGAAAACACAAATCGCGCATCAATCATGGAAGATCTGCGACGTTAAAACCGTGTGCGTTCATTCACGTCCGCGTTGACGGCATATATAGACAGTAAAAACGCCTATCTAGCATTCATGTCAACATTACAGATATGGAAAACTGGATATTTCAGAAGTCATTGATTGTATCCGCAGATCATCACTCTGAGGTATACACGGAGATTCATGAGAAGAGGTTAAAGTTCAGAGTTTGTGTGAAAGAAGAAGACAAGCTTTTCCACATTTACAGCCTCAGCGAGACGAGAGCGAAGTGCCTTGTGCGACCAGAGAGTGGACGACTATGCTACACAGCACCAGAGGTCTCCCGGCGTGAAAAGCTGATAGCGGAGGTGGTGAAACTGGAACCCTTGGACGAGGAAGAGGTGGGTCTGATTTGTCAGGCCTCCAATCTCTATGGTGCCAGGCTTCTTCCAAGCCGTTGTTCTGGTCCTCTTTGTCTGATGGACACTCAGGCTGAAGATCCGAAGTCTTGTAGCCGCAGTTCGGTGATGTCTGGACCGGAGGAGCCGACGTCGAGCTATTGCTCGGAGTTGTTTCCCCTGTCTGAACCACCTGTCGACTGTCCGAGCTGCGTGATTGAAGATCCTCCAGAACTGAATTGTCCATCTTGCGAAGAGCATAAGAGCCGGGACGGTTGGGAAGAGTGCGGGTGCCATATTGAGAGGAGTTCTGGGGAAGAGGACCAGTCTCTGCCCAGTTCTTGGTGGACCGTTTTGCCGTCGAAGCTGTCAGCTCTGATCCTGGGGGACACCAACTCACCAACGCTCCCTCTGGTCGGGTGGAAAGTCTTCTTCCTACTTTCCTATGGACGACTATCCATGAGCTAGGAGAAATACCGGCCCTCTTCAGGGCCGACAAATTTTCAAGAAAGAAAACCTTAATAATGTACATTTTGTTTCTGTACTAAAATATGGCCGTCCGGTCACAAATAATTATCCCTGTGTATACTGTCATTATCTTTATAATTATCTTAGCGGGATGGAAAAAAATAAACATATTCCCCTACAAAGTAAATGGGCCATTTTCGGTGTACATAATATAAGAATCTGAATGGGGCTGTGTTGTAGATGGGTGTTTCCAGTCCGAGGGATGACCGTGCTGAGTGAAACGGTTCCTCTTTGCACACTGCTGATCCCTCGTGTTGGAAAAAGACTACCACCTTGCACAACACCACCGCAAGTTTTCACTTTTTTTCCGCGCACTATACATATTCAGTTTGCCTGGGTAAGAACACCAGGATAAGAGCAGATTTTCTATCCCAGGCTTGAATAACGAATTTCCTTATGTCGTGTGCAAGATTGTTATCTTTCATGAACTAGGGATGCATTGAACAAATTAAAATCTGATTTAACACAATTTATTTTCTTCAAATGCGCGCGCATGCAGCAAACTGGTAGCTTCCCCTACGTATCCCATTATAATTTGTTTGTTTGATTTGAGGTTTAACGTTCCCGTAAACACTGTAAATGTTATTTTGGAGACGTTGCTTCCAATTTTGTGGGACTATTACCCGACATAGAAATGAAATATTATCTCAAACCCTGCCGCCCAATGAAACCAATAGGGTTTATAAGCATGGACTGGCCGACTCGCACCGCTTTTCCTGGGAAGGCTTAGATCCTCTAAGCGGTTTACCAGCACTCGTGTTCGGGTCGGTTTCAGCTCTGCGTGGAAGCATCATGCAGCCCATATACTTCTTCAAACCCCGATGGGCGGGGGCCGCTCCCATTACAATAACACATCCGTGCGACATAGTGCATTTCTTCACTTCTCCAAAAGCACTACTTATCTGGTGAAAATCCGTATTCATACTGCAAACATAGGTTGTGGGTGCTCGTTAGGTGTAGCGAGTACCCAGAAATAAGAAACATTATGTATACCCCCGTAAACCCAAGTTTCTCTGTATAAATGGGGGTTTAAAGGGTATTCGTTTCACAGACTTGTTCACGTGATGCATGTCAGTCTGCGAGCAGCAAAGGCCCTGGTCAGACTGTGCTTACGCGTAGGCAAGCCTGAGCCTTTTGTTGGTAGCCTCTCTCATACTTACTCTTTTCCCACGTGCTGACTGATCGAAAAAGAAAAACTGGATGCTCTATTGAAGTCGGGTCAATGCTGTGCTCAGAATCTTTGTTATTTATTATTTTATTTTATTTATTATTTTTAGTCAAAAATATGTAAATATCGTATTCCCCAGCAAACCTCCATTGTTGGATTCTGCCGTTATGTTAAATGGTTTGGGTTTATTTGTTGGGCACTAAAACAGAAATGGAAATTGGTCACACTGTAACGAACCTTTAGTGCACCGAAGATCGGGCCTCCGTGGTCTAGTGGGTAAGATCGCTGTCTCTTAAACGTCAGGTTACTCGCCGCTGTGGGTTCGAGCCTCACTTGGGTCACATGTGAGACGCAAAGTTCTGCAACGGAAGGTCATGCGGTTTTTTTTTTTTTTTTTTTTTTTTTTTCAGGGTACTGCGGTTTTCGCCCACCTCTGGTTAACGATCGGTTAAAAATGCATAATCTTAAATGCTGACTGATCGAAAAAGAAAAACTGGCGTGATGCTCTATTGAAGTCGGGTCAATGCTGTGCTCAGAATCTTTTTTATTTATTATTTTATTTTATTTATTATTTTTAGTCAAAAATATGTAAATATCGTATTCCCCAGCAAACCTCCATTGTTGGATTCTGCCGTTATGTTAACTGGTTTGGGTTTATTTGTTGGGCACTAAAACAGAAATGGAAATTGGTCACACTGTAATGAACCTTTAGTGCACCGAAGATCGGGCCTCCGTGGTCTAGTGGGTAAGATCGCTGTCTCTTAAACGTCAGGTTACTCGCCGCTGTGGGTTCGAGCCTCACTTGGGTCACATGTGAGACGCAAAGTTCTGCAACGGAAGGTCATGCGGTTTTTTTTTTTTTTGGTTTTTTTTTTCAGGGTACTGCGGTTTTCGCCCACCTCTGGTTAACGATCGGTTAAAAATGCATAATCTTAAAGGCTGACTGATCGAAAAAGAAAAACTGGCGTGATGCTCTATTGAAGTCGGGTCAATGCTGTGCTCAGAATCTTTTTTATTTATTATTTTATTTTATTTATTATTTTTAGTCAAAAATATGTAAATATCGTATTCCCCAGCAAACCTCCATTGTTGGATTCTGCCGTTATGTTAAATGGTTTGGGTTTATTTGTTGGGCACTAAAACAGAAATGGAAATTGGTCACACTGTAACGAACATTTAGTGCACCGAAAATCGGGCCTCCGTGGTCTAGTGGGTAAGATCGCTGTCTCTTAAACGTCAGGTTACTCGCCGCTGTGGGTTCGAGCCTCACTTGGGTCACATGTGAGACGCAAAGTTCTGCAACGGAAGGTCATGCGTTTTTTTTTTTTTTGTTTTTTTTTTCTCAGGGTACTGCGGTTTTCGCCCACCTCTGGTTAACGATCGGTTCGAATGTATAAAGTAATCTTAAATGGGCCGTAAAACCGATCCAGAAAAAGGTGCGTCGAAGATATACTCGGATTATATCAAATAACAGAGGTGGGCCGAAGCTATAATCAGAATACAGTGAAATCCCGCTATTAAGACCACCTAAAATAAAGTTTTATTCAACCTTAATATTGTTTTTTTTTTTTTTTTTTTTTGGTTTTGGTTTTACGGCCCTTTCAAGATTATTTCACTCATATCGAGCCGATCGTTAATCAGAGGTGGGCGAAAACCGGAGTACCCGGAGAAAAACCACCTGACCTTCCGTTGCAGAACTTGGCGTCTTACATGTGACCCGAGCGAGGCTCGAACCACAGCGGTGAGAGACCGAATGATCAAGAGTCAGCGCTCTTAACTACTAGACCACGGAGGCCCGTATATAGAAGGTTTCGGTAATTACATGTATTTCTTTGTTGTTGTTGTTTTTTTTTTTGTTTTTTTTTTAGCTCACCTGTCACGTAGTGACGAGGTGAGCTTTTGTGATCACTTTTTGTCCGTCGTCCGTCGTGCGTGCGTGCGTGCGTGTGTGCGTGCGTGCGTGCGTGCGTGTGTGCGTAAACTTTTTCTTCAAATGACATCTCCTCCTAAACCACTGACCGGATTTTGACCAAACTTCACAGGAATGATCCTTAGGTGGTCCCCTTTCAAAGTTGTTCAAATGGTTCCGGTCCATTGCACATCTAGGTCACAGGAGCTAAAAATAGATTTTTTAAACGAAAACTTAAAAAATCTTCTTCTCTGAAACCGCAAGGCCCAGGTCTTCGATATTTGGTATGAAGCTTCATCTAGTGGACCTCTACCAAGATTGTTCAAATTATAGCCTTGGGGGCCAAAATGCCCCCGCCCCGGGGGCCTTTGGTTTTACATAGGCTTATATAGGGAAAACATTAAAAAATCTTTTTCTCTGAAACCACAAGGCCCAGGTCTTTAATATTTGGTGTGAAGCTTTACCTGGTGGACCTCTACTAAGATTGTTCAAATTATAGCCTTGAGACCAAAAATGCCCCCGCCCCGAGGGCCTTTGGTTTTTACATAGGCTTATACAGGGAAAATCTTTAAAAATCTTCTTCTCTGAAACCGCAAGGCCCAGATCTTTTATATTTGGTGTGAAGCTTCATCTAGTGGACCTCTACCAAGATTGTTCAAATTATAGCCCTGGGGGCTAAAATGCCCCCGCCCCGAGGGCCTTTGGTTTTACATAGGCTTGTATAGGGAAAATCATTAAAAAATCTTCTTCTCTGAAACCACAAGGCCCAGGTCTTTAATATTTGGTGTGAAGCTTTACCTGGTGGACCTCTACTAAGATTGTTCAAATAATAGCCTTTGGGCCAAAAATGCCCCCGCCCCGGGGGCCTTTGGTTTTACATAGGCTTATACAGGGAAAATATTTAAAAATCTTCTTCTCTGAAACCCCAAGGCCCAGATCTTTGATATTTGGTGTGAAGCATCATCTAGTGGACCTCTACGAAGATTGTTCAAATTATAGCCCTGGGGGCCAAAATGCTCCCGCCCCGAGGGCCTTTGGTTTTACATAGGCTTGTATAGGGAAAATCATTAAAAAATCTTCTTCTCTGAAACCACAAGGCCCACATCTTTAATATTTGGTGTGAAGCCTTAACTGGTGGACGTCTACTAAGATTGTTCAAATTATAGCCTTGGGGCGAAAAATGCCCCCGCCCCGGGGGCCTTTGGTTTTACATAGGCTTATATAGGGAAATCTTTAAAAATCTTCTTCTCTGAAACCACAAGGATCAGGTCTTTGATATTTGGTATGAAGCTTCAACTAGTGGACCTCTACCAAGATTGTTCAAATTATAGCCCTGGGGCCAAAAATGCCTCAGCCCAGGGGGCCTTTGGTTTTACATAGGCTTATATAGGGAAAATCTTCAAAAAATCTTCTTCTCAGAAACTGCAAGGCCAAGGTCTTAGATATTTGGTGTGAAGCTTCATCTTTTGGACCTCTATCAAGATTGTTCAAATTATAGTGCTGGGGCCAAAAATGCCCTCGCCCCGGGGCCCTTTGGTTTAACATGGGCTTATATAGGGACAATCTTTAAAAATCATCTTCTCTGAAACCGCAGGGCCCCGGTCTTTGATATTTGGTATGATGGTTCATCTAGTGGACCCCTACCAAGATTGTTCAAATTATGGTGCTGGGGCCAAAAATGCCCCCGCCCTGGGGCCCTTTTGATTTTACATGGTCTAATATAGGGAAAAAAAGGCCCCCGCTCCGGGGCCCTTTGGTTTAACATGGGCTTATATAGGGAAAATCTTTAAAAATCTTCTTCTCTGAAACGGCAAGGCCCAGGTCTTTGATATTTGGTATGAAGCTTCATCTTGTAAACCTCTACCAAGATTGTTCAAATTATAGCCCTGGGGACAAAAATGCCCCTGCTCTGGGGCCCTTTGGTTTTACCTAGACATATATCAGGAAAATCTTGAAAAATCTTCTTCTGAAACCACAAGGCCCAGGTCTTCGATATTTGGTATGAAGCTTCATCTAGTGGATCTCTACCAAGAGTGTTCAAATTATAGCCCTGAGACCAAAATTGCCCCCGTCTCGGGGCCCTTCGGTTTTACATAGACTTATGTAGGGAAAATCTTTAAAAATCTTCTTCTGTGAAAACCACAAGGCCTAGGCCTAGGTCTTTGATATTTGGTGTGAAATTTCATCAAGTGGACCTCTATCAAGATTGTTAAAATTATAGCCCTTGGGCCAAAAATGCAACCCCTCCCCCCCCCCCCCCCCCCATCTGCCCCAAGACCCTTTGGTTTTACATCGACTTACCGGTACATAGGGAAATGTTTAAAAATCTACTTCTCCGAAACGGCAAGGCCCATGTCTTTGATATTTGGTATGGAGCTTTATCTAGTGGACCTCTACCAAGATTGTTCACATTATAGCCCCTGGGCCACAAATGCCCCCGCCCTGGGGCCCTTTGGTTTTACATACACTTATATAGAGATAATCTTTGAAAATCTTCTTCTCTGAAACAGCAAGGCCCAGGTCTTTGATATTTGGTGTGAAGCTTCATCTAGAGGACCTCTATCAAGATTGTTTAAATTATAGCCCTGAGGCCAAAAATGCCTCCGCCCCGGGGCCATTTGGTTTACATAGGCTTATGTAGGGAATAGCTTTAAAAAATCTCTTCTCTGAAACCGCAAGGCCCAGGTCTTCGATATTTTGTTTATAGCTCCATCTAGTGGACCTTTGCCAAGATTGTTCAAATTATAGCCTTTGTATATATTTGGTATGAAGCTTCACCTTTTTAGACCTCCTTCAACATAATGCCCATTATAGCCCTGGGGTCAATAATGGCCCTCCACGGGACCCACTTGTTAGTTTATGGATCAGGTGAGCGATCCAGGGCCATCATGGCCCTCTTGTGTTTTATATTAGGATCACTTTTTGTCTGTCATCCGTGCATAAACAATTTCTTCAAACGACATCTCCTCCTAAACCACTGTTCGGATTTTGACCAAACTTCACACGAATGATCCTGAGGAAGTCCCCTTTCAAAGTTGTTCAAATGGTTCCGGTCCGTTGCACATCTAGGTCACAGGAGCCAAAAATAGATTTTTTTTCACTGAAAACTTAAAACATCTTCTTCTCTGAAACCACAAGGCCTAGGTCTTTGATATTTGGTATGAAGCTTCATCTAGTGGACCCCTACAAAGTTTGTTCAAATTATAGTGCTGGGGCCAAAAATGCCCCCGCCCCGGGGCCCTTTGGTTTTACATGGGCTTATATAGGGAAAATCTTTAAAAACCTTCTTCTCTGAGACGGCAAGGCCCAGGTCTTTGCTACTTGGTATGAAGCTTCATCTAGTGGACCCCTACCAAGATTGTTCAAATTATAGTGCTGGGGCCAAAAATGCCCCCGCCCCTGGGCTCTTTGGTTTTACTTAAGATTAAATAGGGAAAATCTTTAAAGAGCTTCTTCTCTGAAACCGCAAGGCCCAGGTCTTTACTATTTGGTATAAAGCTTCATCTAGTAGACCCCTAACAAGACTGTTCAAATTACAGTGCTGGGGCCAAAAATGCCCCCACCCTGGGGCCCTTTGGTTTTACATAGGCTTATATAGAGAAAATCTTAAAAATCTTCTCTGAAACCGCAAGGCCCAGGTCTTTGCTATTTGGTATGAAGCTTCATCTAATGGACCTCTGCCAAGATTGTTCAAATTATAGCCCTGAGACCAAAAATGTCCCCGCCTCGGGGCCCTTTGGTTTTACATAGACTTATATGGGGAAAATCTTTAAAAATCTTCTTCTGTGAAACCAAAAGGCCTAGGTCTTTGATATTTGGTATGAAGCTTCATCTAGTGGACCCCTACCAAGATTGTTCAAAATATAGTGCTGAGGCCAACCCCCCCCCACCCCGCCCCAGGGCCCTTTGGTTTTACATAGACTTATAAAGGGAAAATCTTTAAAAATCTACTTCATTGAAACCCAGAGGCCCAGGTCTTTGCTATTTGGTATGAAGCTTCATCTTGTGGACCTCTACCAAGATTGTTGAAATTGTAGCCCTGGGGCCAAAAATGCCCCAACACCAGGGCACTTTGGGTTTACATAGACTTATATATGGAAAATCTTGAAAAATCTTCTTCTCTGAAACCACAAGGCCTAGGTCTTTGATATTTGGTATGAAGCTTCATCTAGTGGACCTCTGCCAAGGTTGTTCAAATTATAGCCCTGAGACCAAAAATGTCCCCGCCTCGGGGCCCTTTGGTTTTACATAGACTTATATGGGGAAAATCTTTAAAAATCTTCTTCTGTGAAACCAAAAGGCCTAGGCCTTTGATATTTGGTGTGAAATTTTATCTAGTGGACCTCTATCAAGATTGTTCAAATTATAGCCCTGGAGCCAAAAATGCCCCCGCCCCAAGACCCTTCAGTTTTACATAGACTTATATCGGGAAATCTTTAAAATTCTTCTTCTCTGAAACCGCAAGGTCCATGTCTTTGATATTTGGTATGGAGCGTCATCTAGTGGACCCCTACCAAGATTGTTCAAATGATAGCCCTCGGGCCACAAATGACCCCGCCCCGGGGCCCTTTGATTTTACATAGACATATATAGAGATAGTCTTTGAAAATCTTCTCTGAAACAGCTAGGCCCAGGTCTTTGATATTTGGTGTGAAGCTTCATCGAGTGGATCTCTATCAAGATAGTTTAAATTATAGCCCTGAGGCCAAAAATGCCCCCACCATGGGGCCTTTTGGTTTTCCATAGGCTTTTGTAGGGAATATCTAAAAAAAATCTTCTTCTCTTAAACTGCAAGGCCCAGGTCTTTGATATTTGTTGTGTAGCTTCATCTAGTGGACCTTCGCCAAGATTGTTCAAATTATAGCCTTTGTTGATATTTGGTATGAATCTGCACCTAATTTAGACCTCCCTCAACATTATGCACAATATATCCCTGGGGACAATAATGGCCCTCCCCGGGGCCTACTTGTTACTCTATAGATCAGGTGAGCGATCCAGGGCCATCATGGCCCTCTTGTTGTTGTTTTTTTTCAACCAGTGTCCTCTGGTCAGAGACCACATTTGTGACTGTTCAAAAGTGGTCTTAAAGACCACTTTTGAACAGCCCCAAAGGTGGTCTAGATATATTAATTTTACTGTATATCACATTAAAAAGTTCGAGAAATGAACAGCTTTATATATACTGACCGAAAAAAGAAACTATACACTCATTTTCTAATTGTCTCTGGCAAAACATTTAAATGAAATTTGAATTCCAGTTATATGAGTTATCATCAGTGGCATCTCCGCTGCTAGTTTATTGTATGAAGCGCTTAATGATAGCTTCGATTGAACGGCTAGGGCCAAAGATTCAAGACAAAGGTCCAAAGCTTTGCGTTCAATTTTCCATTGAGTCAACCAGTTTGTGTCGCGATGGTGATTCTCATTAATTCCAATTTTACATTGATTGGGAATACTGTTTACAAATCGACTTTTAAATATCGAACCCAAATGCCGGAAGTGAGCAAAGATTAATCGACATTTAAGACAATGCTGAAGATGCTAAAACGATCGATTGCACTTTTGGGTCTTTTCTTGTCTTGAGACATGCTTCTCGAAATTTTCGATGATTTCAGAAGAATGATTGTTTCTCGATCATTTTCAGATGCCATATGTTCTTTTTTTTTCATTTCTTGCTTTTAACTTATTACGCTTTCGAAAACAAGTTATAGTCAAAGGACAAGAGATTTTGTGAAAATGCACTTTTTTAAATTTTTTCCAAAAACTTTTATTTTGAACACCAGGTTTTCTTTTAATTCTTATAGGATATTTGTCTATATATAGCCAAATCCTAAATCAGTAATTGTAAACCGAATTATCCATGTGTAATGTCAAGTAGACGATTTTTAAAAGTGTATAGTTTCTATTTCTAGTCAGTATACAAAAAGAATATAGTTTTCAACGAGGCACGTTGTTTCCTTATGTTTATTAAGATATAGATCGTTTCCACTTTTAACGCCTCAATGCTGCATTTATAGCCCACGGCTTCTTAAGACACAATACGGCAACTGGCAGATTTCATTTTTCTTGAGAAAATGCCACTTTTAGGAAAGCATAGCATTTTATGGAAAATGACAGAAATTTTCCCAATATAAAAAAATGCCACTTGCAGGAAAGTAAAAATCTGCTTTTTTGAACTTTCTTAAAAATGTTGTTTTGATAGCCATGAGAGAGATCTTTATCTCACATGAGTGATTTTATAATGGCATCACGTTTATAAGTCCCTGAAAAAGACACCCATGAAAACTCCCTTAAAGGGACTGCATGGTAACTGGCAAATGATTAAGAGTCAGCCATCTTACCCACTAGGCCATGCAGTCCCGTGCCTTTAAAGGGACTGCACGAATAACACTGACAAACTCTGAAGATAGCATTATCGCACTTTTCATTATGATAACAACTCAATGTGACATATAGCGCATTCTTTCACATCTTCAAAATGGTTACTTTTCTGACGATATTTTTCTTATTTATACACCAAACATAGGTTGTGGGTACTCGTTAGTACCCATAGCCTATGTCTTGGAGCAGAAATAAGGAGAATAATGTATATCCCTGTAAATCCAAGTTTTCTCTATATAATGTGGCGTTTCGAGGGGTTTTCATTTCAAGGACTTCTTAACCTGATGTGGAGTTTCATCTGAACGTCTATATCGTATATGGGATAGGGAACCAAATCGTTTCCAAATATAATGCCTATTCATTGAAAAGTTAATCAGTAGTTAAGAACGCCTTTAATTTGGCAAGTGTCTCCATGCATATGGGGATTTCAATTTCAGTGCAGGTCGTTTTGTTCTTACATCGGTTTTAACTTTATTTCGATTGTTTTTGTGACATGTAAACATACATAATAGATCCAGGATCTGACATAAAGCCAAAGGCTTGTGCAGAGGCCATCTCTGGTTAGAAAAAGGCGCGCAACGATATCTTACGAAAACTACCCTATATAATTTTGACCCCCTTCAACCCTACTTTTATATAGTAAAATTGGGGTTTGCAGGGGTATATATTATTTTTCTTATTTTGCTGAAAAAACATATTGTGGGTGCTCGCTAGAATCGCTTCGTCGAGGCGGTTCTAACAAGTACCCTCAATCTATATTCTAAAAAGAAATAAGAAAAATATCAGAACTTTTATCTGATTTTTTTTTTTCATTTTTTTGGTGATAAAATTATCAATATATTTGAATAGGCGTGTACTCGTTATGTGAATGACCAGGGATGTTTTGAAGTATCGGCTGAATCAGAGAGAGAGAGAGAGGGAGAGAGAGAGAGACAGACTGAAGCAGACATACAAAGTCAGACGGACGGACAGACAAGCAGGCCGACAGAAAGACAGATTCAGACAGACAGATAGACGACAGGCAGGCAGGCAGACAGACAGACAAACAAACAAACAGACATACATACATAGGTTATTCCAATTCTCGTAAAGGATAATAGCGGAGGATGTTTATGATAATATTACTGAGATAGTATCGAAATAGCGTTTTTGTTGTTGTTGTTTTTTATTTTTCGATCAAAAAGCTTGGATTTTATACAGTTAACCACATTGGAACAGTGTTCTTACGATATACATTGTAAGTGTGTGTAACGTGTGCAAGCAGTACGAAAACATGCCTATTCAAATATATTGGAAATATTTTACCACCAAAAAATGACATTTTTTTCAGATAAAAATGCTGATATAACGTATACCCATGTAAACCCCAGTTTTACTATATGAAAGTGGGGTTGAAGGGGGTCAATATTATATAGGCGTGTTCTCGTGATGGCGGGCATGTAAAAGATCCGGGGTTTTTGTGCATGCGTGTGTGCTGCGTGTATTTCTGTTTATACGATATATAAAAGCTGTGAACAGTGTTGACCCAGGTGAACCGGCTCAAGAGTAAGCGTCTCATCAGGGTCACATCACGATAAAATGTGCGTGTAATTAACACCCCTAAACCCCACTTTTCAGGGAGAAAACTTAGGTTTACGGGGGTTAGGGCTGGCTAATCGGAGCTGAAAAGATAATCGATTATCAGTCCTGTCATTGCGATCGATAATCGATTAGTAATCGCTAAGATTTTTGTCATTATTTTACCTGTCTGGCTTTGTGTCTGAGCATGACTCTTACCATATGCTGCACTTTACCATATGTATATTTGAACAGACAGGCCTGAGCAAACAGTGTAGACCCAGATGAGACGCCGCAGAATGCGGCGTCTCATCAGGGTCTGCACTGTTTGCCACTCATCCAGCTATTTTAGGCATAACTTTGGGTAGTAAATTGTACCTATCAAGTAATCGATTACAAGCAAATCAGAAATGATAATCATTTTTGTGGAATTTATCGATCGATTAATCGATTGTACGATTAATCGTGGCAGCCTTAACGGGGGTATACCTTATTTTTCTTATTTCTGCTCCAAAACATGTCGCGTGTACTCGTTAGGTTCTAACGAGCGCACACAGCCTGTTTCCAGTACAAATAAGAAAAATATCACGGATTTACTGAGAATTAGAGAGAATTTAATTCTATGTAATGCGTGTTGGTGTCTGATGCTCTATCTCTGGTCGGGCCCGTTGGTTTTCTTTTGCTCCAGCATTTCGGTGGTTTCTCGCCGTTGTTTCATCTAGAGCTATGGTTGTTTGATTTTAGTGTTCTCCGAGATGCTGTGCTGACTGTAGTGTTGACGGGGATATTAAACAACAATTTCAAACAAACAAACATTGACTACTTGCTTACGAATTTATTATTACATAATTTTGTTGTTGTTGTTGTATATCTATAAGGCATTTTCTCGCTGCCTATAAACTCGAGAATATATTGTTGCCTGGTTACTCGATTTCAACGTTGCTTGACGTAACGTCAACTTAACGTCAAAATTTTATGATGTTTATATACTTACGGCCCAGGTTAGTTTATTAGTGTGTGCCTAGAGCAGAACGAAATTTTTATTTCAGCTTTGTCAAGTAGGGATAGGAAGAGGACTGCATGACTCTTGAAATCTACAATTCATTTTGTCTGATTCGAATCATCTGATGACCATTTCTGACAGAATAATGGTCTTTGTTGATATGGTCTACCAATATTTGGTGAGGATAATGGGTGTTTCTGTTTAGAACTACGCTCAAAATCGTGTAAAACTCTAATGACACGTATATAGATAAACCTAATCGTCATGACTGAAACTGCTCATTGATCAAAAGAAGTCGGATGCATGTCACACGTGTCGACAAGCGGTAAGAAGAAAACACAATCGCGCGTCAGCCATGAAGATTTTGCGACGTTAAACCGCAGGTTGCCTTCTTTCACGTCCGCGTTGACGGCATATATAGACTGCGAAATCGCCTATCTAGCATTCATGTCAACATTACAGATATGGAAAACTGGATATTTCAGAAGTCATTGATTGTATCCGCAGATCATCACTCTGAGGTATACACGGAGATTCATGAGAAGAGGTTAAAGTTCAGAGTTTGTGTGAAAGAAGAAGACAAGCTTTTCCACATTTACAGCCTCAGCGAGACGAGAGCGAAGTGCCTTGTGCGACCAGAGAGTGGACGACTATGCTGCACAGCACCAGAGGTCTCCCGGCGTGAAAAGCTGATAGCGGAGGTGGTGAAACTGGAACCCTTGGACGAGGAAGAGGTGGGTCTGATTTGTCAGGCCTCCAATCTCTATGGTGCCAGGCTTCTTCCAAGCCGTTGTTCTGATCTTCTTTGTCTGATGGATACTCAGGCTGAAGATCCGAAGTCATGCAGCCGCAGTTCGGTGATGTCTGGACCGGAGGAGCCGACGTCGAGCTATTGCTCGGAGTTGTTTCCCCTGTCCGGACCACCTGTCGACTGTCCGAGCTGCGTGACTGACGATCCTCCAGAACTGAATTGTCTATCTTGCGAAGAGGATAAGATCCGGGACGGTTGGGAAGAGTGCGGGTGCCATGTTGAGAGGAGTTCTGGGGAAGAGGACCAGTCTCTGCCCAGTTCTTGGTGGACCGTTTTGCCGTCGAAGCTGTCAGCTCTGATCCTGGGGGACACCAACTCACCAACGCTCCCTCTGGTCGGATGGAAAGTCTTCTTCCTACTTTCCTATGGACGACTATCCATTAGCTAGGAGAAATACCGGCCCTCTTTAGGGCCGACAAATTGTCAAGAGAGAAAACCTTAATAATGTCACAATTTGTTTCTGTACTAAAAAATGGCCGTCAAGTCACGAATAATTATCCCTGTGCATACTACTATATCTTTATAATTATCTGAGCGGGATGAAAAAAAAATCATATTCCCCTAAAGTAAATGGGTCATTTTCAGGGTACATAATATAAGAATCTCAATGGGGTTGTTTTGTAGATGGGTGTTTCCAGCCCGATGGATGACGGTGTTGAATGGACCGGTTCCGCTTAGCACGCTCATCCCTCGTGTTGAAAAAGACTACCACCTTACACAACAACACCACCGTGAGTTTTAATTTTATTTTTCGCGTACTATACATATGCAGTTTGCCTTGGTAAGAACACCGGGATAAAAGCAGAATTTCTATCCCAGGCTAGAATTCCGAATTTTCTTAGCTGGATTGCAAGATTAAGTTATCTTAAGACTAGGAATGGTAATCAACTTTTGGCCCCCGCCCATCGGGGCTTGAAGAAATAGATGGGCTGCTTGATGCTTCCACGCAGAGCTGAAACCGACCCGCACACGAGTACTGGTAAACTGCTTAGAGGCTCTAAGCTTGCTCAGGCAAAGCGGTGTGAGTCGGAACCGCCCATGCTTATAACCCTATTAGTTTCCTTGGACGGCAGGGCTTGAGATGTCAATTCATCTCCGCGTCCGGGTACAAGTCCCACAAAATTGGAAGCAACGTCTCCAAAATTACCTTTACAGTGTTGACGGGGACGTTAAACCTCAAACAAACAAGTAATTGAGCCGGCGCATGACGAAACCTACAATAAGACACTTGTGACCAGCAGAGGCTCAAATCAACCGGGGCACCCACTCACTATGACAAGACCTTTTACTGAATTTACACAATTTATTTTCTTCAAATGCGCGCGCATGCAGCAAACTGGTAGCTTCCTCAGAGTCTCTCATTTCATTTACACGCCCGTGCGACATAGTGTATTTTTTTACATCTCCAAAAAGACAACTTATCTGAGGAAAATCCGTGATATGTTTCTTTTTTATACTGCAAACATATGATGTGGGTGCTCATTAGTACCGCCTAATTGAGGCGGTTTTAACGAGTACCCACAAACTATGTCTTGGACATTACGAAAACACGCCCATACAAAAGCATTGCAAACTTTACCATTGAAAAAAGGAAAATTCTAAGATGAAAAAATGTGATATTTTTTTTATTTCCGCTCAAAATATAGATTGTGGGTACTCGTTAGAACCGCCTCATCGAGGAGGTTCTAACGAGTTGCCACAATCTATATTTTAGAGCAGAACTACGAAAAATAAGGTTACCCCTGCAAACCTCAGTTTTACTATATAAAAGTGGGGGTCAAAATTATATAGGCGTGTTTTCGTGATGAGCAGAAATAAGAAAAATTATGTATACGCCCGTAAACCCAAGTTTTCTCTGTATAAAGTAAGGTTTAGGGGGTATTCATTTCACGGACTTGTTCACGTGATGTCTGCCAGTCTGCGAACTGCAAAGACCCTGCAGTGGTAAGACTGTGCTTACTCGTAGGCACGCCTGAGCCTTTTGTTGGTCGCCTCTGTCATACGTACTCTTTTCCCATGAGCTGACTGTCGAAAAACTGGATGCTGTATTGAAGTCGGGTCAATGGTGTACGGAACCCGGGAAGGGACATGAATTTTTTTATTGTTAATATGTTGTGCGTACAAAATATTATCTTGTTCGGACAACATATTATCTTGTGCGCACAAGATATTATCTTGTGCAGACACAAGATATTATCTTGTGCAAACAACATAATATCTTGTTCGCACAACATATTATCTTGTGGGCACAAGATATTATGTTGTGCGAACAAGATATCTTGTCCGCACAAGATAATATATTGTGCGCACAACATAGATCTTGTGCAGACAACATAATATCTTGTGCGCAAAAGATATTATCTTGTGCGGACAAGATATTATGTTGTTCGCACAACTTACTATCTTGTGCGGTTAAGATATCCGCACAAGAAGATAATATCTTGTCCGCAAAAGATAATATCTTGTCCACACAACTTCCAAAGATCTACATGTATGTTGTGCAAACAAGATAATATGTTGTGCGAACAAGATTATATCTTGTGTGCACAAGATATTAAGTTGTGCAAACAAGATATTATCTTATGCGGACAAGATAATATGTTGTCCGCACAAGATATATTATGTTGTCCGCACAAGATAATATCTTGTGCGCACAAGATAATATCTTGTGCGCACAACATATTATATTGTCCGTACATGATAATATCTTGTTCACACAAGATATTAAAAAAAATTCATGACCCTTCCCGGGTTCAGAATCTGTTTTGGGTTGAAAATAAGAAAATATTGTATTCCCCCAGCAAACCTCCATTGTTGGGTTCTGGTATGGGTTTATTTGTCGGGCACTTAAGTGGTCACTCTGTAACGAACATCACGTGCACCGAAGAGCGGGCCTCCATGGTCTAGTCTCTTAATCATTAAATAGGGAAAATCTTTAAAGAGCTTCTTCTCTGAAACCGCAAGGCCCAGGTCTTTACTATTTGGTATAAAGCTTCATCTAGTAGACCCCTAACAAGACTGTTCAAATTACAGTGCTGGGGCCAAAAATGCCCCCACCCCGGGGCCCTTTGGTTTTACATAGGCTTATATAGGGAAAATCTTAAAAATCTTCTCTGAAACCGCAAGGCCCAGGTCTTTGCTATTTGGTATGAAGCTTCATCTAATGGACCTCTGCCAAGATTGTTCAAATTATAGCCCTGAGACCAAAAATGTCCCCGCCTCGGGGCCCTTTGGTTTTACATAGACTTATATGGGGAAAATCTTTAAAAATCTTCTTCTGTGAAACCAAAAGGCCTAGGTCTTTGATATTTGGTATGAAGCTTCATCTAGTGGACCCCTACCAAGATTGTTCAAAATATAGTGCTGAGGCCAACCCCCCCCCCCCCCCCCCCCGCCCCAGGGCCCTTTGGTTTTACATAGACTTATAAAGGGAAAATCTTTAAAAATCTACTTCATTGAAACCCAGAGGCCCAGGTCTTTGCTATTTGGTATGAAGCTTCATCTTGTGGACCTCTACCAAGATTGTTGAAATTGTAGCCCTGGGGCCAAAAATGCCCCAACACCAGGGCACTTTGGGTTTACATAGACTTATATATGGAAAATCTTGAAAAATCTTCTTCTCTGAAACCACAAGGCCTAGGTCTTTGATATTTGGTATGAAGCTTCATCTAGTGGACCTCTGCCAAGGTTGTTCAAATTATAGCCCTGAGACCAAAAATGTCCCCGCCTCGGGGCCCTTTGGTTTTACATAGACTTATATGGGGAAAATCTTTAAAAATCTTCTTCTGTGAAACCAAAAGGCCTAGGCCTTTGATATTTGGTGTGAAATTTTATCTAGTGGACCTCTATCAAGATTGTTCAAATTATAGCCCTGGAGCCAAAAATGCCCCCGCCCCAAGACCCTTCAGTTTTACATAGACTTATATCGGGAAATCTTTAAAATTCTTCTTCTCTGAAACCGCAAGGTCCATGTCTTTGATATTTGGTATGGAGCGTCATCTAGTGGACCCCTACCAAGATTGTTCAAATGATAGCCCTCGGGCCACAAATGACCCCGCCCCGGGGCCCTTTGATTTTACATAGACATATATAGAGATAGTCTTTGAAAATCTTCTCTGAAACAGCTAGGCCCAGGTCTTTGATATTTGGTGTGAAGCTTCATCGAGTGGATCTCTATCAAGATAGTTTAAATTATAGCCCTGAGGCCAAAAATGCCCCCACCATGGGGCCTTTTGGTTTTCCATAGGCTTTTGTAGGGAATATCTAAAAAAAATCTTCTTCTCTTAAACTGCAAGGCCCAGGTCTTTGATATTTGTTGTGTAGCTTCATCTAGTGGACCTTCGCCAAGATTGTTCAAATTATAGCCTTTGTTGATATTTGGTATGAATCTGCACCTAATTTAGACCTCCCTCAACATTATGCACAATATATCCCTGGGGACAATAATGGCCCTCCCCGGGGCCTACTTGTTACTCTATAGATCAGGTGAGCGATCCAGGGCCATCATGGCCCTCTTGTTGTTGTTTTTTTCAACCAGTGTCCTCTGGTCAGAGACCACATTTGTGACTGTTCAAAAGTGGTCTTAAAGACCACTTTTGAACAGCCCCAAAGGTGGTCTAGATATATTAATTTTACTGTATATCACATTAAAAAGTTCGAGAAATGAACAGCTTTATATATACTGACCGAAAAAAGAAACTATACACTCATTTTCTAATTGTCTCTGGCAAAACATTTAAATGAAATTTGAATTCCAGTTATATGAGTTATCATCAGTGGCATCTCCGCTGCTAGTTTATTGTATGAAGCGCTTAATGATAGCTTCGATTGAACGGGTAGGGCCAAAGATTCAAGACAAAGGTCCAAAGCTTTGCGTTCAATTTTCCATTGAGTCAACCAGTTTGTGTCGCGATGGTGATTCTCATTAATTCCAATTTTACATTGATTGGGAATACTGTTTACAAATCGACTTTTAAATATCGAACCCAAATGCCGGAAGTGAGCAAAGATTAATCGACATTTAAGACAATGCTGAAGATGCTAAAACGATCGATTGCACTTTTGGGTCTTTTCTTGTCTTGAGACATGCTTCTCGAAATTTTCGATGATTTCAGAAGAATGATTGTTTCTCGATCATTTTCAGATGCCATATGTTCTTTTTTTTCATTTCTTGCTTTTAACTTATTACGCTTTCGAAAACAAGTTATAGTCAAAGGACAAGAGATTTTGTGAAAATGCACTTTTTTAAATTTTTTCCAAAAACTTTTATTTTGAACACCAGGTTTTCTTTTAATTCTTATAGGATATTTGTCTATATATAGCCAAATCCTAAATCAGTAATTGTAAACCGAATTATCCATGTGTAATGTCAAGTAGACGATTTTTAAAAGTGTATAGTTTCTATTTCTAGTCAGTATACAAAAAGAATATAGTTTTCAACGAGGCACGTTGTTTCCTTATGTTTATTAAGATATAGATCGTTTCCACTTTTAACGCCTCAATGCTGCATTTATAGCCCACGGCTTCTTAAGACACAATACGGCAACTGGCAGATTTCATTTTTCTTGAGAAAATGCCACTTTTAGGAAAGCATAGCATTTTATGGAAAATGACAGAAATTTTCCCAATATAAAAAAATGCCACTTGCAGGAAAGTAAAAATCTGCTTTTTGAACTTTCTTAAAAATGTTGTTTTGATAGCCATGAGAGAGATCTTTATCTCACATGAGTGATTTTATAATGGCATCACGTTTATAAGTCCCTGAAAAAGACACCCATAAAAACTCCCTTAAAGGGACTGCATGGTAACTGGCAAATGATTAAGAGTCAGCCATCTTACCCACTAGGCCATGCAGTCCCGTGCCTTTAAAGGGACTGCACGAATAACACTGACAAACTCTGAAGATAGCATTATCGCACTTTTCATTATGATAACAACTCAATATGACATATAGCGCATTCTTTCACATCTCCAAAATGGTTACTTTTCTGGCGATATGTTTCTTATTTATACACCAAACATAGGATGTGGGTACTCGTTCGTACCCATAGCCTATGTCTTGGAGCAGAAATAAGGAGAATAATGTATATCCCTGTAAATCCCAGTTTTCTCTATATAATGTGGCGTTTCGAGGGGTTTTCATTTCAAGGACTTCTTAACCTGATGTGGAGTTTCATCTGAACGTCTATATAGTATATGTGATAGGGAACCAAATCGTTTCCAAATATAATGCCTATCCATTGAAAAGTTAATCAGTAGTGAAGAACGCCTTTAATTTGACAAGTGTCTCCATGCATATTGGGATGTCAGTGCAGGTCGTTTTGTCCTTACATCGGTTTTAACTTTATTTCGATTGTTTTTGTGACATGTAAACATATATATATTATCCAGGATCTGACATAAAGCCAAAGGCTTGTGCAGATGCCATCTCTGGTTAGAAAAGGGCGCGCAACGATATCTCACGAAAACTCACCTATATAATTATGACCCCCTTCAACCCCACTTTTATATGGTAAAATTGGGGTTTGCAGGGGTATATATTATTTTTCTTATTTTGCTGAAAAAAAACCCCAACATATTGTGGGTGCTCGCTAGAACCGCCTAGTTGAGGCGGTTCAAACAAGTACCCTCAATCTATATTCTAAAAAAAAATAAGGAAAATATCAGAACTATTTATCTGATTTTTTTTTTTTTTTTTTTCATTTTTTTGGGTGGTAAAATTATCAATATATTTGAATAGGCATGTTCTCGTTATGTGAATGACCAGGGATGTTTTGAAGTATCGGGTGCATCAGAGAGAGAGCGACAGAAGCAGAGAGACAAAGTCAGACGGACGGACAGACAAACAGGCAGACAAAAAGACAGATACAGACAGACAAATAGACGACAGGCAGGCAGACAGACAGACAAACAAACAGACATACAGAGGTTATTCCAATTCTCTTGTTGTTGTTGTTGTTGTTGTTGTTGTTTTTCATTCAAAAAGCTTGGATTTTATACAGTTAATCACATTGGAACAGTGTTCTTACGATATACATTGTAAGTGTGTTTAACGTGCGCAATCGGGCATGTAAAAGATCCGGTGTTTTTGTGCGTGCGTGTGTGCTGCGTGTATTACTGTTTATGCGATATATAAAAGCTCTGAACAGTGTTGACCCAGGTGAACCGGCTCAAAAGTAAGCGTCTCATCAGGGTCACATGATACTCACATCACGATGAAATGTGCGTGTAATTAACACCCCTAAAACCCACTTAACAGGGAGAAACTTGGGTTTACGGGGGTATACCTTATTTTTCTTATTTCTGCACCAAAACATAAGTCGTGGGTACTCGTTAGGTTCTAACGAGCACACACAGCCTGTTTCCAGTACAAATAAGAAAAATATCACGGATTTACTGAGAATTAGAGAGAATTTAATTTTATGTAATGCGTGTTGGTGCCTGATGCTCTATCTTTGGTCGGGCCCGTTGGTTTTCTTTTTCTCCAGCATTTCGGTGGTTTCTCACCGTTGTTTCATCTCTATGGTTGTTTGATTTTAGTGTTCTCGGAGATGCTGCGCTGGTGGGTTAGGAGGCCTTCATGTGGACTTAGCGAATTATTTGTCTGAATCGCGACGGAGGTGGGAGCGGGGATTGCGGCTGCTTAAGGTCGGTTTGAGCCCTCCGGTGGAAATCGTCTCGTTGACCGTTCCAAGGAGGTTCTTCTGTCGCGGTTTATTTTTGTTATTGTTTGTCTTTGAGTGTGTGTTTTGCTTATATTATTTTGTTTTGGATAGCCAATTGGCCATTTTGTGGGAAAGTAACTGTCCTTTTGGCTTTCCGCTGTTGATGTTTCCGTTGGGGTCTGATTGTTTCATATTTGTGTTTCTTTCCCTTTGGTTTCACTGCTGGGAGCTGTGGGTTAATTGTATCGATTCCTGGTCATTGCCTCTACTTCTATTTTGATTATGATGAAGCGGGTCATCGGGGTCACATCATGATAACAAGTTCGTATAATTAACACCCACTAAACCCCACTTTATAGAGAGAAAACTGGGGTTTAGGGGACTATACCTTATTTTTCTTATTTCTGCTCCAAGACATAAGTTGTGGGTGCTCGTTAGAACCGCCTCAATGTGGCGGTTCTAACGAGCACCCACAACCTATGTTTTCAGTATAAATAAGAAAAAATATCATGTGTTTCATTAGAGAAGTATCCATTTTGGAGATGTGAAAAAATGCCCTATGTCACACGGGTAATGTGAATACTGTTTGACAACCTATGCATCGTAATGTGAATACTGTTTGGCATCCTATGAATAAGTAATGTAATTATTGACTACAACCCCTATTTACAATAATGGGCATATCCAAATTTAAAGATGGAAGACCCCTCTAGAAACTGAAGTGTTCACCCCTAAAGTTAACTCCTACGTCTAAGGAATCCTAAAGTCCTAGTTGCTTTAGATGTTATCTCTGAGATATGTTGACCCCAATCCAGATCGTCAGTGATGGTGATACCAAGATACCTGGCGGATTGAACGTGCACCAAAATTTGCTGGTGAAGTGTTTAGTCAAACTTTTTTTTCTTGTCCGGAGGGTGTCGTGACATTGAATGACATTTGGCCACATACTAGTAAACAGTCAGAATGATTCTATGAATTATCGAGTCTGAGATTCGGTATTTCTATGTACCGCAAGTAAGGTTTAATCGAAGCCGCAAAAAAAAAAAAAAAAAAAAAAAAAAAAAAAATCTGGTACCCAGCATTTCCTTTCAAATGTCCAGCAGCAGCAAACCAGCAGCATACCTGGAAAATGGAATCGAGACAGTTCCCCGACAAGACAGTTCCCCGACACGGTTTTTGGAGACAGTTCCCCGACACATTTGAAGACAGTTCCCCGACACATTTGAAGACAGTTCCCCGACACTATTGTTCAAAGTCAAATGACCTGTGACTGATCATGATGATTATCATTATTGAGAGTTATTATATGTTCATCAATATTCTGAAGACAATTCACCGACAGACGTTTAGAAATATTAAATTATGGGTTCATAGACATTTTTGAAGGCAGTTAGTTTCCCGATGTAAAATAAAAGCTTATACTTGATACCATTATCAATAAGTTTAAGAAATACACTTGAAATTAAGCGAACTAGCATGTTCAGTTAATGAACATGCACACATTTAAACAAAATAAAAATGTCTTCTAGGAAACGCAATAGTATATTTCTAATTGTCATTTTTCCATATAATAAACATTCGAAAAATGAAGATGAGTTCAAAGTTTTTGTTTTAAATAAATATTATTAAAGTATAAGAATATGAAATAGATATCTTACGCTGTTATGCGAACAATAATGATAATTATTCAAACAGACTTGAAATCAAGGAGGAAATTTCAGGCAACTCATAAATATAGTTGCAATAGCAAGAAACGTCCAAATTATAACTAATATATCTTATCCCTAATTGTCAATTAGGCCATTAAGACTATGAACAATAGTGTCGGGGAACTGTCTTCAAAAGTATCTGGGAACTTATTGCCAACTATAATTATCAGTCACAGGTCATTTAACTATGAACAATAGTGTCGGGGAACTGTCTTCAAAAGTGTCGGGGAACTGTCTTCAAATGTGTCGGGGAACTGTCTCCAAAAACGTGTCGGGGAACTGTCTTGTCGGGGAACTGTCTTGTTCCCCTGGAAAATGACACACTTCTGAGGGAGTCATCAGTTTTTCTATCAGTTTACTTTTTTGCGAGCACTTTAGTTTGCTGCTGATAATCATTTATGCATTAAATTGAAACAGACTTTTATCTGTACCATTTAAAAAGCTATAATGAGAATATTTCTTCAATCTACATATTTATTAAACATATTTTAGAGTCCTGAGGAAAGACAGAAATACTTCGTGATCCCACAGGTGTATTGGAACAATTTGAAAACAATCAAGATGGCGTTCATGCACAGGTTTCTGTGTTGGAACCTGCGAACAGCCTCCCTCGTCTGCTTTATTTACGTTGCCGTAAGTTGTTCAATAGATCATTGTCAAACTAATTGCCTTTGAAATGGATCTTTTAGACAGTTTCGATCGGGCTGAAAATAACCAAATAGGTCTACCGTTATGGGATCTGATCTCTATTTCCGGAATTTTTTTTCTTTCTTTTTTTATATAGTATATACAGCAAGACCCCTCACGAGGATTATGTGCAGGTGTACATTACATACACTCCAGGTTTGCAGGATGAAAGCCTACACAATAATGTTATTACGGAAGGGTTCTTTTGCCTGCACAGAGTATGGTTCTCCCTGCACTGGGCCTCCAATTAGCGTTCCTATCCAAAGGAAGGTGCACTTTGTGGCATTTGTCGGGTGAGTCGAAAAACCCAAATCTACCCAAATCCACTGTATTTACCCAAATCCACTGTATTTACCCAAATACACCTGATAATTACCCATATCCACCTATAGCTGGCCTATTTAAAGTCATTTAAGTTGTTTTTAATGTTTATATGATAGAATATATCACTTAGGACAAATAAATAATCAAATTTAGTAACGTTGATATTTGTATGGATGATAATTACACAATAACTATTTACCGCACATACCTCTCACACCCCTCACTCATATGAATCAATTTTCTGTTGCTGATATGGAAAGGGTTTGAACTCAATGTGTCCTAACAGGTCCTAAACATTACAAATTCAATTTGATATTCTATTGACGATTAAATTGATAAAATGTCATTTATCCGTGTTATCTCTTTTTAAGATACGCACCTACTAGGCAGGTGTAGTGCGACAAAACATCTTCATGTCAGAATACATACTCAGATTGCCTTAGGCTGTCCTATGATCATAGCACGCACAGCGATCACCATTACCTGTCTATTTATTTCTTTATTTTAGATTATAACCAAGCAAATACGAAAGAAAGAAAGAAAGAAAGAAAGAAACAGAAAGAAAGTAAACCTGCCTCATTCTTTTAGTTCCGCATCCTCGTCAACAATATTGTATGATGGTAGAAAGAAAGAAAGAAAGAAAGGAAGAAAGAAAGAAAGAAAGAAAGAAAGAAAGAAAGAAAGAAAGAAAGAAAGAAGATTATCGAAAGCATCACGGAAACATGGCTATGTAATTTTGTCCGCTAGGGCCCCACTATGATAAAGTAAAATTGGGATTCACAAGAACACAGATTATTTTTTTAGTTCTGATCAAAAACATTGATTGTGACTCACCAAAGAACTGCCTCGCCGAGTCGGTTCTAATGAGTACTCACAATCTACGTTTTAGCCGTTATACGAGAGAAAGACAGGAAGAATAGAAAGGTTGAAAAAAGAAATAGTATTTACTCGCTTCTGTGCATTTTGGTTTTCCATCCAAGTCAACAAAATTTGTCACTTGAACAGTAAGGTCAATAGCTAAGACATAAAACTAAGATACGTCTATAGTCAAGAAAAAATATATTATAAATATTATTATTATTGGTAGTAGCAGAAGTAGTATTGGAAAACATTATTTTCGTTTTATTTATTTATTTATTTATATTAATTTATTTATTTATCTTTTTTTTATAAAAAGCCTGTTTATTCAGACAAAAACCTTTAGAAAGCTTTAAGTCACGCCCAGTTGTCAAGTGCTGTGTTTATTCGAACAAAAATCCTCGCCAATCAGAACGCTTCATATCCAAAGCAAAGGTGTCAAGTCACGCCCCACTGGCACTGCAGGGGCCAATAGACTAACAGTTTAAGTGAATGTGAATTACCCGTCCCTCTTAATTTAATATTTTATTAATAATTTTTGATAGCGTCTAAGATATCCCTCACCCACTCAGCAGCAGCAGCAGTTCATATAACCCGAGCATAGGCAATAAAAGAGAAATCCTGAGCCCAAAATTACTTACTCGGGCGTGTTTGGACCAGTGACGGATGTGCGGAGGCGTTACGCTGTTTTTGCGGCTCATGGGCTTTGCACTAAGGAGCGTTTCGCCAAGGTGTCATGCCGTGGCGAGACAAGCGCCATTATGATAACGTATCCGTGCGACATAAGTACATTTTTCATATCTCCAAAATGGCTACTTGTCTGATGAAAATCCGTGATATTTTTCTTAAACATGCTCAAAACAAGGTTGTGGATGCTCGTTAGAACCGCCTCATTGAGGCGGTTCTAACGGGTACTGGCAACCTGACTTGACGCAGAAATAAGAAAAATAATGTGTACCCCCGGAAACCCCCGTTTTTTCATATGGAGTGAGTGGGTTTTTGGGGTCATTTCACGGACTTTTTCGCGTGATGGCGACTGCATTACGAAATCATGCCTATATAAACGCAAAATAAATAAATGAAATAATAATGATAAAAAAAAAATAAAATAAAATACAAAACAAAAAAGAAAAAGCGAAACTTATATGCTGAAAAATTGGGAAAGATCTCCTATTTCTGCCCTAAAATATACATGTAGATTGTGGGTACACGTTAGGGTCGCCTCAGCCAGTTGGTTATATAACGAACACCCATATTCTACATTTTGGTAAAGATCTAAGAAAAGTAATGTTAACTACTGTAAAACTCGAATTTAGTGTATAAAAAGGGTACTCAATGGGAGTGGAATTCGATAGGGTGTGTGTTCTTATCACGGTAACACACCCTTATAATTTTGCATCCCCATCCACGCAAAAAAGTATGAAAAACACCGTAATTTTTATCGTATTTTCCACCTTTCTTTGTTATTGTTGCAGTATCCTCAATATAACTGAATTTGAACAGGTGTGATTTTGTGATGCGCTATTGTTTTATTGGACTGAACACCGAGGCCCAGGTTTTGTTTGTTTGACTCGCGGTTTAACGTCCCCGTCAACACTTTAGAGGTCATTTTAAAGGCGAGGCTTCCTTTTAGTGGGACTTTGCCGCGGCATTGGGGTTAAATTACATCCCAAACCATGCCATCCAATTAAACCAATATGGCTGATATGCATGCACCACGCTTCCTGGGCAGTTTTAGAACCTTTAAGCGGTTTTCCAGTATTCCTGTGCGGTTGGTTTCAGCTCTGCGTGGAAGCATTATGCACATCACGATAACATGTCCGTGAAACTAAGACCCCTCTAAACCCCACTTTATATAGAGGAAAATGGGGTTTACGGGGGTATACATTATCTGCCTTTTGTTCTAAAACATAGATTGTGGGTAATAGTTAGAACCGCCTCATTGAGGCGATTCTAACGAGCACCCACAATCTATGTTTTAGAACAAAATATATAAAGATATTACAATTTTAACTTATTATTTGTACTATCTGACACCATGTTAGACGCCATCTGTGTGTGTGTGTGTGTGTGTGTGTGTGTGTGTGTGTGTGTGTGTGTTAATTTTACGGACTTGTTCACATGAGTAAATGAATGAATGGGTGATCTCCGACTCCGTTAATATCCATTTTGTTATGAACATAAATTAGACTGTGAAGAACAGAATGTGCTTGATCGGTGCTTCAACATACATTTTAAAAGTGTGTTTTTTTTTTTTTTTGCGTATACCCTTGGCCTCCGTGACCTTGTGGGTAAGAGCGCTGACTCTAATCACTTGGTCTCTCACCGCTGTGTTTCGAGCATACTTCTGGGCTACGACCAATTGCATTGTCACTATTCTAATTCTTCGTCAAATATTAATGTCATGATCTCCGGTCAGGTGATTTTTATTTATTTATTCATAATCTTTATTTTCAAATTTCATTTTTCATACCATTTTCTCAAAAATTAATTTGTTTGCATTTTTATTAATATGATCGAGTTTATCAAATTCTTTTCGGAAGTAATAGATACTGTACGACACACAAAGAGTGTCAGATCAATGTCGGGCCGATAGCAATAGATGGCAACGTCGTATCTCTCTCGGCCCGACGTTGCTCCGCTGTTCAGGTCTGGCTTTGGCGAAAGGACACGTGATGATGGTTCTTTTTGTTTTAATGTTGTACTTGATTGAATTTGTGAATTATTATTATTATTATTATCAATAATTTTTTAAATTTGTAAGCCTGACTCACGTGCGGCTCCTCTCTGGGGTGGCTTCCAAGCGACAGGAGCTGGACATCAACGAGATTTTTTTTTCAGTAAGGCTTGCATTACGAAAATACGCCTATTCAAATAAATTGTAAATGTACCAACAAAAATGAAACTTCTCTGATAAAATGTATATTTTTCATATTTCTGCTCGAAACATGGATTGTTGGAACTCGTTAGAACCGCCTCGGCGTGGCCGTTCTAAAGAGTACCCACAATGTGTATTTACCGGAAATAGGAAAAATGATCATTATCCATGTAAACATCAGTTTTAATGTATAAAGGGGAGTTTAATGGGGTTAAAATTATATAGGCATGTTGCGTGTTTTCGCAATGCCAAGTTTAATAGATACATTTTCGTCGATGACTGACTGACAGTAGCAGTTATGCAGACTCCCCAAGATTTAATACGTTTAGACAGAAATGTTATTATACATTTCCAAAAAGTTTCACACATAAAGCACATTTGTGTGCATTGCATTTACTCAGCCTGCATATAACTGCTACTGTCTATGGCCCCGGCAGGTAAGTTCCTTTCCATTTTTTTCTGAGTCAGACAAGAATTATTCTGGTGATTCTGACAAAGTACCCATTCTTCATCACAAATAATGATGATAATAAATATAGATAGACGCTTATCAATAGTGTCTGCCCCCCCCCCCCCGCGCGCCCATCGGGTCTTGATAGATAGCGCTACATGATGCTTCCACGCAGAGTTGAAACCGACCGCTTAGAGGCTATAAGCCTATCCAAGAAAAGTGGTGCGAGTCGGACCGTCCATGCACATAAATCCAATTGGTTTAATTGGGCGGCAGGGCTTGAGATGTCATTTCATTTCAATGTGTCGGGTAAAAGTCCCACAGAATTGGAAGCAATGACTCCACTATTATGGTTGATTTTTTTTTTTTTTTTACGGTGGATTTGGGCTAACGGGGTTTTGAGAAGAAAAGTTAAAATATCGGATTTTTTTTCTGGAAATTTTCATTTTGGTGGATACAATTTCCAGTATATTTAATAGGTGTGTTTTCGTAATGGGTTGGTTAGTTGGTTGGTTGGTCCTTTCTTTCTTTCTTCCTTTCTTTATTTCTTTCTTTCTTTCTTTCCTTCCTTCCATCTTTCTTTCGAAAACACACATATTGAAACTTATGGGCCGAAATATATTCATCACAATGAAATTTTCTATTAAAAATTATTTTTATTTTTTATTTATTTTTTATTTTTTTTTTTTTTTTCATATCGGCTCAAAGCATGGATTTTTGCAGCTCGTTAGAACCGCCTCACCGCCTCGATGGGCGGTTCTAAATTAGAGTGTTTGTTTGCTTGAATGGAGGTTTAACGCGGGTTCCGTTTCAGCTCAGCATGGAAGCATTTCAGAGGTGCAGCCCAATCAGTTTCTTTCAGCACGGATTGTGGGAGGGGGAGGGGGGGGGGGGGGGTCCAAAAAATACCCACAGTCTATGTCTACGATATATGTTTTTTTTTTAGCAGAACTAATAAAAATAATATGTTCCCCTGTAAACCAAAGCCTTGCTTTATAAAAAGTTGTGTTTTTTAGCAGAACTAATGAAAATAATATGTTCCCCTGTAAACCAAAGCCTTACTTTGTACAAAGTTGTGTTTAATAAGGTCGTATATTCTGCGGTATTTTCTGCATGTTTTTGTGTTGTTGTTTTTTTTTCACTCAACCGTCAAAAATTCACTTGTCTATTTATTTTCCTTTCCTTTCTTCCGTTCTTAATAAATAAATAAATAAATAAATAAATAAATAAATAAATAAATAAATAAATAACTTTTTTTGAGGTTTACAATTACCTAACATTATTTATAATAGACGTGTGTGAACTATGATTATTACAGTGGTAACCCTAGGCAACCAACTGAAAGATGTTTCGTTACACTACACGCGATGTAAAGTGCGTGTTAAATTGTTACAAGTTACTAAATTTGATTATTTATTTGTCCAAAGTGATATATTCTATCATGTAAACATTAAAAACAACTTATATGTATCTATCTATCTATCTTCTGATACTGCGTCGGTCACATTTGACCATTACCGCAGGTGTATATTACATACACTCCAGTTTTGCAGGATGAAAGCCTACACAGTAATCATGTAATTACGGTAGGGATCTTTAACCTGCACAGGGGATGGTTCTCCCTGCACAGGGGGCCTCCAGTTAACGTCCCGATCCGAAGGACGGTGCACTTAATGACATTCATCCCTGCAAATGATGCCAATGGAGCGTGTTCGGAGGGTCTGCCTTAAAACAGTAATGATGCGTAATGTAGCGTAATGATGCGTAATGTAGCGTAAAGATGCGTAATGTAGCGTAAAGATGAACAATTTATGCCTGAAAATGACCACCTATCTTTGTTACAGACTTGTTACTCCAAAACGTCTAAAAGAAGACGGATTGATCTGCGAAAGGAACCTTCCTTTCGCGAAAGGAAGGTTCCTTTCGCGAACGGAAGATTTTCGCTACGAAGGGAAAGGTTTTTTTTTAGATAATTTGATGTCGAATGAGATACCATCCCAATTAATAAGCGACCTGTCATGTTAGCCTATAGATAATGTATTATCCATAGTTTCCAGCTGGCACCGCACAAGAGCGAACGTATTTGTTTTGTTCATGATCAATGCATAAGGATTATCTCCAGTATGAATAGTTTAGTCTTCATTTTGACTGACGTCGCTCTTGTGTCGCGTGGAGGTCTGACTAGGTCTTGTTGCTGTAACTGAAGCAGACCATTTCTTAGCCTCTCGCTTTGCCTGGGCAGGCTTAGATCATCTTAGCGGTTTACCAGTACTCGTGTGCGGTCAGTTTCAGCTCTGCATGGAAGCATTATGCAGCAAATCTATTTCTTCAAGCCCCGATGGGCGGGGGCCGATTTTCATCAGAGAGAAAACTCGGGTTTATCGGGGTAGAGGTATACATTATTATGCTTTTGCCTCAAGACAAACTATATTTTCAACAGAAAAGTAGAGTTGGGAGATGTAAAAAAGAAATCTATATATCGCACGGGTACATTATCTTAATGCGATTGAAAGAAAGAGACAAAGAAAGAAAGAAAGAAATATTGAAAGAAATTCACGTAAACAACTCCATGATTTGATCACCTCTTTAAACCCCTTTCCTAGACATAGGTTGTGGGTACTCGTCAGAACCACCTCACCGAGTTGGTTCTAACGAGCGCACACAACCTATCTTTGCAGGATGAAAAAGAAAACAGATCTTCATCAGAATAGCCAGTTTGGAGATGTCAACGAGGTGACTGGAGAAATCACTGCTGGTACATGTTCGTCTCAAATGTCATATTTACAAGTCCATGTAATGAAAACCCCTGTAAACCCCACTTCATACGCAGAAAACTAGGGTTTAACCCTTTTTGTACCAAATGGAATCTTTCTCCTTACATAAACAGGAGCCCATTTCAAAATTTAGGGGTGACGGGTTGTTTTCTCAAAATTTATTTGGAAAAAGACTTTTAAGCAAACAATGGAGGCCCTGATCAGACAGTGTTCTGGGCCTGCACCGTTTTCCAAAAGATTTTGGAGTTAAAGGATACCAGCAAACAGTGGAGGCCCTGATCAGACAGTGTTCTGGGCATGCACTGTTTGCCAAAAGGTTTTGGGGTTAAAGGATACCAGCAAACAGTGGAGGCCCTGATCAGACTTCCCCATTCAGGAGCATTCTGATCTGGGTCTGCACTGTTTGCTTAGGCTGATCTGCTCCAATATGATATTCTTAGTTTATTCAAACCAAATTAATCAAACCAAATAAATACAAATGAACGGACTTCAACATGTGAATTTTAATGACTTTATAATTCGGCATGTGTCTTTAATGATAATAGTGTATGATGTCTTGTCTGCTTTAATTGATATGCCGTTAATCCATAATGGCATTCTGTTAAACAATGAATACCTGCCCGTCTCACTTCAGGTGTGAAAAGCATGTTAATATAAATCAGCACGAGCACCTTTAATCGCGCGCCCAATTAAAGAAGGTTCCGAAAATCATTTAATAGAGAAAGAAGGAAAGAAAAAAAAGAAGAAAATTAAAATGAACTGAAAGATAAATTGGACTTATCGTCATTTTGGAATGACTATGACATAACTTATGATTGTATTCTTTGAACAATATTTTGTGTTCTTTCCCTTACATTGCAAGTATAGATCTTGATAAGCCAAAACTAATATATTAATCACTAAGTTGTTAAACCTGATAAGATGTGGGGTTTAAATAGGTCCCCTTTGCATTATTTTCATGGTTATACTCCAATCATACGTTTTGGTATAGTTTGAGCCGCATCGATGATACGAGTACGCATTTACAATCTATGTTTGCAATAGAAATACGAAATTTTTTCATATATAACATAGAAATGTTATCACATGGGGTTAATAAGTCCGTGTAATGAACATTCCTCTAAACCACACTTGATGCAGAGAAAAAAAAATCGGGTTTACGGGGGTTTTCATTATTTTGGCGAAAAAAGTTAATATGGGCCATTTTAGCACACTGATGTGTTATGGAGTTACAATGATATATAAAAACTTCAACAACAAAAAACGAGACAGTTTTAATGAGCGCACACAACTTATACCAAGACATAGGTTGTGGGTACTCGGTTAGAACCGTCTCAACGAGGTGATTCTAACGAGCGCCCCCGATTTTGTTTTTTGCTGTTTTAATAAGAAAACTTCAATGGATTTTCGCCGGAGAGAAAAGACAAAGGTTGTGGGTACTCGTTAGAACCGCCTCAACAAGGCGATTCTAAAATCTATTAGTTTATCTCCTCCATGGATCGCGAAAACCTCACTTGGAGTTGGGCTATTGACTGTGGGTATCAGGATACGGGAAAAAAAACTTTATCTGTTCTGGAGTAAATATAAATTCATAAAGTAGGCTACATTACGCATCATTATGCTTTTTCAGGCATCATTACGCTATTTTAGGCTTCATTACGCCACATTACGCAGCATTACGCCACATTACGCATCATTACTGTATTTAGGTACATCGGTGTTCGGACACCGAAATTTTATCGCCGCTGCCGGGGATCGAACCCGGGACCTCTAGCATCAGAGGCAAGTGCACTAACCACTGAGCTATCATATGACTTTAAATGGGCCAGCTATAGGTGGATATGGATAATTATCAGGTGGATTTGGGTGGATTTGGGTAAATACAGTGGATTTGGGTAGATTTGGGTTTTTCGACTCACCGGCATTTGTCCCTGCAAATAATGCCAGTGGAGCGGGTTCTGACACCTTGATTTTATTACCTCTGCCGGTGATCGAACCAGGGGCCTCGTGGTGAATGATTTACTATGAATGTCCTGGTGAAGGATTGTCTAAGGACGTGTCACCAGTAAACAATTCTGATGTCATTTGACGTGTCACCAGTAACAACAATTCTGATAGTGATAGCATGATAGGCTAGTGCACTAACCACTGGGCTATCACGCAAATTCCTAATTGGCTTTTATCTTTTTGTATTGAGGTTTCAGTGTTCCCACTCTCGCAAAATCTTACGTGAATCACGCAAAGTAAATAAAAATCATGTACGATTTTTTCTGTCGGGCGAAATTGCATGTGTACGAAGTTGACTGGGGCGTATTGGCCAGTTTTTCCTGTCAGCAAATTCGACCCGTCCAAAATTGATTGTCAACGATTTGCTGAAATAGATTTGGGAAAACCTGCGGACTTGAATCCGAAGTATAGCTTGACTAGCTAGTAGAGCTTCGTGTTGGGAGCCATTACACAGGTAACTTTTGCCATCTGCAAAAGGCATTGCTGCAAGATGCCGCAGCCCAGGAAAGTGAAATTCACTTTTAAAACGGGATCTACAAAAACTAAATATGTTTTAGAAAGGAGGGAAGAAGCCGCGTGCTAACTGCGTGTCAGGCAAGAACAGCCAAATAATGTTACGCTTTCTTTCCAATCATTATCGTATATTTTGTAAACCGTTTCAACGAATATATCACACAATGCAATGTAGTTCATACTTATAGTCACAGAGTAATGCGAAAGTTGTCGAAAATCTATGATAAGTATATAGATTAATTGTAGCAGCCAATGAAACCATTGTTTACGTGGCATCTGAACTGAAGGAAGTCATTGAAACGCGTGTTCAGTTTTTGTAAACAACTCAGCCATTTGGCTGAAAATCAGCGTTTTAAACATCAAAGGAACCATCAGGGCTTGAAGAAATATATGAGCTGCATGATGCTTCTATGCAGCACCAAAACCGACCCGCACACGAGTGCTGGTAAACCGCTTAGAGAATCTAAGCCTGTCCAAGCAAAGCGGTGCAAGTCGGCCCTCCAGGCTTATAAACCCTATTGATTTCATTGGGCAGCAGGGTTTGAGATGTCATTTCATCCCAGTGTCTCGTAAAAGTCCCACAAAATTGGAAGCAACGTCTCCAAAATGACCTTTACAGTGTTGACAGGGACGTTAACCCTCAAATCAAACAAACAAAACAAAATGGATACTATCTCAATTAGCAGATAAGTTATCGTCAAAATCATTGTAATAGAATACCCAGATGAAATCAAATTTGGAGTCGAAATTTACGTCAATTGTGCCAGTAACAGTAAAAATATCGACATGGGCGTTGATGAACATTGCAGTATTTTTCTTCTGTAATGTTTCTGGTTTACATACGAATCTGTTTTACCCCAGTTTTACAGGAAGTTTGAGATTTTTTTCGGATTTTTGAGGAAAATGAGCAAAACGGGACACAAAGAAAAGGCTTCTATACCGCTACAAGCAAAAGCGAACCGCGGTATGATATTTTTCCACGAACCAAGGTTTACCATGGTTGCACCCCTACTAAATTGAGACTAACAATCATAAATGTTTTTTCACATCATGATAAATGGAGAAACAATAAGTAACAAAGCATTAACACAACCTTTAATGGTTTTATTTAATTCCAAAGCATTATGCACAAGCATACACACTCTATGGACTTAGAGATTTTGAGGGAGTCAGATCTGACTCCTATCAAATTACCCTGAATTTTGCTATCACTGAATAATATCCATTAACACTCATTACTTGTTGTTTCAACCCACAGTTTGTAACTACTCTGTCAAAAAGTGAATGGCTTGAAAAGAGTACTGCCGGGTATACAGAGTGAAGGCTTGGCTGAGACTTGAGACTAAACCTGTTTACTTTAACCCTTAAATTTAAGTGTGTTTTTAAGCAAAAAGTCTAGACCCTGATCAGACACTGCAGAACACTGCGTCTGATCTGGGTCTACACTTCTGGCAAAACCCAACCCATGATTCCAGCACAGATTCTATAGATAACACTCTTATGGATCGATAAGAATAGCTTGTCAATTTTCTATAAATAACCATTACCCGGATTTTCTACAAACCAGTCATGGACACGTGTTGGGGTACCTGAGAAAATGCAGTATTCCCTATGAAAACCAGACTATTCAGACTGTTTGTTTTGCGTTTGCACAATTCTTAAGCAAAAGAGCACATCAGCAGTAATTTTTTCTTGAATTCTCTTAACCAGCTCACCATGTTTCCTGGGCATATAAATAAGGCAAGCTGCTGATGTACAGTAAGTTGTATTTATTGTTTAGATTAAAACTGTCACTGATGTTGATTTATGCAATTATACTTTAAACTGAGCTTGGAGTATCAGGGCACTTCGTCCTAAGACTGTACAGGTTTTCACACACATTTCCTTTCATTATAAAATTTCATACCCTCGAAATTTGATTCTTACCCCCATTTTTTGTACCCAGGGGGGTAAGTTTACCCCCAGACACAAACATGGGTGGGAACACAGGGTTTTACGTCCCAATTAACACTATTTAGGTCATTTCGTAGATGTTTACAACTAAAGCTTTAAGACCTGTCAGATGATCATTGTATCCTAGAGTGCTGAAGGAACTAGCATATGAGTTAGGTCCAGTTTTTGCACATCTATTACAACAGTCTCTTCATACGGAAAAAATCCCAAAAGCCTGGCTCCTAGCGAACATTTTACCACTGTTCAAAAATGGAGATATGGCCCAGAATTATCGCCCTGTGTCCCTGACTTGTGTTCTGTGTAAATTTTCTTGAGCATATACATTTAGTCTGCTCAAACATCATGGCCCACTTGGAATGACGGCAACCTATCTGAAATTCTTACACCAGTTCTATTCAAACTTTGCAAGAATGTTGCCCAGGTGACTGTTCACCTATGTCAGCTGTTAGGCTCCGTGGAATAAAATGGTTGTCAGTTATCCACATGACTTTAAGAAGCTATAAGATATCTTGAAATCAGGTGAGCGGTTCTGGCCCTCTTGTTTTCAATAGACATGTGTTGCATGCACAGCTGCACTGGTAAGTGCTGTTGTAGAAAAAAAAGGCTGATATTTAATTGACAGTGAATTTTCCCATCGGAAATTAATTAACCCTTAAAATGCCAATCACGATAATCGCTGTCTGCTTTGTCATCTGCCAGTTACTTTAAAGATCATTTTTGCATACGGTGTGGACCCAGTTCAGACTGCTCCTCTAGGTGCAGTCTGATCTGGGTTCACACTGTTTGCCTGTATGAAAAAATATTTCTAAAAAGGGTTGCAAGGAGATTCGATCAGCAGACGACATAAGCAGACAACCTTTTAAGATGTCGCCGTTTTTCTCAGCATCTTAAGGGTTAATAAATAAATTCATCATAATTGTCTTTCATCATATATATGTGCAGGCGGATCTAGGTATTCTCTCAATTTATAAATTTCACAAATATGAATTTCGTTACCGTTTTACTAATAATCAATTATTTAATTCATTCTGTGTTTGACTCTGTTACATTGTACAATGTTGTATTGTACAATGTTGTACCTCAAATTCTTACCATTCATGTACAGTAAAATTCCTATATTAAGACCGCCTTTGGGACTGTTCAAAAGTGGTCTTTAAGACAACTTATAACAGTCCCAAAGGTTGTCTCTGACCAGAGGTCACTATATGCAGAAAAACAAAGAAAGAATAACTGCAACCTACTTAGTACTAAATACACTTTTTATAAAGTAGAATTAGGTGGTCTTTCACTGTACTTGTTCGGAAGTTTGAACAAGTGCTTTTATTTACTTACAAATTATATTGTGCCTAAAATTAGCTGGATGAGTGGCAAAAAGTGTAGACCCAGATGAGATTTCACCTTCTGTAGCTACTTGTCTGGGTCTATGCTGTTTGTTTGCTCAGGCCTGTCTGGCCAAATACATGTCATCATCAACTCATGTATGGTAAAGTATGGTATGGTAAGGTCGTGTCATGCTCATTGAGGCTGTGAGAGTCCTAGAAAGGTAAAATTATGACCATATTATTGATCACAATGGCAGGACTGATATTTGATTCTCTTTTTAGCTCTAATCAACCAGCCCATATTAACCCTTATCTTGCTGTTCACGACAACCCCTATCTTTGCAAACAGTGTAGATCCAGATCAGATGGCTTCTAAAGAAGCCATCTGATCAGGATCTACACTGTTTGTCATTCAGTTTATGAGTTTGTTGCAATACTTTGCATCAAGTAATCTGATTGGTTCAAAGTCTAGGAATGGGTTTGGCTGAATTGAATTTGTTTGTTTGATTTGAGGTTTAACGTCCCCGTCAAGACTGTAAAGGTCATTTTGGAGACTTGCTTCCAATTTTGTGGGACTTTTACCCGATATTGAGATGAAATGACATCTCAAGCCCTGGCGCCCAATGAAACCAATAGGGTTTATTAGCATGGGCGGTCCACCTCACCCCGCGGTTCCTGGACAGGCTTAGATCCTCTAAGCGGTTTACCGGTACTAGTGTGCGGGCCGGATTCAGCCCTGCATGGAAGCATCATGCAGCCCATATATTTCTTAAAGCCCCGATAGGCGGGGGGCAATATTGTGCCTAATAGCTGGATGAGTGGCAAAAAGTGTAGACCCAGGTGAGATTTCACATTCTGTAGCTACTTGTCTGCGTCTATGCTGTTTTTTTGCTCAGGCCTGTCTGGCCAAATACATACATGTAGGGTAAAGTATGAAATGTTAAGATCATGTCATGCTCAGTGAGACACTGCTAGAACGGTAAAATTAGATCATATTATTGATCACAATGGCAGGACTGATATTTGATTCTCTTTTTAGCTCTAATCAACCAGCCCATATTAACCCTTATCTTGCTGTTCACGACAACCCCTATCTTTGCAAACAGTGTAGATCCAGATCAGATGGCTTCTAAAGAAGCCATCTGATCAGGATCTACACTGTTTGTCATTCAGTTTATGAGTTTGTCGCAATACTTTGCATCAAGTAATCTGATTGGTTCAAAGTCTAGGAATGGGTTTGGCTAAATTGAATATTCAGCAGGTCAAGGGTTAAAGTCAAGGTGTTTCATGTATTTCAGTTTACATCATTCTTTGCATTTGTGATGCGGGTTATTGACTTGATGGCTATTGCTATTGAAGAGTTTGAGATCAGTCAGGGGTTCCATACACAATGGAGATCACATTTCTGGCGAGGTTAGTATGAATTCAACCTTTCAAATTCTGATGCACTCAATGAAAGTCTGAATCAAACAACGTCAAAAAGATGAAACTGTATAGTTAAAATTAGTTAGTTTGTTTGGAGGTTTTACCTACCTGTGAACACAATTTAGGTCATTTTGGAGACATTGCTTCCAATTTTGTGGGACTTTTACCTGACACTGAGATTAAATAACATCTCAAACCCTACCGTCCAAACAACCCCAAAGGGTTAGTATATATGCAGGGACTGTCTGACTCTCAACACTTTGCCTGCATGGGCAGGCTTGGACCAGTTTGTTTGGAGGTTTTACATCCCTATGAACACAATTTAGGTCATTTTGGAGACATTGCTTCCAATTTTGTGGGACTTTTACCTGACACTGAGATTAAATAACATCTCAAACCCTACCGTCCAAACATAACCGATAGGGTTTATGATATATGCGGGGACGGTCCGACTCGCACCAACTTTGCCTGCATGGGCAGGCTTGAACCTTCTAAGCAGTTTAC
The DNA here is from genome assembly GCA_963580285.1 of Lucinisca nassula. Lineage (NCBI taxonomy): Eukaryota > Metazoa > Mollusca > Bivalvia > Lucinida > Lucinidae > Lucinisca > Lucinisca nassula. The sequence goes on from OY757015.1 coordinate 69,895,159, forward strand.
CAGTACTCATGTGCAGTCGGTTTCAACTCTGCATGGAAGCATCATGCAGCCCAATCTATTTCTCCAAGCCACGATGGGCGGGGGCCGTAAGCAACTGTATAGTCTGTGATAGATGTTGGAAAGCCAATTTCATGGTAACATGATTTTTCATTGGCTGACAATTGGTTTTATGCTGCTTCTGTTGCTTGCCTTTCTTAGTAACAATACAATCTTTAAACATATAGTTAATACATGGTTAGTGTCTTTGATAATGAAATATAATGGGTGAGCCTTAGACAATTTAATAGGGCGAGCTTAGCGAGCCCCGATAAAATTGTCGCTGCGAACCGATTATATTTTATACCGTAATTCAAAACAATCAAGGGGCTTTGCAATAATTTAGCAAATTTAAGCAAAAAAAAAAGGCAGACAGTGTGGCTTGTTAAACGCCATTCAGTGCCATGGTGCACACATGTAGTATAATGTGACGTCAACAAGTGCAAAGTTTCTGACGTCACCGTGCCACAGAGACGCAGGAAACAGTATGGACGCTCGAATAAAAGTTTCTCAGCTCTTTACTTCCTGTATGAAAATCTGCAAATAAATAGTTTTAGCTTTAGAAATTATTTTCGATGTTGAGTCTCAACTGCAGTAGCAGTGCGCAGTTATTCAAACGGGCCATTCAAACCAGGAAGGTCCGAGAAGGTAAGAATTTAGCTGAAATTTCTGAAAATCTGTTCAAATAAATACTGCAAAGATTTTAACTTGCAGTTTCGTTGTTTTCCCATGTGTAAAAAGTTGCATGCTATTGTTTACACTTGTAAATTAGTGACCTGAAAAGTAGGTCCAGTCTATAAAGGGTCACTAGATGTATTATAGGTCAGTAGAAAGTATTATAGGTCACTACTGATTATAGCGTGCAGTTATTCAACCCCCTTTATTAGGTTACTAGGACACCTGATTGTGGTATAAAAATAAGTTCATTAGGAACGACATTTGTGGTTTGTGTGTGTGAGGGGGAGGGTAAATAGCCAGTTTTTACAGTCACAAATTTCAATTTAATTCACTCCTTTCACATGTCTGTGTGAAACTGTGCAACAAAATCAGGAAGAGGCAATTATAACAAGTACCCATAACATACATGTATATAAGGCAATTCTAACAAGTACCCACTACATATACTTGAAATGAAGAAAATTATCCTTGGAGTATCCCTATTTCTCCTCCTCCTTAACCCATAAAATGCCAATCACGACAATTGTCAATCACAACAGATTACTTTAACCCTTTTTATACCATCTTATATATAGCAGGAGTCCATTTCAAAATTTAGGGGTGTCAGGTTGTGTTTTCAAAATTTATTTGGAAAATGGCTGAACTTTATGCAATTAGTGTAGACCCTGATCAGACGCCGCATTCTGCGACGTCTGATCTGGGCCTGCACTGTTTGCCACGGTACCCGTTTAGGGAATTCCAGTCTGAAATAGGTTAAAAGTCATTGTTGCAGACAGTGTGGACCCAGATCAGACTGCTCCTCAAGGAGCAGTCTGATCTGGGTCCACACTAGACTGCTCCTCTAGGAGCAGCCTGATCTGGGTCCACACTGTTTGCCTGTATGAAATAGCATTTCTAAAAGGTTTGCAAGAAGATTCAGCAGACGGCATAAGCAGACAGCGTTTTACAATGTAGTTTTCTTCCTTCCGCTGATTCAAGAAGGGCAGTTGTCAGTTTCTGGCCAAAAATGTGCACTGTGCAGCTTAACTGCTGATGTATAAGGCTGCCCAGGAAAAGTATGGAGAGGTAAAATGACTGGCTCAAAAATAACCTAAATAGTGTTGACTGGGCCTTTAAAAATCCAATGCAACAACAACAGATGCAGTTTTTCTCGGCATCTTAAGGGTTAAGGCGCTAGTCTCCTAAACAAGGGTTTGCAGATTTGAACCCAGACCTTGGACATTTGGTTTACTGGTAATCTTTAAAATGAGGTCCTGTCTCCATATTGCCTTAGTTGTTTGTGGGACGTAGAACTTGAACACAACAGATTAAATCTGATATGTTGGTATGCTTTCCTAGCTCATTTTAGTTTGATCTTTCTCTCTTTGCAGCATTCTTGGCAAGTGACATCGTGTTAACATTTGATCACGTGGTCATCTTCTTTCTCAGCATTTTCATGATCATCCAGGTTATGAACAGGGTAAGTTGTAGAATGGGTCCAGACTCCACTGATCATAAATAGCTGTTTGCTATACCTACCGTAAACCTGAATATATTTTCTTGCACACCAAATAAAGGAAATTTGTCATTTTTGCTCAAGGATAGAAATTCTATTCTAACCCTGGTATTCTTACCCAGGGATGGTAAAAATCGAATATACTTGCGTGTTTGATAAATGCACTGGTTGAATATGACCTCATATGCGCCGTCGTTAAGGTTGATGTCACAGCACGTTACGTGACATCACTAAACATCACTGTAGTGTCATCACAATATGGCAGACGTCGGCAACCCAAGTGACTGCAGTTCTAAAAATTCACGCTCAGAAATGGAAGATATGCAAGATCCCACATGGGTGTGAAGGGTGGATAGAAATATCCATCCCTTGGGATCACTGTCAGGCATCACTTGGCAGGCCTCGTGATGCCAGACAGTCGTTCTGGGGACGGATTTTTCCATCCACCCCTCACATGCATGCATGCAAGATTCTTATAACTTTTACCCATTCCATATATCTGACTCCACAACAGGATAAAAATCAGATTGATTTTGAGTAGAAGATAAGAGCAACAATCAGGATCTGAAACAGTATGCTCTCACATCCTGTTGTCTACAGCAAAGGGGAAAGATAAAAATACAATTACATGTACATATGTATAAACATTGCAAGCAAAATTTGCAGCTCTTTAAAAAGGTGGCAAGTCGGATACCCAAACATAACAAAGCTTAAATCTTAAATAATAAAAGAAAATATGATAAACTCAAGTGATCACACATTAAGTTACAATGTAGAAGACAACCACAGTGACAACATCTGATCTTGGAACACTCAAATGTCAAGAGGTCAAATTGGATTAATGTGATTAAAGCATGTGCCATCATTATATACCAGTATATTCTGTTGACTGGGCCATTAATTTCTAAAACAAAGAAACACAGAACATTTAGAACATACGAGGAACATTTATGATTTCGAGCCATTCTTAAGACAATGTGATCATTTTAGCAAGTGATGAGGCCCCACTATAAAGTACCACATTTGCACACACCAATACTTTTTCAAGATTTATTGAGACTGCAAAATTTACCAGATTGCTGAAGTTGAAACAGTACAGAGGACCTGCGTTTTAACGGCAGTATTTGTTTCCTATTTCGAGGACTGTTCAAATATGAATGCAAGTAGAATGTTTTCTCATGCACTAATGCAAAAATCTCCTGGAAATAAATATCACAGCATAGAAAAACATTTTACCAATACATTGATACCAAACCTGTTAAAATCCGTTGACTTTAGCCATGTATATCGTTCGATAAACACTGTCTACTCTTGTATACTAATACAAAACATGGTTGGAAGAAGGTCAGAGTACGCCGTTGAAATACCGTCCTATATTAAGAATCGTTGTACTCTTGGTATATGGTGCAAAGACAGTTTTGATGAAATATGTTTGGTTTATGGGCATAATGAAATGTATTTTCCGACAGTTTTTCGTTGGTGTAAGAAATTCAGCTGTGGGCTTGGCTCAACAGAAGATGCACCACATGATCGTCGGCCAAAAAGAGCAACATCTGCCAAGATGGTTGCTAGAGTGAAAGAAATAGTTGCTACCGATGCACTATACACCACCAGGCAAATAGCTAGTATAGCGAGTATGGTTGGCATCTCATTAGGAGCAGCTCATACAACTCTGAAAGGGCATTTGAAAATGAGAAAGATCTGTGCTAGATGGATTCCCCATCTGTTGATAGATGAGCAGAAAAAGACGCGCGTTCAGTGTGCCAAGAAGCTGCTTAAAAAGTTTCCAAATTACAATGCACGGTCTTTCGCTAAAGTTGTCACAGGTGACGAGACATGGGTTTACGTTTTTGATCCAAAACGAAAGATTCAATCCAAAATATGGGCAACAAAGTATTGCAAAAGACCATGCATTGCAAAGCGGACCATGAGAGTCAAGAAGGTAATGTATTCTTTTCCAATCAGGGCCCTGCTATTCAGGTTGCTGTGCTTAAAGGCAAATCTGTAAATGCGAAGTTTTACAAGAATAAAGGTCTTCGAAAAGTGAAGAAATATTTCAAAGAACGAAGACCCGCAACTGGTTTGGCCAATGTAAGATTGCTACATGACAATGCGTCGTCGCACAAGGCTTTCATTGTGCAAGACTCTCTAAAGCAGGAAAAGGTTGTTGAACTCCCTCACCCCCCGTATTCCCCTGACCTTGCCCTGTGTGACTTTTTTTGTTCCCGCGGCTGAAAAAATACCTTTCTGGTCGAAAATTTGTACAGCGCAAACACCTCGGTTCTGCAATATTCCAGTGTCTTCATAGTATACCTCGAAAAGACTACCAAAATGCATTCAATGATTGGATCAGAAGACTGAAAGTTTGTATATCCGTTAAAGGGGAATACTTTGAGGGGACAAAATAAATTTTTCATCGAAATCTATCACGGAATCATTTTATGTGCTTAGTTGCATTCATATTTGAACAGTCCTCGTATTGTGGGGTTATAATGAATTTGCCCTTATAAAGAATCCCAGTTAGGATTATGATAAGTTATAAAAGGTCTTTTCCACATCATTACTCCAAGAAACAAATGTTATAGACAATTGTTAGAATCACCTCAATGACATTTGTTTCTTGAAGTATTAAATTACAAGAATCCTTCATAACTATGGATTCGATTTGGGCATTTCCAACCCGAGGGAAGCCCAAGTTGCTCGGAATTGAGGCTAAACCTTGATCTAAGAATTCATTCCATTGAAATTGTCGTTATAGTCTTTCAAAACGCAGTGAGACATGACTGCACTTTTAATTTTGGACTTGTCCGTGTTTTAAGTAAGCCGCCTTCAGTTGGGAGTTTACATTGGGGATATAGTTGCACTGAGATTCGTACTGCATTATACTAATCACTAGGCCATGACTCCTACATAATTGCATTATAAAAAAATATATTTATAATTTTAAAATCCTATGAAAAAAGAAAACCGAAACCTGCTTCCCCTTAAACATGGAATAGTCTTGCCACGCTTGAACGTTGATCTCTCAAAGGTCGTTGATAAACTATACAACGAGTTTTATCGTCATAACGAATGTCGGTATAAAGAGGGTCCTCTGTACTTAGAGATCACTCAGATATATCAGGTTCTAATTTTGTGGGCTAAAGAGGAACAAATCATGTTTATAAGGGAACTTATTATTTCTTTATATACATACTTGGGACTTTCAACCAAATGTGTCCTAAGTGAGGATACCATTGTGCCTGACTATGTGCTCAACCCTTATCCTGCTGAATAAATTACTTTAACTGCAGAAGCCTCCGTGGTGTAGTGGTTATGCTACATGCCTTGTAAACCAGGGGTTGCAGGATCAATCCTGGGTGTCTCCAGACTTTCGGATGAGTATTTAATCAAGGTTCCGTCTCCGTATGACCTTAGCTGTTGGTGAGACGTAAAACTCAAACACTCACTCTAGCTGTACCCATTTCTGACTATCCAACAATCAAAATATTACTTTGATATGATGTTTTGTTCAGTTCATGACAAACAGTGTAGATCCTGATCAGATGGCTTCTGAAGAAGCCATCTGATCAGGATCTACACTGTTTGCAAAGGTAGGGGTTGTCATGTTCGATGGGTTAAAGGCTAACAGAAGGACTCCCTATAGCTTGTTATTATGATAAGAAAGAATAAAAACGTATGTTAGCGTTCTGTGCTTATTACCTCAAATACGGTATGCTTTCTTTTTCAGCACTTTGTGATGTATGAGTGGTGGTTAAAACTGTATATCTACTTATTTTGCGTGTATATCTTCATCGAGTTCTGCTTCTCATGCTTTGAGTGGTCCTTCTATGGACTGAACACTTTCGTAAGTACATGTACTTGTTCATTACAAAAAAACGCCTATTCAAATATGAGCTGGGGCACAGCATTTCCTACAATTTACATGTACGCCCAGCGAAGAATCAGATCAGACCTGAGACTTCTCTTGCTGCATGAAGGAGCACTGGGCCCTTAGCTATCCTTAGAGCACACAGCAAAGACTCTGATCAGATTGCGGATGCACACGCTGATCTGAGTCTTTGCTGGGCGCACACATCTTATTGTAGGTTTTGTCTTGCGCTGACTCATATGTTGAAAATTTTACCATCACAAAAGGAAATTTTATAATAAAAATTCAGAATTTTTTTATGCCCCCGCCATTCGAAGAATAGAGGGAAGGGTATATAGCGTTGCCCCTGTCCGTCCGTCCGTGCGTCCGAAACTTAAACGCAGTCAATAACTTCCTTATTTCTTGATGGATTTTAAAATTACTCAGCAGAAATATTAACCATCATGAGACGACGTGTCACGTGCAAAACCCAGGTCCATACCTCCAAGGTCAAGGTCATACTTAGAGGTCAAAGGTAAAAAAAGGGTCCGAAACTTAAACGCAGCCAATAACTTTCTTATTTCTGGATGGATTTTGAAATAACTTTGTAGAAATGTTAACCATCATGAGACGATGTGTAATGTGCAAAACCCAGGTCCGTACCTCCAAGGTCAAGGTCATACTTAGAGGTCAAAGGTCAAAAAATAGGGTCTGAAACTTAAACACAGTCAATAACTTACTTATTTCTGGATGGATTTTAAAATTACTCAGCAGAAATGTTAACCATCATTAGACAATGTGTCACGTGCAAACCCAGATCTGTACCTCCAAGGTCAGGTCATACTTATAGGTCAAAGGTCAAAAAAAGGGTCCGAAACTTAAACGCAGTCAATAACTTACTTATTTCAGGATGGATTTTAAAATTACTTTTTTTTTTTTTGGTTTGGGTTTTACGGCCCTTTCAAGATTATTTCACTCATTTCGAGCCGATCGTTAATCAAAGGTGGGCGAAAACCGGAGTACCCGGAGAAAAACCACCTGACCTTCCGTCTCAGAACTTGGCGTCTCACACATGGCCCGAGCGAGGCTCGAACCTACAGCGGTGAGACACCTAATGACTAAGAGTCAGCGCTCTTATCCACTAGGCCACAGAGGCCCTAAAATTACTTTGAAGAAATATTAACCATCATGAGATGATGTGTCACGTGCAAACCTAAATCCGTACCTCTAAGGTCAAGGTCATACTGAGAGGTCAAAGGTAAAAAAAATGGTCCGAAACTTAAACGCTGTCAATAACTTTCTTATCTCTTGATGGATTTTGAAAGTAATTTGGCAGAAATGTTGGCCATCATGAGACAATCTGCCTCACACAAAACCAAGGTCCTTACCTGCAAGGTCAAATTAGAGGTCAAACGTGAAAAAAGGGTCCAAAACTTAAACATGGTCAATAACTTTCTATGGATGAATGCGAACATAGACATATTTTCAGGCGGGCGCATCCGTGTCCTATGGATGCATTTCTAGTCTTATTTCAGCTCAAAATATAGAGTGTGGCTACTCGTTAGAACTGCCTTGTCTGGCTACTCGTTAGAACTGCCTTAACAAGGCGGTTGTAACGAGTACCGTAATTCCCTGTGTAAACCACGCACTTTTTTCACCCAGAAAACGGCGAAAAAAATCCCCTGTGTGTAATACAATGGCATAGAAAAATGACATTGTTTTTCTCGAAAAGTCGACAGGTCACGAAAACCCATTACAAATACAATGTGACACTTTGAGACCCTCATAGAGTTCGTTTGACATATAAATTCATTGAATCATTCATACCATTAAAAATGCAATCAATATTCCTATCTCAGACATCAACCTTTCATCCATATTACCTTTTATTAGCACAAAAATTGTTTGCATATTTTTCACATTTTGACAGGATGGTAGGTCTCGGGTCGTTTCGCCCCTGAGTCATTTCGCCCATGAGTCGTTTCGCCCAGGGTCGATTCGCCCTGGGTCGTTTCGCCCGTGGGTCGTTTCGCCTTGATTAGCTGGGTCGTTTCGCCCCTATTTTTTTCAAGCCCTATTGATTGAGGTTATGTTTGTTTTGGTATGTAAAGGGATTGATGGGGGTATTGGGAGTACCGAAAAACATGGTTTTGCCCTAGTGTGGTGCAGCTGGACGACCTACTGACGGCTTCTACGTCAGGTTTGAGCAACTGAGCTACCACCTTTTTGAGAAAGATATTCGAGCTCACATAAGATAAACACGTCTTTGCAATTAAATGGAATTTATGGCTATGTGAAAATGATTGCTTATATTTACAAATATGACATATTTTTCTTTCTGCTCAAAACATAGATTTTGGATTAGAACCATCCAATTGTCTATGTTCTAGAATCAGAAATAAGAGAAATAAAGTATTTGCGAAAACCCATTTTTCACTGTATAAAGTTGGCTTTCGAGGGGACGTTATTGCATAGACTTGCTAACATGGTGTTTTATTTACTTATCAGTTGTTCTTTCTGCACAAATAGTGGCGTGATGTAACTGGTTACAATATTACGTTAATTGTGTTGACGATGACGTTAAACCTCAATTCCAACAAACAAAATACTTTTAAACAGTGGTGTCTGAATAAAAGTTTACAAAAATGTCACTTAAGGAGTACTAATCAATATTACACATTAAGTGTCATGTGTAAAAAGTGAGCAACTGTCTTGGCAGCAATTGTCTTGTGAGATAATGTCATGGAGTTGGTTTAATTTTTATACAGACTCTACTGGGTAGGAATAGAAACGTAACGTTTTATACTTTCTTTTCATTTTTTTCCCATAGTTTTATGCATAACAAAACACATATTTTACAATATAAATATATAACAAAGCATAACATTGAAATCATAGCATCACGTGAACAAGTCCGTGGAATGAACACCCCTAAACCCCACCTTATGTGAAGAAAACTGGGGTTTACTGGGGTATACATTATTTTTGTTATTTCTGCTACAAGACAGAGGTTGTGGGTACTCGTTAGAACTGCCTCAACCTATGTTTGCAGTATAGATAAGAAAAAATACCACAGATTTTCATAATAAAATTAGTCATTTTAGAGACGTGAAAACATGCACTATGTCGCACGGCTGTGTTATAGTACTGGTCTGTTTAATTGTTTGCATTACGAAAACATGCTTCTTCAAATACTGGTAAAATTGTACCACCAAATAAAAAAAATAAAAATTGTTCTGATCAAAGATTCTTATATTTTTCATTTTTCTGCTCGGGTGCTCGTTAGAAACGCCTCGGCGAAGCGGTTCTAACGATCACCAACGGTCTAAGTATTTTGGGGCGGAAATATGAAAAACAATGTGTTGCATGTTGGTTGCGTGTTTTGTGGGTAGTACCCATAGTCTGCTATTTCTGCTCCAGGCATGGGGTGTGGGTGGTCGTTAGAACCGCCTCGGCAAAGCGATTCTAACGAGTACCCATATATCACATACTTAACACATTTTGACACTGTGGTTTGGATTTGTGAAGATAACATACACAGTTTATAATGTTTTTTTTTATTTTTTACTTTTTATCTCTCTATCCGAACTCTGAAACGAGCCCGTCCATACATCACCCCTCCGTAAGTGTCATTTGACGTGTCACCATGAACAGTTCATATCCGTTCGTCCATCCGTCCATCTACACAAGCATCACTTCATTCATTCATTCATTTCCGATTGTCCATCTACCAATACTCTCCATTCATTCATTTATTAACTTATCTATCTCCGTATATTCAAAATGCCGTCCGTTCGTCCGACCATCTACCAACGCACAACTCCATTCACCCATTCATTCATTTATTTATTCATCCATCTGTTCATTTACTCATCCATTCCGTTTGTCACTCCCCTAAAATGTAATTGCGGCGAAACGACCTACGGGCGAAACGACACACGGGCGAAACGACCCACCAGGTAAGGGCGAACGACCCACCCTCAAAATCAGGGCAAAACGACTCCGGGCGAAACGACCCGGCGAAACGACCCACGGGCGAAACTACCCGGAACCAGGATGGTATACCCAAATTTACGTAATGAACTAATTTGCTGAATCTGAATAGACTGGTCACAAAACAGTGGTTGGTTGGAAATACAGAAATTCTGCATTTTTTGAAAACTACTAATAATAATAATAAAAATAATAATAATATTTTATTAATAATACTTATAGTATTAATTATGATAGTTAATGTTTGTCAACAAAGTTCCAAATTACACAGGGCATCGGGTTTCTTGAAGTCAGGCATGAATCACCGTTTCATTAACAGTAAATGCAAAATGGGCTTCTTTAATTGAGTGAGATGTTTGACTCACGCTGAGAAGGTGTTAATTATGGGATTAGCATAGAGAACGTGTGAATAACCAGAGGTGTCAAACTACTCAATCTACCTGTAGATACCTTTAATTTGGCTATGGAGCACCTGCCTTTGAGGCATGTTGTTACAAGTTTACCTTTGGAAAGAAACCTGTTTCTATGTTTCCTTGTGAAAGAAAACTTGGAAAACGCATTGTCATCTTTCATAACAAATGAATAACCGCACCCTTAAAATGTCACCTTGACTCACACCACCGTTATGGGTGAAGGGAGAACTGCATATGCTGCAAGAGAGAAACTAACCACTATTCTATTCTATAACTACTGGGAAATATACCTGTAACCAGTCAAGCTATTTTGATAGTAGCCAATCAAAATTCGTGTACTTTCATTTTCAATAAAAATGGCGTCTGAGAAAAGCATTCTGTGATACTAGGATAAAGCATGTGCGTGTTTTAGACTGGAATATTTTTTTTTTCACATATCTTGGACTCAGAATTGAGGTGCGTGTTATAGATGAGTGCGTGGTATACACAGGGAATTACGGTACCCGCAATCTATGATTTTGAGCAGAAATAAGAAAAATAAGGTGTACCCCTGTAAACCCCAGTTTTACTAAATAAAATCAGGGTTTTAGGGGGTCAAAATCATATAGGCATGTTTTCCTGATATTTAAAATATACAGTCCACTAAGGCTGCCACGATTAATCGTATAATCGATTAATCGATCGATAAATTCCACAAAAATGATTATTATTTCTGATTTGCTTTTAATCGATTACTTGATAGGTACAACTTACTACCCAAAGTTATGACTAAAATAGCTGGATGAGTGGCAAACAGTGCAGACCCTGATGAGACGCCGCATTATGCGCATGATTAGCCAGCCCTACAGTCCACCCTTTAACCCATACCACTCGCTGGGCTGGGTTATACAACAGATGACAAATCAAGGAAAATTTTCTGCTTTTTTCCCTGAAAACAGATTTTGACATTTCATGCAACTTGGAGACAATTGGCATGAAATGTCAAAACCTGTTTTCAGTTAAAAGTAAGAGAAATATTTTTTGATGACATAATTATGCTGACTTTTTGCAACAGAGAGCGAAGAGTTCAACTGAAATTTGCTGCAACTGAAATTTGCTGTAACCACTAAATTCATTATAAGGACAATTTCAGAGGAACAAATTCTAGGCTAAAGATGAGACGGAATAATTGAGTTATTCAAGAACATTGAACTTTGTACTCCAAGAAACAAATGTGGTGGATATTTAAAAGAATTGGCTGGCTACAAATGTTGTGGATAATTGTTAGAATCGCCTCAGTAAGGTAGTTCTAACAAATGTCCTCATGCAAATATATTTGGGGGAAAAAAGACACTTTAGTTCCGATCATACTACTCCTTTTTGGCATTCTTAATAGCAGTGAATTCTTTTTATTGACAAAATGTTATGGGACAAAAACTGCCATTATAAGAAGGGTCCATGTGAGACGCCAAGTTCTGCAATGTAAGGTCAGGTGGTTTTCTCTAGGTTCTCTGGTTTTAAAATAATAATAATCAACCTTATTTATAGAGGGTGGCACATTTAGTACTACACCACAACCTCTTTAAAGCACTATTAAAGGGGTCCAAAATAGCAACCGTGTTCAGTTGAACAACTGTTTTGGATCCAAACAAAAATGTATCGATTATATAGAAAAATGACCATTATAGGTCATTTTTCTATATAATCTGTACATTTTTGGGATCCATCTTGAAACCTTGTTATATCCAAAACCGTGTTATGATGAACCGTGTTATAACGAGGTTGTGTTATAGAACTAATCTTCCATGTGGCCCTCTTTTCCTGGGTAGAAACCAGTACAAAGCAATGTGGATAAAGTCTCTTGCTCAAGGAAACAACACTTGGCGCTTGCAAGGATCGAACCGGCTACCTCTCAATGTCAAATCCGATGCTTTATCATTGCACCACAGCGCTCCACCTCTGATTAACAATCGGCTTAAAATAAGTGAAATAATCTTGAACAAAAAGGTATAATGAGACCACAGTATGCGGCATTTGATCAGGGCCCACGCTACATTTGTATTTCCCAAAAGTTCATTGTTCGAAGAATATGACATGCGCAGACAATGGGCTGCATGGTGCTTCCAGGCAGTGCTGAAACCGACCCCACATGAATGCCGGTAAACCACTTGGTAGGTCTAAGCTTGCTTGGGCAAAGTGGTGTGAGTCAGACCATCCGTGCACATAAACCCTATTGTTTGACAAACATGGTGTCTGATCAGGGACACCGCAGAACGTGGTGTCTGATCAGGGCATCCACTACTTGCAAAAAGTTCAGTCATTTTCCAAATGAATTTTACAAATGACACAACCCGTCACCCCTAAATTGTGAAATGGAATACTGGTTCAGATAAGGAGGAAGATTCGATTTGGTACAAAATGGGTTAAGATGCATGGAACCTTCACTTCAACCAACCACCCCATACTATTAAAGGAAGGAACTTACTTAACTCTGTCAGTGCTAACCTTATTTCTAGGAGTGTAACGATGCATCGGACCATCGATGCATTGCGATAGGCACTGGGCTGATAGTACTGCATCGATGGTAAAGTCAAACATCGATGACTATTGCCGATAGTGTTTTGAACTATCGATAGTTTTCTATATCACAAATTTTTCAGATAATTCTCGAAGTTGTTTTCATTCTTAAATATATTCTTTATTACGACCTGCGTCTTGTACCCGGGCAAGCATCAAACTGTATATTGTCTTAATTGTAATCCAATAATCTCCTGTGCCAGTGGGAGTCAACGTATGCTTGCAACGACTGCTTGTCGCGAGATAAGGGTAATAAAATTACTGCAAAATCATGATTTTGCGGTAGCCTACAGGTACACGGTGTTTATGCATCCTATTTGTGATGGATTATCCACTTAACACCAAATGTCGGTATAGAGTCAGTACCCTGAATATTCCTTCATTGAACTGGTAAATTTACAGCTTTCTGAAGCGCATTTCAACAGTAAATTAACACTTTAATGTTAATTGAGTTCGAAATAATTGACCACATATTTTGATTCGCTAATCTGCAAGCTGTCTGTAAGCTAGTGATATGAAAAGCGATAATTAATGCGTGTTTACACAGAGGTATTTATTATCAAAGGGTGCCGCCCGCATTAGCACGTGAAGCATGGAAAGTCCGCATGTGTCATTACCGCTTCAAAAGGTGCAAAAATTGTTCTGGTTGATGTTTTAGAGGATTCTTATTTTTGTCAATAGCAGACATCAAAGGAAATGAAATACGTGTCGTCGTGCAAAGAACGTTTATAATTTGGGCATCCAGACAATGTCTGTACAGCCGAGGAATTAATTTTAAATCTTGGACATCGTGCATTCAAAATATGCACAGGAAAATTCAGCACAAGAAAACAATTAAAGAAAATAAAAACGTGGTTCGATTTTCTGTTTATTTGTATTGCTAAAAGATTTGACCAAACAACAAAAGAAATATACAAATGATTTTTGGAAAATCAATTCACAATAAAAATGATGGGCAATTAGATAAGTTGGCAGATGCAATAATGTCGGGGATGACATTATAAGGCATGTTCGGCACGGTACTGATGACGTCATCAGTCGGCCGGGGCCAATTTGGATTTAAAAATTTGTTAGCCCCGATTTCAATGGTGTTCCGTTTAACAAACGCATGCGATCGATTGTGTACCGAAACACTGAGACTTATATTAAAATTTCATCAGATTTACTGCCAGAAGATTCAAATCTAACTTCCTGTATCACAGGTCCTGGTGTATGAATGTCATTTGACGTGTCACCGGAAACAATTCTGATTCTGAATCGTGTGCATTGCCGACCTAGTTTCTCAGATATCTACTACCATTTTTAATGGGGCGTATTTCTTTCATAAAATGTGATAGCTAAACTGTTGTGGATAGAGAACGGAACTTTGCACAATTCCTGGAAATCTTATCCTCGGATGTATTATTTAAGTGTACGACTTTTCCCACCAAGCGTCTTCTATTTTGGCGCAAAAACATAACCATGCACGAGACAGTAGAATAGTCTGTTTCATATTTACATGCAGACATCTACTGTTAGATGTAGCTAATCCTCTTAGGCCCGGAGCGATTTGATTGTGGATTAAATTTTATGATAGAGACATAACCTGATCTTATTTTCACACCTTGTCATGCGAAACGTTTTAGGCTTAACGATAGCGCCGGAGGCTTGTGTTTTCAGTGTAATAGTAGAACAGACTGATCCGTGACAAATTCGGTCGGCGTTTATAACATGATTCGGTTAACTAACACGGTTGGTTGGACCCGAAGTTCTGTGTTATAACGAGCTTGAGGTGTATTTAGTCACTTTATCATGTCTGAAGTTGTTTTTGAAGACAAGCAAAGATTTCATTGCCTTCATGAAGAGCTTACATTTATTTTGATTAAGAAACTGATGTTACATGTACATTCTCATTGTGAAATGATAAATGTACTTGGCTGGAATCTTCTTGGCTACTTCTAATAAAATGAGTTTCCCGGCTCTTCCAGGAGAATTTAAACTTAAAGAAAAAAAGTTGCTCCTGGGGAGTTTTTTCTTCCTGTAGGGCTGACAGAAAAGCAAACAGGAGTTTACAACAGTTATCCCTCTGTGTAAATTATCTTGTTTATATCTTTTATGTAGATTAAACATACAGCAAAACAGTTTGAAGGTTTGAATAGTTTTTATTTCCATCTTAAATAAGAAAATATGTATCCGGCAATAGTATCGCAATAGTATTGCAATAGTAGTCAGCAATAGTAATAGTATCGCAATGGTTCTTCTTGCAATGTCAATACTATCGCAATAGTCATTTTCTGACTATCGTTTCATCCCTACTTATTTCTAGGCATTTCTTTCTGTGCTTAAGAAATTTTAGTCTCTAGCATTTTCTACAACTTGAACCAGGTAAAAACTATTAACCCTTTTTGTACCAAATGGAATCTTCCTCCTTATACATGTATATGACAGGAGTCCATTTCGAAATTTAGGGGTGTCAGGTTGTGTTTAGATCAAATTTTATTTGGAAAACGGCTGAACATTATGCAAACAGTTAAGGCCCTGATCAGATGCCACATTCTGCGGCGTCTGATCTGGGCCTGTTCTGTTTTGCCAGGGTACCCATTCTGGGGCTTCACTGGAACAAAATGGGTTTAGGGGTAGGACACATTTTTGGAATGGCTTAATTAACAGGTAAGTGAACAAGGAAGTTTCGAAAATTGCCCTCTATTGTAAAGTATGACAGAAAATGTGTCTACATGTATATTCCTTAATTCTGTGGTTTGTGTTTCAGAGGCTTGCCTATGTTGTGTGGACTTGGCTGTATTGGTTGGGGCGGACCATTGTCAATGTAAGTTAATTGCGTTTAAAGTAGAAGTGAAGGCAATGATGTGGAATATACACAGTAACCTTTAACCTTTCATCCAAGACATGAAGGGGAAAGGACAAACATAAAGCAAGGACATTATAATCATCACATGAACAAGTCCGTGAAATAAAGACCCTCCCCCTAAACCCCATTTTTTATAGAGAAAACTGGGGTTTACGGGGGTTAACATTATTTTCCTTATTTCTGCTCCAAGACATAGGTTGTGGGTACTCAAAACCTTTGTTTGGAGCTGAAATAAGGAAAATATCACAAATTTTCATCAGAAAAAATACATTTTTGAGGTTTGAAAAATGCACTATATCACACAGATGTGTAATCGTAATGTAAGCCTAACAAGAAGAAAACCAAAAGGACAGGTTTTTTTTAAAAAAAAAAAAAAAAAAAAAATGGCCATTCGGCTATCCAAAATAAAAACATTGACAGTACATGAAAAGACAGACAAATACAGCAAGAAACTGTAGCAGAACTACAAACAGATCCTAAATAATGTGTGAAGTGGACATAGCCAGTGATACCACACAAAAGGATTCTGTTTCTGAATGACTCAGATTTCTGGCAGTGAAATCATAAAATTATCATCCCATTATGTGTGTAAGCCAAGTTGTCTGAAACATCTTAAGCTTTTAGCAACTAATTAAACTCGGTTCAGAAAATCTGAATCATCGATTTTTTCAGTTCTTCTTTTTTAATACTCATTTTAGCCCATACATCTCTATGGGAAAGTTTTAGATCTGATCCTCCGCCGACCTCCAGCAAGTCGTATGCCTCTTTGATAGTCAGGAAAGGCTGTGATTATTTGGAGAAAATTGCAAAACAAAGAAATGAGACCACAGACTAAGTCCGTTTGACGATGATTGTCAGGTACAATAATAAATATTCAAATCCATGAGATGCACTTTATAAATAGATATGCAATTATGACACACCTTACATTCGAATGGCTAGATAGAGGCTCACTGGGAATGGGGAGCCATTAGCACGATGTCAACGTTGATCAAAAAGAATTATACTGATATCAGAAGTGGTGTCACGGCTAATGATTTTCCATGAAGTGATCGTGCAAATAAAACATAGACGCCCTTGTAATTTACAAGAGCAGTTACCACTTCTATATATGGTTTAAAAGGGTGTGTCGAACCTGTCAGAATGTCTTACGTCTGTGAAAGAAAATTTAGATTTTGCAATTTTCTCCAAATAGTCACAGCCTTTCCTGGCTGTCACAGAGGCATACGACTTCCTGAAGAAATCGGCGGAGGGCGAGGTCTAAAACTTACCCGTAGTGATGTTTGGGCTAAAATGAGTATTAAATGCGAGAAACGAAAAAATGGATGATCCAGATTTTCTGAACTGAGTTTAGTGGCCAAAATGTTTAAAAGGTCTCGCAAGTACATGTACAATATTTAATACACAGGTAGTGTGTGTAGCTTTAACATTACTGGCGTATTTGCCATATCAAATGATCAAAGTTTCAATGATGTGTTAAATAGATAAAGACATTTTTAACATTGAAAAGCTGGGTACAAATTTTCAATATTATCTCCTAATTATACCGGATAATGCTTAGCATTCTGGGTAAAAATTTCAGCAGACAACATGTCAAAATACTTCTCTTATTTTACCCAGAAAAGAGATTTTCACATTTCATGCAAAGTTTGCATGAAATGCCAGGACCTGTTTTCAGGGAAAAATAAGAAAAATATCATCTGTTTGTCATCTGCCGGAACAGTTAGGCTTGAGCAAACAGTGCAGGCCCTGATCTGACTGCTCCTGAAGGAGCAGTCTGATCAGGGTCTACACTGTTTGAGATTCTTTCTGCACCTTTGGACTCCTTGCTGGATCATGAAACAAATTTACAGTCGAACTTCGATGGCTCGAACTCGCCGGGACCGCTGTAAAAAGTTCGAGCCATCGGTAGTTCGAGCCATTGGAGTCCAACTCGGCAAGATCCATCTTTGTGTACTATGATTTTTTATCATAGCTGCGGCGATTTTGGTGACTTCCGGTACATTTATCGGTCATAATTTAAGCCACGTAGTATACCTTTCGCACTTTCACGTAGGTTACCTTTCTTATGATACTGCGTGACTTGACCGATAAAACTGGAATTTTTAAAAAGGTAATTAGTGCGAGCCATCGGTGGGATTTTACATAGAAAATGCACTCTAGGGACCAGGCTTAGAGTTCGAGGGTTCGAGCCATCGTGGTTCGAGCCAAGGGTGGTATGTTTAGTTAAAATGAATAGGGATTTTGCCGGGACTGAAAAGTCAGTTCGACCCAAACGTTGTGTTCGAGCCTACCGAGTTCGACCCATCGAAGTTCGACTGTATTAAAATATTAGGAGAATTACAGCAAGACCTAAAGGCTTCCCAATTTTTACGGTGTAACTTAATTCTTATCTGTAGCTTTGGGAAGAATTCCCGTAGAACTCAAGAAAAGGTTCAGCCAAAAATTTAATTCATTAAATGCCAATCACGACAATTGTCTTCTGCTCTGTCGTCTGCCAGTTACTATAAAAGTCATTTTTGCAAACAGTGTGGACCCAGATCAGACTGCTCCTCTAGGACACTGTTTGCATGTATACAAAATTATTTTTAAAAGGTTTGCAAAAAGATTCAGCAGATGACATAAGCAAACAACATTTTCAGATGTAGTTTTTCTCCCCGTCTTAAGAGTTAATACTAACTCCTTCTCGAGTCCCCTGAGATTTGCTTTTTAATCACGAAAAGGTATGTTATAAAGACTAATTAGAATTGCCTCAATGAGTCACACAACATACCTTAATTTTATAGAAAATTTAGGAATTTCTTTTTTATCACGAAAACCTAGGTTGTGTGAACTCATTATAGCCCCGCTTTGAAAAAGCGGGGCTATATTGGCTTTGCCATGTCCTTCTGTCATTCCGTGATTCCGTTAATTTGTGTTGGCTCCATAACTTTGTATCTGCTTAACATATTTTCATGAAACTTCACACAAATGTTAAACACCATAAGACAATGTGCAGAGCGAAGGAATTATAACTGTGGATTGCCAACTTTTGGAGTTATTGCCCTTTGAACATTTTCCGTAATTCCGTGATTCCGTTAATTTGTGTTGGCTCCATAACTTTGTATCTGCTTAACATATTTTCATGAAACTTCACACAAATGTTAAACAGTATAAGACAATGTGCAGAGCGAAGGAATTATAACTGTGGATTGCCTACTTTTGGAGTTATTGCCCTTTGAACATTGAAAAATGGCAATTTTAATTGTGTCCGCTTCATAACTCGAAAACCGTTTGAGATATTTTTAGGAAACTTCACACAAATGTTAAGCACTATGAGACGATGTGCAGAGCGCAGGAACCATAACTCTGCATTGCTTATTTTTGGAGTTATTGCCCTTTGAACATTGAAAAATGGCAATTTTAACAGTGTCCGCTTCATAACTCGAAAACCGTTTGAGATAATTTCATGAAACTTCACACAAATGTTAAGCACTATGAGACAATGTGCAGAGCGCAAGAACCATAACTCTGGTTTTCGTATTTTCTGTGTGTCTGTCTGTGTCTGTTAACAATTTTCGTGTCCGCTCCATAACTTTAAAACCCATTCACATATTTTCATGAAACTTCACACAAACATTAAACACCATGAGATGGTGTGCAGAGTGCAGGAACCATAACTCTGGATTGCCTAATTTTTGAGTTATTTCCCTTTGAATATTGAAAAATATCAATTTTAGCCGTCTTTGCTGGATAACAGTGTGGACCCAGATCAGACTGCTCCTCTAGGACACTGTTTGCATGTATACAAAATTATTTTTAAAAGGTTTGCAAAAAGATTCAGCAGATGACATAAGCAAACAACATTTTCAGATGTAGTTTTTCTCCCCGTCTTAAGAGTTAATACTAACTCCTTCTCGAGTCCCCTGAGATTTGCTTTTTAATCACGAAAAGGTATGTTATAAAGACTAATTAGAATTGCCTCAATGAGTCACACAACATACCTTAATTTTATAGAAAATTTAGGAATTTCTTTTTTATCACGAAAACCTAGGTTGTGTGAACTCATTATAGCCCCGCTTTGAAAAAGCGGGGCTATATTGGCTTTGCCATGTCCTTCTGTCATTCCGTGATTCCGTTAATTTGTGTTGGCTCCATAACTTTGTATCTGCTTAACATATTTTCATGAAACTTCACACAAATGTTAAACACCATAAGACAATGTGCAGAGCGAAGGAATTATAACTGTGGATTGCCAACTTTTGGAGTTATTGCCCTTTGAACATTTTCCGTAATTCCGTAATTCCGTGATTCCGTTAATTTGTGTTGGCTCCATAACTTTGTATCTGCTTAACATATTTTCATGAAACTTCACACAAATGTTAAACAGTATAAGACAATGTGCAGAGCGAAGGAATTATAACTGTGGATTGCCTACTTTTGGAGTTATTGCCCTTTGAACATTGAAAAATGGCAATTTTAATTGTGTCCGCTTCATAACTCGAAAACCGTTTGAGATATTTTTAGGAAACTTCACACAAATGTTAAGCACTATGAGACGATGTGCAGAGCGCAGGAACCATAACTCTGCATTGCTTATTTTTGGAGTTATTGCCCTTTGAACATTGAAAAATGGCAATTTTAACAGTGTCCGCTTCATAACTCGAAAACCGTTTGAGATAATTTCATGAAACTTCACACAAATGTTAAGCACTATGAGACAATGTGCAGAGCGCAAGAACCATAACTCTGGTTTTCGTATTTTCTGTGTGTCTGTCTGTGTCTGTTAACAATTTTCGTGTCCGCTCCATAACTTTAAAACCCATTCACATATTTTCATGAAACTTCACACAAACATTAAACACCATGAGATGGTGTGCAGAGTGCAGGAACCATAACTCTGGATTGCCTAATTTTTGAGTTATTTCCCTTTGAATATTGAAAAATATCAATTTTAGCCGTCTTTGCTCGATAACTCAAAAACCGTTTGAGATAATTTTATGAAACTTCACACAAATGTAAAGCACCATATTACGTGTGCAGAGCACAGGAACCCAAACTCTGGATTGTCTACTTTTTCAGTTATAGGCTTTTGAATATTAAAAAATGGCAATTTTAACTATGTCCGCTCCATAACCGTTTCTGATATTTTCATGAAACTTCAAATAAATGAAAAGCACCTTGAGATGATGTGCAGAGTGCAGGAACCATAACTCTGGTTTGCCTACTTTAGGAGTTATTGCCCTTTGAACATTTAAAAAGGCAATTTTGACTGTGTCGGCTCCATAACTCACAAACCATTTGAGATATTTTCATGACACTTCACACAAGTGTAAAGCACCATGAGACAATGTGCAGAGCGCAGGAACCCTGACTCTGATTTGCCTACTTTAGGAGTTATTACCCTTTGAACATTGAAAAATGGAAGATGAAATTTAGTATAAACATGGACATTCTGGTAATGTATCATGCTCATTGAAATGAGGGACAAGGGCTCACAACTCTTAGAGTTTTTCCAGATAATGTAAAATTTTCAACAGTTATTTCTTGTTCATAACTGTTTTCTCTGCAGCTTAAATAACTTTCTTCTCTGACAGCGCTGAAGCGGGGCTATAGTCAGATCCTCTGACAGCTCTAGTTAGAATTGCCTCAATGAGGCAATTCTAATGAGTACACTCAACATCCCTTTTTTATAGAAGATAAAAATATTATCTTTATGCCTCCAGATCTTGTGCTCAGATTAACCATGCGTGGCTCGCATTGATGAACCATGAGTGTCTGGATCTACCTCCTGGAACTCGTTTCATGTTCCCAAGTGTGTTTAAGTCATTGATATTTGACTATATTAATTTTTTGTGCTACATTTTTTTTCCAGATGATTTTCGTTGTGATTTTGGTTGCTAGGAGACAAGAGATAGATGACCAGACAGATCGAGAGCTACGATTTGCTGGAGAAAAGAAGAGACAAGGCCTTGGTTACTATTAATTGTATTGTGCTATGAGGCTTGAGAGCCTGGATTGTTTTATTATAAAGACAATTTAATCTTGCAACCATATTTCAATTTTTTTTTATATTTGGACTACTGCTGGTGTTATCTAAAGTGGTTGTGTTCAGTTTTTCCAAAGACGCTAATCCATGCTTTCAACGTTCTACCATGGGTATACCACTGGTGTTACCAATATTGCTGATCTGGGTCTGCACTGTTTGCTTAGGCCTATCCCAATATTTAGGATCATTATGTATTGTTAACTCTAAAATTTAAATATCAGCCTCAAACCTAAAGGCTGAGGGTATACTCACTTTAACACAAATTTTCTTCGAAAAATTTACAATACTCAAATGTTTTCCCTATTAATGTGTGATTTAGTGTACCTACTGAGAAATTTTAAAACATGATTTGGTCAAGAACCAGTTTCGTAACTATTCACAAAAATATACAATTTGTTCTGATTATACAACGGTTGCATAACAACAGATCCTGAAGGTTCAGACTTTCATAATCTAGAGAAGATAAGTCAGGTTAATCTTTCAAGTCATAGCATTCTATCAGTTATAATGTTTGTAAATAACATTAAGTGGAACATAAATACCCAAAGATTTGGAGAGAAAATCTTTATATGACCCTAAAAATTGAAACTTTGGAGTAAGCTTTTATTGAAATTAATTGTTTTGTTGTTAAGTAATAGATAAGCTCTAGCAGTGAATTGTTGAGCAATAAGTCACAGTTTGGAGGTCAGTCTTAAAATAGATCAAACCGCTATCATGTCTACTCGCAACTGATTGTCAAAATTTCAAAATTTTGGGTATTTATAGCTGTGAAGGTTGATGGATATACATTCGAGGGAGATCGTTCAGACTTGGTGGGGTTTGTTTTCCCTGTTTCAAGAAGGTTTCTTGTAAAGAGTACCTTAATGAGGGAAAAATACATAAAGGCATTTATTCTTGTTACAGGAGGACACAACGTGTGTTCATAATTGTTTTATTGCCCCTTGTGATGTACTGACTATAGCAGATCAAAGGTAGCCCTTAATAGTGTGAGACTTAGCTCTTGTTGTATCGCCTGACTGATGCACTTAAGGGGAAAATCAATAATGTACACCAGACAAAAGTTAGTAAATTATTGAGTTTCCCCAAGGAGGCCCCTTACCTATTGAAGACAGAGGACTTCTCTTCAGTCATCTCTGAGGGCTACATAATATTATGTAATGAAATGATAGTCCTCAATAATCAAGAATAAATGCCTTTAACACAGTCCTTGCACAATGAAGGATTTTGTCATTTGCTCTCACTGGTTTTAGCTGGTTTGATTAGTAGGATAATGCAGTTGTGGGTTAGTGGTTGCTTATCCAAGGTGGAAGGCATTGTCAGGTTGGTACATGTACATAATCATGCAAGGCCACCTGCGCCATCAGCTGTGTCTTGGAAATTGCTTGAAGAAAGCTGTCTTAGCTCCAGATAAGGAGGCTTAACAAAGATAATAAAGCGATAATTTTCCTTATCTCTTGTTTAAAACATAGGTTGTGGGCAATTCTAAGAAGTACCCGCAATATTAGTTTATAGAGAAATAAGAAAAGCTGTCCTGAATTTATCCTCCTTTCACATCCTAGAGCTATGCTGCCATCAGTTTTCGGTGTGAAATAAGTAAAATAAACAAATAAAATAATGTTGCCATCTTCTGAATACAGGCAAAGACAGCCTTCTTTTGAAAACAGGCAATGGCAGCCTTCTTTCAAAACCAATCAGAGAGAACCTCCTTTTTGAAAACAGGCAAAGACAGACTTCTTTTTAAAACAGGCAAAGACAGCCATCTTTTGAAAACATACAAAGACGGGCATCTTTAGGAAACTGACATAAACAGCCTTTTTTAAAACAGGCAAAGACAGCCATCTTTTGAAAACATACAAAGACAGGCATCTTTAGGAAACTGACATAAACAGCCTTTTTTAAAACAGGCAAAGACTGCCTTCTTTTGAAAACAGGCAAAGACTGCCCTCTCTTGAAAACAGGCAAAGACTGCCTTCTTTTGAAAACAGGATAAAACCATCAGTCTGCAGTACTCTCCCTTTGATGTGTATCCTGTATTGTAGAAAAAGGTTTAGTTCATATATATATACTTTGTAAATATTTCATCTCAGATCTGTATTATATTCAGCCTGGTTGTATTCATACATTGTACATATCACTATAGTGTCATTTTACATTCCAGTTCATTCAGTCTACTCGAATGAATGCATGTGTTAAAAGATTTAGATCTGTATGAGCTAGCCCAAGCCAAAACCTACAGTAAGACATGACCAGCAAAAACTCAGGTGAGCCTGCACACTTGTACAGTCTGATCAGAGTGTTTGCTGCTCCCTCGAGACATCTACAGTCACTGGACTATTCAAAAAGAAACAAGCAAACAAAAGCTTAAAAGGTTGCTTTTAAAGGCTAACAAAACGTATTGGTTGCACAGGCTGATCGCATGTCCTATTGTAGGTTTTCTCCTGCACCAGCTCATATATAGAATCTTACCGTTGTGAAGTAGTTTCATTTGTAGGAGAGATTTTCTTTTCGTTTACAAGATCTGCTGAATTTTCTTACAAAATTAAGCGAATTTAGGTCCAGCTAGAATTATGAGGACAAATTCTGCTTTTAAAGGCATATTTTAAAATGAAGCAGTTATTTTTCTGTGTTTTCTACATCCAGCATTCTCTAGTAAAACACTTTTGGGACTGTTCAAAAGTGATCTAAAAGACCACTTTTGAACAGTCCCAAAGGTGGTCGTAACAAAAGGAAATTTTACTGTATCCTACAAAACTTACGATAAGAAAAATGAATGTAAAAAAAATGTCATTGGCCAGATTACAAATTCTCGTAACTACATTGTATTGATTTTGCAGGAGGACTGTAGAAGCAAAAAAGAACTGTACAATATATATTAGATAAGTAATAAATTTGTAGAATTTTGTCCACTTCATTACTTTTGGATGCATTTACAATTACATGTATGTTATTTTTTGGATGCATTTACAACTATGTTCTTTTTAAGTAAAAAAAAAACAAACAACAACTGAAAAACACAAAACACACCCAAAAAAAACAAAAAAATAAATAAAAAGTAAAATAAGAGCAGTTACGAAATCTGAAAGCTGTTCTTGTAAAAAGTGTAGTTACGAGGTTATGTAATCGGATCGAGGATGTAGAATCTTCCTGTTGTGAAATGGTCCCATTTTGTAGAGAGCATATTTTTCACTGGAATTTCTACAATGTATTGCTAGCCCCTTTTAGTTTCATCTTGTCATACAGAAAATCTTATCACATTAAATTTTCTTGATTTAGTCTGTCTGATTCAAGAAAAAGTAACTATTTAACATATAATCAAGAGCGAGAGAGGCATCAAGAGACTATGCCTATATAATTCTGACCCACTTGAACCCCTCTTTAAGCTGGGGTTTACAGGGGGTAAACCTTTTTTTTTTACTTCTGCTCTAAAATATAGATCGTGTGTGCTTGTTACAACCACCTCTATGTATCCACAATCTATATTTTGAGCAGAAATAAGAAATATAACAATGTTTCGTCATGAAATTTTCGTTTTTGGCGGTAAAAGTTACAATCAGGTTCCAAGATAAAACTTTTTTCATGCTCAACTCACTTGAGCATGAAATTTATCCTGCTCATAAATGTTAAAATGCCAACAAATGTTTGCATTTTAAAATTTATAAGTAGGATAAATGACATTCTGTGCTGATCTAAGCAGGAAAATTGCCTGATTAGCTAGTATTTTATTAGTTATGAGTATTACAAATTTCATGCTAAACTCAGTTGAGCATGAAAAAAGTCTTATAACCTCGGGGCCATATCTGATATTGTCCTATATTCTAGTATTCAGGCAATACAATACATATCAATGGTTTTTCACATATCATGGGTTACATTCCAGTGTTGTAGGTTACTGTTCATTAAGTACATGTATACGACATTTATGAATATTCTGTGTCATGCTGATAGCATAAGAACCGTTGTTAGAGGATATGATTGAATAAATGTAAATTTTGTGTCAGTTCTAACTTTAATATTGGATGCTCCCCTAAACCCCACTCTGTATAGAGAAAACTGGGGTTTACAGGGGTAGACATTATTTTGCTTTTTTCTACTCTGAGAACTGCCCACAACCTACAAGTTGTGGGTACTGATTAGAATCACCTCAATAAAGCAGTTCTGCTGAGAGCCCAGAACCTACGTTTGGAGTATAAATAAGAAAAAATTCACATAAGTTTTTATTGGAAAAGTAGACATTTTGGAGATATGAAAGAAAGAATGCACAATGTCACATGGATGTGTAAGGCTAATGGAATATCAGAAACTTCAATAGTTAATTGCCTGCTTCACTCTTCAAGTATTTTTGACAAGCTAGATTTCACATTCCTCATGTATTATCTTTTATAGAAATAAATTTTATACAAAAAGCAGGCTTGCTCTGGTTGTCTTCATTTTGCTATCCCATGACCATTTTTATGTCCCAGTAGCAATAGCGGGAACATACTGTTTTTGCCCTGTCTGTTTGTTTGTTGGTTGGACAGCTTTAACATTGGTCATAACTTTTATACTGTTTGAGATAGAGCTTTCATACTTGGCATGTAGGTTCCTTGTGACAGGCTTCCTACTCATTCAAAAACTTTGACCTATGACCTTGACCTTACTTTTAAGAAAGAATTGACATTGGCCCGGGGACATTTGTGTTTCACAAACACATCTTTCTTGTGATTTTGAGCAATGACTGCCTTCAAAATTGTCATTTGGAGAGAATTTTTTTATTTGGGTTTTACATCCCTTTCAAGGTTATTTCACTTAAAACAAATTAGTCAGAAGTGGGTGAAAACTGGGATACTCGTAGATCACATGATCAGTGTGAGACCTAATGTTCAAAAGTCAGCACTCTATAAATCTTTGCCATGGAGGCCCATGGGCATCTCATGAACCAAGTGAGGCTCAGCCAAGAGTAGAGAGAAACCTAATGCATCACGTTAACAACTTCGTGAAATGAACACCCCATTTAAACCCCACGTTATATAGAGAAAACTGGGATTTACAGGGGTATACATTACTTATTTCTTCTTCAAGACATAGAAGCCTCCGTGGTGTAGTGGTTACACTACTCGCCTTGTAAACCAGGGGTCGCAGGATCGATCCCGGGCTTCTCCAGACTTTCGGATGGGTCTTTAAACCAAGGTCCCATCTCCGTATGACCTTAGCTGTTGGTGGGACGTAATACACAAAACACTCACTCTTACTTCAAGACATAGGTTGTGGGTGCTCGTTAGAACCGCCTCAATGAGGCGGTTCTAACGAGCACCCACAACCTATTATGAGTTTAAGAAAAATATTACAAAAAGTCATCAGAAAAGAAGCCATTTGGGGATGTGAAAGAATGCACTATGTCACACGGGTTTGTTATCGTAATAGTTTTGGAAATGCAAACTGAAATGGTTTAACAATTCCTTTTTTATCCGGATAAAACACGATTTTCTACCATAAGAATCACTGTTGTGCACAGCAAAGAAACAATCAGCCTGTACAGCCACCCAGTATGGTTTTCTTTGCATTTATGTCCCACCAACAGCACCCACCCATCTGGGCTTGAAGAAATAGAAAGGCTGCATGATGCTTCCATGCAGAGCTGAAAACGTCCACACATGAGTACTGGTAAACCGCTTAAGAGGATCTAAGCCTGCCCAGGAAAAGTGGAAAGTCGGACCGTCCATGCTTATAACACCTTTTGGTTTGATTGGGCAACAGGGCTTGAGATGTCATTTCATTTCAATGTTGGGTAAAAGTCCCACAAAATTGGAAGAAATTTCTCCAAAATGACCTATACAGTGTTGACATGGACGTTAAACCTCAAATCAAACAAACAATATGTCCCACCAACAAGCAATCTCATTTGGAGATGGGACCTCTGTTGAAAGATTCTGCAAAAAGACCACTGGTTTATAAAGGGATTATGACGCCAAGTGAACAAGTCTGTGTAATGAGTATCCACCTAAACCCCACATAATATTACATAAAGAAAATTGGGGTTTGCAGAAGTATACATTATTTTTCTTATTTCTCCTCCAAGGTACAGGTAGTGGGTGATAGTTAGAACTGCCTCAATTTGGCAGTTCTAACAACCACCCACAGCCCATGTTTGGTGTATTAAGAAAAATATCAAGGATTTTCATCAGAAAAGTAGCCATTTTGGTTTTATGAAAAAAAATGCACTAGGTCACATGGGTGTGCTATCGTGATGAGCAGCAGCAGGGTCATGCAATCAGCAATGACTGATCCGACTTTGAATGTACAGGCTGCTCAGAATCTTTGCTGGTCTTGTTGGTTTTGTTAGCTCACCTGAGCACGAAGTGCTCATGGTGAGCTATTGTGATCGGTCAATGTGCGTCTTGTGTCGTGCGGCGTCAACAATTTGCTTCAAATGCTAACTCCTCCTTAACACTTGAGCCAATTTCAATAAAACTTCATAGGCATATTGCTGAGGTGACCCTCTACAAAAAATAGCTAAAATTGTTCCGCTCCGCTGAACAAGATGGCCGCCAGAGCTAAAAATAGAAAAATCTTTAAATGACAACTTCTCCTGTACCTTAAGGCCAATATCATTCAAACTTTATAGGAATGTTGCTTAAGTGACCCTCTACCAAAATAGCTAAAACGTTTTTGCTCCGGTGAACAAAATGGCCACCAGAGCTAAAAATACAAAACTCTTTAAACGACAACTCCTTCTGTACCCTTGGGCCAAATTAATTCAAACTTCATAGGAATGTTGCTTAGGTGACCCTCTACTAAAATAGCTAAAACGGTATTGCTCTAATGAGCAAAATGGCCGCCATAGCTAAAAATAGTAAAAACGTCATAAATTTGCTTTTGTTTGTTTGTTTGTTTGATTTGATGTTTAACGTCCCCGTCAACACTGTAAAGGTCATTTTGGAGACGTTGCTTCCAATTTTGTGGGACTTTTACCAGAAATGACATCTCAAGCCCTGGCGCCCAATGAAACCAATAGGGTTTATTAGCATGGACAGTCCGCCTCCTGTACCCTTAGGCCAATTTTATTCAAACTTCATAGGAATGTTGCTTAGGTGACCATCTACCAAAATAGCTGAGAAGATTCTGCTCTGATGAGCAAAATGGCCGCCATAGCTAAAAACAGAAACACATCGTAAATTTGCTTCAAACACGAACTCCTCCTTAACCCTAGGGCCAATTTGATTCAAACTTCACAGGAATGTTATGTAGGTGACTCCCTAAAGAAATAGCTAAAATCGTTCCGCTCTGACTAACAAGATGGCCAGAGCTAAAAATAGCAAAATTCTTCAAACGACTACTCCTTTACCCTTGGGCCAATTTCATTCAAACTTCATAGGAATGTTGCTTAGATGACCCACTACCAAAATAGCATAAACGTTTTCGCTCTGATGAGCAAAATGACCGCCATAGCTAAAAACAGAAAAACTTTGTAAATTTATGTCAAAACGCAACTCCTCCTCAACCCTTGGGCTAATTTGATTCAAACTTCACAGGAATGTTAGTAAGGTGACTCCCTACCAAAATAGCTCAAATCGTTCAATGCGGCCAACAAGATGGCCGCCAGAGCTAAAAATAGAAAAAATCTTCAAACAACAACTCCTCTTTACCCCTTGGGCCAATTTGATTCAAACTTCACAGGAATATTATGTCGTTGATTCCCTACCAAAATAGCTAAAATTGTTCCGCTCTGTATAACAAGATGGCTGCCAGAGCTAATAATAGAAAAATTCTTCAAAGGACAATTCCTCCTTACCCCTTGGGCCAATTTGATTCAATCTTCACAGGAATATTATGTCATTGGCCCTCTACCATATTAGCTAAAATGATCCCGCTCCGATGAACAAAATGGCCACCAGAGCTAAAAATAGAAAAACATTGTAAATTTGCTTCAAACTTCACAGGAATACTGCCCACTGGCAGGTGACTCCCTACCAAAATAGTTAAAATCATTCCACTCTGATAAACAAGATGGCCACCAGGGCTAAAAATAGAAAAAATCTTCAAACGACAACTCCTCCTGTACCCTTGGGCCAATTACATTCAAACTTCAAAGGAATGTTGCTTAGATGACTCTATACCAAAATAGCTAAAATGGTCTCGCTCCGATGAACAATATGGCCACCAGAGCTAAAAATAGAAAAACGTAAATTTGCTTCAAATGCCAACTCTTCCGAAACCCTTGGGTCAATTTGATTCAAACTTCAAAGGAATGTTGCCTAGATGACACCGTACCAAAATAGCTAAATCGTTCCACTCTGATCAACAAGATGGCCACCAGAGCTAAAAAAAGAATGTACTAGAGACAGTGACATTCAGGTGAGCGAATCAGGGCCCGCTGGGCCCTCTTTTTGTGTGTTGGCACAAGTCCTGGTGAGAACATAATCTGGATCCAGTTGTTCAAAGCATTGTTAGCTTGACAGGCTCGGTACTATTCTTGCATGTAAAATTTTGAATATTATGTGTTTTTTTTTTATGCCCCCGCCATTCGAAGAATGCTGGAAATGCATATAGCATTGGCCCTGTCTGTTCGTTCTTCCGTCCTCCCGAAACTTACACCAGTCAATAATTTTCTTATATCTAGACGATGGATTTTCAAAATACTTTGCAGAAATGTTCACTATCATGAGACAATGTGTTGCGCACAAAACCAAGGAGTGGAAAGTCTTTCATATTTCGCATGTGCATTCCTTGTCACATGTGCAAAAACTTCACTATTGGCCACAACTTTAGACTGGTAAGTGATAGGGCTTTCATATTTCACATGTGCATTGGAAATAACTTTTGATTGTTAAGTGATTGGGCTTTCATATTTCACATGTGCATTCCTTGTCACAGACCTTTCCAGTGGTACCAAAATTTTTGATCTTGTGACCTTAACCTACTGTTTTAAAAAACTTAAACATTTTTATACCTTTTAATTGGTTAGTGATTGCACTTTCATATCATTATGATAACACACCCGTGCTACATAAGTGTATTTTTCCCATCTCCAAAATTGCAACTTTTCTGATGAAAATCAGAGATATTTTCCTTATTTATACTGCAAACATAGGTTATGGGTGCTCGTTAGAACCGCCTCAATGAGGCGGTTCTAACGAGTACCCACAACCTATGTCTTGGAGCAGAAAAAAGAAAAATAATGAATACCCCCGTAAACCCGTGTTTTCTCTTCTTTAAAGAGGGGTTTAAGGGGGTGTTCATTTCACGGACTTGTTCATGTGATGTTTCACATGCACTGTCTGGGAGTATCATCACAAACACATCTTGTTTCATATTTTGTTTTATGTCCTTTCAAGATTGTTTCACTTACATCAAACTGATGGTTAATCAGAGGTGGGTGAAAAGTGGAGTACTCTGTTATCACATGATCCAAGGCTCAAATACAAGCCATGATTAACTTGTTTAATTTGTTTTGTTTGATTTGAGGTTTAACGTCCCCGTCAACACTGTAAAGGTCATTTTGGAGACGTTGCTTCCAATTTTGTGGGACTTTTACCCGACCTTGAGATGAAATGACATCTCAAGCCCTGTCGCCCAATGAAACCAATAGGGTTTATTAGCATGGACGGTCCGCCTCGCATCGCGGTTCCTTGACAGGCTTAGATCCTCTAAGCAGTTTACCAGTACTAGTGTGCGGGCCGGATTCAGCTCTGCGTGGATGCATCATGCAGCCCATATATTTAATCAAGCCCCTATGGGTGGGGGCCATTAACTTGTTTAAGAGTCAGTCAGTGCTCTTATTAATTTCCTTTTATAGCTTTGCTGGGGTATCTTTATAAAACACAATTTGCTTCCATATGAATGGCAATTGAGCTGTGACAAATGACAATGGACTTAGTGAAATCAGCTTGTTACTTTCTTTTTGAGCCCAGGGCCCAGTTTTCCAAGCTTCATTAGCTTAACAAGCTTGTTAATGGTCAGTGGCCTGTTGTTCAAAGCATCCTTAGCTTAACGTGCTTGTGAGTGGTCAAGTTGTTAATTGTTCTAGCAAGTAAGATATCTTCTGAAGTGTTATTTTTGTTGAAAAAATGAGAGCAGCTTTGCATCTGCTCACATTTTTTTCAGCAAAAATCTTAGTATATTTGCCATATTGAATCGATTTGTTAACTTATGTCATTTGTTTTGAACACCTGGCCCCAGATCATTAACTGTCATAGCAAGTACAAAATCCTTGTTTACTGTTTTTAGCTCACCGTCATGTAGTGACAAGGTGAGCTTTTGGGATCACTTTTTGTCCGTCGTCCGTCCGTGTGTGCGTGCGTAAACAATTTCTTCAAACGAAATCTCCTCCTAAACCACTGATCAGATTTTGACCAAACTTCACAGGAGTGATCCTTAGGTGGTCCCCTTTCAAAGTTGTTTAAATGGTTCCGGTACGTTGCATATATAGGTCACAGGAGCCAAAAATAGATTTTTTTCACCGAAAACTTAAAAAATATTCTTCTCTGAAACTGCAAGGCCCAGGTCTTTGATATTTGGTATGAAGCTTCATCTAGTGGACACCTACCAAGATTGTTCAAATTATAGTGCTGGGGCCAAAAATGCCCCCGCCCCAGGGCCCTTTGGTTTTACATGGGCTTATATAGGGAAAATCTTTACAAATCTTCTCTGAAACCGCAAGGCCCAGGTCTTTGATATTTGGTATGAAGCTTCATCTAGTGGACCCCTACCAAGATTGTTCAAATTATAGTGCTGGGGCCAAAAATGCCTCCGCTCCGGGGCCCTTTGGTTTAACATGGGCTTATATAGGGAAAATCTTTAAAAATCTTCTTCTCTGAAACCGCAAGGTCCAGGTCTTTGATATTAGGTATCCAGCTTCATCTAGTGGACCCCTACCAAGATTGTTCAAATTATAGTGCTGGGGCCAAAAATGCCCCGGCACCAGGGGGCCTTTGGTTTTATATGGGCTTATATAGGGAAAATCTTTAAAAATCTTCTTCTCTGAAACTGCAAGGCCCAGGTCTTTGCTATTTGGTATGAAGCTTCATTTCGACGACCCCTACCAAGATTGTTCAAATTATAGTGCTGGGGCCAAAAATGCCTCCGCCCCGGGGCCCTTTGGTTTTACATGGGCTTATATAGGGAAAATCTTTAAAAATCTTCTTCTCTGAAACTGCAAGGCTCAGATCTTTGATATTTGGTATGAAGCTTCATCTAGTGGACCCCTACCAAGATTGTTCAAATTATAGTGCTGGGACCAAAAATGCCTCCGCCCCGGGGCCCTTTGATTTTACATGGGCTTATATAGGGAAAATCTTTAAAAATCTTCTTCTCTGAAACTGCAAGGCCCAGATCTTTGCTATTTGGTATGCAGCTTCATCTAGTGGACCCCTACCAAGATTGTTCAAATTATAGTGCTAGGGCCAAAAATGCCTCCGCCCCGGGACCCTTTTGTTTTACATGGGCTTTTTAGGGAAAATCTTTAAAAATCTTCTTCTCTGAAACCACAAGGCCCAGGTCTTTGATATTTGGAATGAAGCTTCATCTAGTGGACCCCTACCAAGATTGTTCAAATTATAGTGCTGGGGCCAAAAATGCCCCCGCCCTGGGGCCCATTGGTTTTACATGGGCTTTTATATGGAAAATCTTTAAAAATCTTCTTCTCTGAAACTGCAAAGCCCAGGTCTTTGCTATTTAATATGAAGCTTCATTTAGTGGACCCCTACCAAGAATGTTCAAATTATAGTGCTGGGGCCAAAAATGCCCCCGCCCCGGGGCCCTTTGATTTAACATAGGCTTATATATAGGGAAAATCTTTAAAAATCTTCTTCTCTGAAACTGCAAGGCCCAGATCTTTGATATTTGGTATGAAGCTTCATCTAGTGGACCCCTACCAAGATTGTTCAAATTATAGTGCTGGGGCCAAAAATGCCCCCGCTCCGGGGCCCTTTGGTTTTACATAGGCTTATATAGGCAAAATCTTAAAAAATCTTCTTCTCTGAAACCACAAGGCTAGGTCTTTGATATTTGGTATGAAGCTTCAGCTAGTGGACCTCTACCAAGATTGTTCAAATTATAGCCCTGAGATCATAAATGCCCCCGCCTGGTGGCCCTTTGGTTTTACATAGACGTATATAGGGAAAATCTTTAAAAATCTTTTTCTATGAAACCACAAGGCCTAGGTCTTTGATATTTGGTAATAAATTTCATCTAGTGGACCTCTATCAAGATTGTTCAAATTATAGCCCTTGGGCCAAAAATGCCCCCGCCCCGAGACCCTTTGGTTTTACATAGACTTATAAAGGGAACTCTTTAAAAATCTTCTTCTCTGAAACTGCAAGGCCATGTCTTTGATATTTGGTATGGCGCTTCATCTAGTTGACCTCTTCCAAGATTGAACAAATTATAGCCCTTGGGCAACAAATGCCCCCGCCCGTGGCCCTTTGGTTTTACATAGACTTATTTAGAGATAATCTTTGAAAATCTTCTCTGAAACAGCAAGGACCAGGTCTTTGATATTTGGTGTGAAGCTTCATCTAGTGGACCTTTATCAAGATTGTTTAAATTATAGCCCTGAGGCCAAAAATGCCCCCGCCCTGGGGCCATTTTGTTTTACATAGGCTTGTGTAGGGAATATCTTTAAAAAATTCTTCTTCACTGAAACCGCAAGGCTCAGGTCTTTGATATTTGGTGTGTAGCTTCATCTAGTGGACGTTTGCCAAAATTGTTCAAATTATTGCCTTTGTTGATATTGGGTATGAAGCTTCACCTTTTTAGACCCCCCTCAACATTATGCGCATTATAACCCTAGGGTCAATAATGGCCCACTTGTTACTCTATGGATCAGGTGAGCGACCCAGGGCCATCATGGCCCTCTTGTTTTGTTTTTGTTTTTTGTTTGAAAAAAAAAAAGTGTGAGTAGCTTTTGCATTTTTCCTGTGACTGTGAACATATACTTAGTCAAAAAAGTAACTATAACAACTTTCGGGTGAAACTCACTAGATATCCTGCAGCTATTGAGCTAAATTTGGCTGTAGACATTTAAATCGGACGTTTAGCTAGAGAATGCTCAAACTTGCATTTGTCCATACCTTTCTGCTCCAGAGTTATCTTCCAATATGTGCCTAGAAAGATTTTGGTAGGAAATGGACATTGCGCATGCGCAAAAAGTTCTTTTTTGTCTAAGATGGAAGACAATATTCTCTAAACATGGGCTGCATGATGCTTCCACGCAGAGCTGACTCCGGCCCGCACACTAGTACTGGTAAACCGCTTAGAGGATCTAAGCCTGTCCAGGAACCGGGGTGCGAGGCGGACCGTTCATGCTAATAAACCCTATTGGTTTCATTGGTCGACAGGGCATGAGATGTCATTTCATCTCAATGTCGGGTAAAAGTCCCACAAAATTGGAAGCAACGTCTCCAAAATGACCTTTACAGTGTTGACGGGGACGTTAAACCTCAAATCAAACAAACAAACATCGGATAACACTTTACTTTTACAATATCTCATGATCTCGCATTATAAGGGAGGTTTTAATTTGTGAAATTCTCAAATTATCTCCCTTGCAATTAAAAATATAGCAATTTTCGAACTGCTGTAATTTTTATTCCTGTCAATCAATTTTTGCCATTTTTTCAAAAAACGCTTTGTGTCCACTATTGCTTTTAACTACGATGGTAAAAAATACAGAAAATTCATGTAGCATGTAGCACTATCGATTGCGATTTTCTATGGAGTTCCCATTGAAAGCAGCATTTGCACACAACTTCTAAGAATTGGAGGTCAATATGTGATAGCCTGTTTCTTGTAGATGATGCAACTAAAGTTCCAAATCTTTTGTGAATAGACGCAAATGGTATCTAAAGAAATGTCACATGTATCAAATTTTAGAAATGTAGGGTACAGGGAAATTTTTTGATGTTAAATCATAGCATGTTTTAATGATTTTCTCTGCGAAAATGACACAGTGACCCCTTGGGTGTTTAAAGCAATAGTCTACGATGATGTGTTTACGAAAACAAAAACGAATGGTGCTTTTGCACGGGAAAATGCTTCTTCTTATCAAAACATAACAAACTTTGCGTAGTTTTTATATGTAGTAGCTATAGTAACAGAAGCAATTTTAGGTATAGGAACTTTTTTGACTGAGTATATTAGAAAATTGGCCGTATTAAATGATCAAAATTTTAATGATATGTCAATGATGCTAGTTTTGAACAACTGGCCACAGTTGTGCAAAAGTAACAAGGTCATTACAGGGATACAGACTAACAGGCGCCCAGTCACCCAAGGCACCTAAATTTTTACCTGGCAGCCTAAGTTTTGAATAACAAGAGGGTCCAGAGGGCCCTGAATTGCTCACCTGAGTATCAGTGTCTCTAGTACATTCTTAGCCCAAGGGCTATAATTTGAACAAACTTGGTAGTGGTCCACTAGATGAAGCTTCATACCAAATATCAAAGACCTGGGCTTTCTGGTTTCCGAAAAGAAAACTTTTAAAGGTTTTCCCTATATAAGCCTAAGTAAAAACAGCGGGCCCTGTCGCGGAGACATTTTTAGTGTCAGGGCTTTAATTTGAACAATCTGAGTAGAGGTCCACTAGATAAAGCTTTACGCCAAATATCAAAGACCTGGGTCTTCTGGTTTCAGACAAGAAGATTTTTAAAGGTTTTTTCCTATATAAGCCTATGTAAAACTAGTGGGCCCCAGCGCGGGGACATTT
This sequence comes from Lucinisca nassula, assembly GCA_963580285.1. Lineage (NCBI taxonomy): Eukaryota > Metazoa > Mollusca > Bivalvia > Lucinida > Lucinidae > Lucinisca > Lucinisca nassula. Next base: position 69,931,736 of record OY757015.1, read on the forward strand.
TTGGCCCCAAGGTTATAACTTGCACAATCTTGGTAGAGGTCCATTACATGAAGCTTCATACCAAATATCAAAGACCTGGGCCTTCTGGTTTCAGACAAGAAGATTGTCCATGTATAGGCCTATGTAAAACCAGTGGCCCCTGGCACAGGGGCATTTTTTTGCACCAGGGCTATAATTTGAACAATCTCAGTAGCGGTCCATAGATGAAGCTTTATACCAAATATCAAAGACCTGGGCCTTCTGGTTTCAGACAAGAAGATTTTTAAAGGTTTTTTCCTATATAAGCCTATGTAAAACTAGTGGTTCCTTGCGCCGGGGCATTTTTGGCCCCAAGGCTACTATTTTTTACTATATTTTGAACAGTCTTGGTAGAGGTCCACTAGATGAAGCTTCATACCAAATATCAAAGACCTGGACCTTCTGGTTTCAGACAAGACGATTTTTGTAGGTTTTCCCTATATACGCCTATGTGAATTTTTTGTTTGATTTGAGGTTTAACATCCCCGTCAACACTGTAAAGGTCATTTTGGAGACTGCTTCCAATTTTGTGGGACTTTTACCCAACATTGAGATGAAATGACATCTCAAGCCCTGTCGCCCAATGAAACCAATAGGGTTTATTAGCATGGACGGTCTGCCTCGCACTGCGGTTCCTGGACAGGCTTAGATCCTCTAAGCTGTTTACCAGTACTAGTGTGCGGGCCGGATTCAGCTCTGCGTGGAAGCATCATGCAGCCCATATATTTCTTCAAGCCCCTAAGGGCAGGGGCTATGTGAAACCAGTGGGCCCCGGCGTGGGGGCATTTTTGGCCCCAGGAGTATATTTTGAACAATCTTGATAGAGGTCCACTAGATGAAGCTCCTTACCAAATATGAAAGACCTGGGCCTTCTGGTTTCAGACGAAGATTTTTAAAGGTTATCCCTGTATACGCCTATGTGAAACCAAAGGGCTCCGGCGCGGGGGCACTTTTGGCCCCAGGACTATATTTTGAACAATCTTGGTAGAGGTCCACTAGATGAAGCTTCATACCAAATATCAAAGATCTGGGCCTTTTGGTTTCATACAAGAAGATTTTTAAAGGTTTTCCCAATATACGCCTATGTGAAACCAGTGGACCCAGGCGCAGGGGCATTTTTGGCCCCAGGAGTATATTTTGAACAATCTTGATAGAGGTCCACTAGATGAAGCTCCTTACCAAATATCAAAGACCTGGGCCTTCTGGTTTCATACAAGAAGATTTTTAAAGGTTTTCCCTATATACGCCTATGTGAAACCAGTGGGCCCGGCCCGGGGGCATTTTTGGCCCCATGACTATATTTTGAACAATCTTAGTAGAGGTCCACTAGATGAAACTTCATACCAAATATCAAAGACCTGGGCCTTCTGGTTTCAGATAAGAAGACTTTTAAATGATTTCCCTATATAAGTCTATGTAAAACTGGTGGGCCCCGGGGCGGGGGCATTTTTGGCCCCAGGGCTATAATTTGAACAAGCTTGGTAAAGGTCCACTAGATAAAGCTTCATACCAAATATCAAAGACCTGGACCTTCTTCAGACAAGAAGATTTTTGTAGGTTTTCCCTATATACGCCTATGTGAATTTTTTGTTTGATTTGAGGTTTAACATCCCCGTCAACACTGTAAAGGTCATTTTGGAGACTGCTTCCAATTTTGTGGGACTTTTACCCAACATTGAGATGAAATGACATCTCAAGCCCTGTCACCCAATGAAACCAATAGGGTTTATTAGCATGGACGGTCTGCCTCGCACTGCGGTTCCTGGACAGGCTTAGATCCTCTAAGCTGTTTACCAGTACTAGTGTGCGGGCCGGATTCAGCTCTGCGTGGAAGCATCATGCAGCCCATATATTTCTTCAAGCCCCTAAGGGCAGGGGCTATGTGAAACCCGTGGGCCCCGGCGTGGGGGCATTTTTGGCCCCAGGAGTATATTTTGAACAATCTTGATAGAGGTCCACTAGATGAAGCTTCATACCAAATATCAAAGACCTGGGCCTTCTGGTTTCATACAAGAAGATTTTTAAAGGTTTTCCCTATATACGCCTATGTGAAACCAGTGGGCCCCGGCCCGGGGGCATTTTTGGCCCCAGGACTATATTTTGAACAATCTTGGTAGAGGTCCACTAGATGAAACTTCATACCAAATATCAAAGACCTGGGCCTTCTGGTTTCAGATAAGAAGATTTTTAAATGATTTCCCTATATAAGTCTATGTAAAACTGTTGGGCCCCGGGGCGGGGGCATTTTTGGCCCCAGGGCTATAATTTGAACAATCTTGGTAAAGGTCCACTAGATGAAGCTTCATACCAAATATCAAAGACCTGGACCATGCAGTTTCAGAATTGGAAGCAACGTCTCCAAAATGACCTTTACAGTGTTGACGGGGACGCTAAACCTCAAATCAAACAAACAAAACAAAAAGCAGTTTCAGAGAAGAAGATTTTTAAGTTTCCAGTAAAAAAATTCTATTTTTAGCTCCTGTGACCTACCGGTAGATGTGCAACTGTCCGGAACCATTTGAACAACTTTGAAAGGGGACCACCTAAGGATCAGTCCTGTGAAGTTTGGTCAAAATCCTATCAGTGGTTTAGGAGGAGATGCCGTTTGAAGAAATTGTTAACGGACGGACGGGTGCACGACGGACAAAAAGTGATCCCAAAAGCTCACCTCGTCACTTCATGACAGGTGAGCTAAAAATGCCTATTAGCTGAATGTAAATTTTGGAGTTATGGCAGTTTGGGCACCTAAAGCAAAATGCTCAGTCTGTATCCCTGTCATTATTTAACATAATATTATTCAAACTTGGACTGTTTAATAGAGCAAATATGCTGATATTGTTGCTTAAATATGTGAGCAGCTTTTGCATTTGCAAAAACTGCTCAAATTTTCAGCAAAAGTACCATATTAGATATTGTGCATATATTTAGTAATACAGTTAAGATTAAGTGCAGTCTGATCAGAATCTATGGTGGTTGCACAAGTCAAATTCTAGGATTTGTCATGTGCTGGCTTAAGTAAGTCCTGGTGTGAACAAAATCTGTCCTGGATATGCATCTGTGAACAATTTGATAGCCCAAGTACCATATAAATTCGGACACCTTGAGGACTCGCTGTAATTCTCCTAAAATTTTAATGGGTTTCACGATCTAGCAAGGAGTCCAAAAAGTGGAGACATAATTACAAATGGTGTAGACCCTGATCAGGGTGCTCATTCAGGAGCAGTCTGATCAGGGTCTACACTGTTTGCTTAGGCCTGCCTGTACCAATATTTAGGATCATTACGGTACACCCAGTATGGTGCTCTCTGTCAGAGAAGTCTGGAGGCCATAGAAGACTCATGGGATCAACGAAGACTGGTCAGATGGCGCTGATGTCTAATTCAAGGTTTTGTTATGTGCTGGCTTAAAGAAGTACTGGTGTGAACAAACTCTGTCCTGTGTCAGCATGAGGACATCTCGATACATGAACATTATCAGAATGAAGCTTGTATTTGTTGTGAACACGGCCTTGGACACCACAGTGTTATCAATGGCAATGTTCTAAAGAGATTGTGGTGTACTTTATAGCTGAACATAAGGAGGATTAACATGATTTTTATACGCCCGTTTGACAAACGGTCGTATTATGTTATGCCCCCAGTGTCCGTCTGTCTGTCCGTCCATCTGTAAATGTTTCTTTTCCGGATAACTCTTCCTACAGTTTACATCCGATTAAGATACCGGCCCCGATAGCTCAGTTGGTAGAGTGTCCGCTCCGGGGAACGGGAGGTCACAGGTTCAATCCCGGGCCGCGACATACCAAAGTCGTTAAAAATGGTACTAGCTGCTCCTCGCTTGGCACTCAGATTTACGGGGTAGAGCTAGGACTGGTCGACTCAGTGTCAGAATAATGTGACTGGGTGTGGTATCATGTAATGTGTCTGGGACATGATACTTCAGTGAGGCAGCACTATAAAAGTGAGCACTGAGCTCCCTGTCGCAACCAGACACCGTCGTGATACGACTGAAAAATTGTTGAAAGCGACGTTAAACCCGAATTCACACACACACACACACACACACACACATCTGATTAAGCTGAAACTTCATACATAGTTAGACCATGATGTGGGGCAGCGCATATTGTTTCAAGGTTATGGTCCACCAAATAATAATAGAGTTATGCCCCATTGAAATTTTTTGTAAACTTTTAGTTTCCATATAACTCCTACAGTTTAGAAGCCTCCGTGGTGCAGTGGTTACACTACTCACCTTGTAAACCAGGGGTCGCAGGATCGATCCCGGGCTTCTCTAGACTTTCGGATGAGTCTTTAAACCGACGTCCCATCTCTGTATGACCTTAGGTGTTGGTGGGACGTAAAACTAAAAAAAACAACACTCCTTCAGTTTACATCCGATCAAGCTGAAACTTCATCCATATAGTTAGACCATGATGTGGGGCAGCACATATTGTTTCGAGGTTACAGTCCACCAAATAATAATAGAGTTATTCCTCTTTAAAAATTTGTGTAAACTTTTCGTTTCCGGATAACTCCTACAGTTTACATCCGATTAGGCTATAACTTCATACATAGTTAGACCATGATGTGGGGCAGCCCATATTGTTTCGAGGTTACAGTCCACGAAATATTAATAGAGTTATGCCCCTTTGAAATTTTTTGTAAGCTTTTAGTTTCTGGATAACTCCTACAGTTTACATCCGATCAAGCTGAAAATTCATCCATAGTTAGACCATGATGTGGGGCATATTGTTTCGAGGTTTTGGTCCACCAAATAATAATAGAGTTATGCCCCTTTGAAATTTTTTGTAAACTTTTCATTCCCGGATGACCTCTACATTTTTTCATCCGATTTAGCTGAAACTTCATACATAATTAGACCATGCTGTGGGGCAGTGCTTCGAGGATATGATCCACCAAATAATAATAGAGTTATGCCCCTTTGAAAAATTCTGTAAACATTTTGTTTCTGGATAAATCCTACATTTTAGATCTGATGATGTTGAAACTTTACATACAGTAAGACCATGATATGGAACAGTGCATATTATTTTGACGTTACGGTCTGCCAAATTTTACCAGAGTTATACCCCTTTAACAGATTTTTCTAAACATTACGTTTCTAGATAACTCATCTTACATTTTACATCTGATGAAGCTGAAACTTTACATAGTGTGACAATGATATGGAACAGGGCATATTATTTTTGGGTTACAGTCCGCCAAATATTACCAGAGTTATTCCCCTTCCACATACTTTTCTAAACATATTTTGTTTACGGACAATGCCTCCCACATTTTACAGCTGATGAAGCTGAAACTTTATGTATAGTTAGACTATGATGTGGAGCAGCACATATTATTTCAAGGTTAGAGTCAACCACTTATTGCCAGAGTTATGCGTATATTATTTGGAGGTTATGGTCCACCAAATATTAGCGACCTTGACAATTTGTTGGAGACAGGTAGTTTGAGTCATTGAGGGTTATTAATTTGTTTGTTTGTTTGATTTGAGGTTTAACGTCCCCGTCAACACTGTAAAGGCCATTTTGGAGATGTTGCTTCCAATTTTGTGGGACTTTTACCCGACGTTTCAAGTCCTGTTGCCCAATGAAACCAATAGGGTTTATAAGCATGGACGGTCCGACCTGTGCGCACCGCTTTGCCTTGGCAGACTTAGATCCTCTAAGCGGTTTACCAGTACTCGTATGCGGGTCGGATTCAGCTCTGCATGCGTGGAAGCATCATGCAGCCCATATATTTCTTCAAGCCCAGTTGGGGGGGGGGGGGGGGGGGGGGTTCATAGGGTTATTAATAGTGCAAGGTAAGAATATATGGAGCACATATTGTTCCTTGGTTACATTCCACAAACCCAAACTTGTACAACAGTCAGTATATATTTGCTCCATCTTACTTGCCACGGGCGTATAATGCCCCTCTTACGGAGCTCTTGTTTTGTGTGAGTGGGTCTACAGCCTCTTCAAGATTATTTCATTTCAAGCGGACAGATAATCTGAGGTGGGCAAAAACCAGAGTACCCAGAGAAAAACCAGTTTAAACCTCCTCACCTTGCATTGCACAACTTCACATCTCATAAATTATGTGACCTGCATGAGGCACAAATCTACAGTGGTGAGAGACCTAATAATTAACCCTTTTTGTACCAGAAATGCCCAAACGGGTAACTTGCAAACAGTGCAGGCCCAGATCAGACGCCGCAGTGCCTATATTGTTTGCAAAAAGTTAAGCCTTTTTCCAAATACATTTTGAAGTAAACAGAACCTGGCACCCCTAAATTGGTAAATGGACTCCAGCTTTATATAAGGAATAAAGATTCCATTTGGTACAGTTCTCTTAACCACTAAACCACGCTGTGGCCAATATTAGTGACAGGAATAACAAGAGGCCCAAGAGGGCCTGTCGCTCCATCGGCTAACTTCAGACAATTGTCATATTTATTACATTAACCAATGGTATACTAGTGGACTCTTCTATTGCTATATGTTGGACCAGTCCATTTGTCATATAAGGGGTGTCAGGCCTATTTTTTTTTCTATTTTTGATGGAAAATTCTGTTAGCAAATAGTGCAGGCCTGATCAGACATGGTGTTCTGTGGGGTCTGATCTGGGCCAGCACTGTTTGCCAAGGTACCCATTTAGGGTTTTCCCGCATGCAATGGGTAAAAAAGAAACAAGTGATCCACCCAAGGAATGTCCATTCTATATTTTTTGGACCCCAGAGCCATGGTTGGCAGGATTTATGTGAGTGACCATTTGGCATTGCTCCGTTCTAAATATCTAAAGCTCTGGGCCTTATGGTTTCAGAGAAGAAGACTTTTTGTAAGTTTTTCCTATTATAAGTCTATGGGAACTAATATGCCTCTGGGCGTGACCAATTTTTTACCCCAGGGGCATTGTTGGCAGGATTTATTTGAGTGACCACTTGACGTTGCTGCATACTTAATATCTAAGCTCTGGGCACTGATGGTTTCAGAGAAGATTTTTGTCAGTTTTTCCCAGTATAAGTCTATGGGAGCTTATGGGCCTCAGGGTGTGGCCAATTTGGACCCCAGGGGCATAGTTGGCAGGATTTATGCAGATGAATACTTCAAGTTGCTACATACTAAGCTCTTGGCCTTATGGTTTCAGAGGAGAAAGGTTTCAAGATTTTGTCATTATTAGTCTATGGGAGCTACTAAGCACCGGGGCGTTGCCAATTTGGACTCAAGAGTCATAGTTCGCAGGACTTAGTAGGTGACCACATAACTTTGCTACATACTACAGTTCAACCTGTATTAAGCAAGTGCCTAAGGGATAGTCAAAATATGCTTGCTTAAGACAGGTTCTTGCTTAATACAGGTGAAATTTAACACATCTGCCTTTCTTGGGAACTGAATGCCTGCTTGCTTAAGACAGGTTGCTTGCTTAATAGAGGTGGCCACTAAGACAGGTTTTACTGTAAATGTCTTAGCTTTAGGCTTTATGGTTTCAGAGAAGAAGTTTTTCCGTTTATTGGTCTATGGAAGCTAATGAGCCAAAGGTGGTGGCCATGGCGGCCATGTTTTTTGTCTGATCAAAATTTATTCAATGAATCTGACAATGGTAGACTCAAGGAACATTCATGAAAATTAAGAACGAAATCCATTTAGCGGTTTTGGAGGAGAAGATTAAAAAAAAAAAAGATCCCTTTATGAGTCTATGGAAGCTAATTAGCCAATGGGCGTGTCCATGGCGGCCATGTTTTTTGTCTGATCAAAATTGCTTCAAGGAATCTGACAGAGGTCCACCCAAGGAACATTCATGCAAAGTAAGAATGAAATCCATTCCGTTGAGCGGTTTTGGAGGAGAAGGTTTTTAAAACTTTTCCTCATATAAGTCTTTGAAAGCTAATGAGCCAAGGGGCATGGCCATGGCAGTCATGTGGGGCATGGCCATGGTGGCCATGTTTTTTGCCTGATCCGAATTTCTTCAAGGAATCTGACAGAGGTCCACCCAAGGAACATTCATGCAAAATAAGAATAAAATCCATTGAGAGGTTTTGGAGGAGAAGATTTTTAAATATTTTTTTTTTTGCTTTCGATGCCATTTTGTTCTGCATGTAACAAAATTCTTTGAAGGAATTCAGAAGAGGACTATGTGAGAAACATTCCTGTGAAGTGTGGTTACAATCGACCAAGTAGTGAAGGAGGAAATGTTTAAAGAAAAAAGTTAACGCACGGATGCACAACCGCACAACAGACACAGGGCCATAACATATAACATAAGACCCGCCGGTCTTTGGCCAGTGGAGCTAAAAAATGAACAGATTTATGTTTTTATTTCTTTCTTTATTTATTTTTTCCTTTCCTCCGTCGGATTCGGTATGCCTCCCTTTTCAACTAAGCCATTTTAACCCTCAGGGATCTGGAGAACTGTTGACACTGTAGTATAATTAGGTCTAATAAATCAATCTCCCTCAGTATTTTGAATTTATTTTGAAACATCAAGTCGTATAAATAGAGTTTGTGTTGAAAACATCAGTTCTATCACCAGTGTGATGGGCATGTGAAATTTCTGATGTTTTGAATTTTAGAATGACAATTTGTAGGTGGACCTCTATAGATATGTGATAGTCAGCAAAATTGGAGGAGATTAATTCAGATACAGGAAGGTACTTTTAAATAAATAAATAAATAAATAAACAAGAACTTTTGAAGAAGAGAAGACTTTTTTAACATTACACTACATGTTATATAGTGAAAATAAACCCCGCCCACTGCAGCCATGTTTTATGTCGGATCAAAATTTCTTCAAGGAATCTGACAGAGGTCCACCCAAGGAACATGCATGCCAAATAACTATGAAATAAAACAAGAACTTTTGCAGAAAATATTTTCTGCATTACACTATATGTTATATAGTGAAAATAAGCCTCGCCCATGGCAGCCATGTTTTTTTGTAAGATCAAATTTTTTTCAAGGAATCTGACAACAGTCCACCCAAGGACAATTCATGCAAATTACAATGAAATCCCACAAGTACTTTTGCAGAAAATGATTTTTTAGCATTACGTTATATGTTAAATAGTGAAAATAAGCCCACCCCATGGCAGCCATGTTTTTTGTCGGATCAAAATTTCTTCAAGGAATCTAAAAGAGGTCCACCCAAGGAACATTCATGCAAAATAAAAACAAGGCATCGCATGCGATACAAATCCCCTCGCACTAGACAACTTCGTGTGTGGAAAACACTGAAATGGCAAAAGTCCAACTTGCTTGAGATATTATCATATGCAACATTTGTGTAAAGTTTGTTTAAAAATCCTCCAATAAATGTACATTCTAGAGTGATGACGTTTCTCTAAAAATAGCCATAGTGACCTTGACTTGAGGCCATGACCACGAAAGTAGATCTTGCTCAAGATATTATCATAAGCATCTTTTGTGTGAAGTTATATTAAAATCTGTTAATAAATGTAGGCGGTAGAGCGATGACAAAGTTTTTCTAAAGATAGCCACAGTGACCTTGACTTTGAGGTCATGACCTTGAAAGTCGAAGTAAGTCGAGATATTATCAAAAGAAACATTTGTGTGAAGTTCTATTACAATCCATCATTAAATGTAGGCGCTAGAGCGATGACAAAGTTTTTCTAAAAATAGCCACAGTGACCTTGACCTTGAAAGTCTAAATAGCTCGAGATATTGTCATAAGGAACATTTGTGTGAAGTTATATTGAAATTTGTGAAAAAATGTAGTCACTAGAGCAATGACAAAGTTTTTCTAAAAATAGCCACAGTGACCTTGACCTTGAAAGTCAAACTCGCTCGAGGTATTGTCATAAGGAACATTTGTGTGAAGTTATATTGAAATGGATGAAGAAATGTAAGCGCTAGAGCCATGACAAAGTTTTTCTAAAAATAGCCACAGTGACCTTGACCTTGAAAGTGGAACTCACTAGAGATATTGTTATAAGGAACATTTGTGTGAAGTAATATTGAAATTTGTGAAAAAAATGTAAGCGCTAGAGCAATGACAAAGTTTTTCTAAAAATAGCCACAGTGACCTTGACCTTGAAAGTCAAACTCGTTCGAGGTATTGTCATAAGCAACATTTGTGTGAAGTTATACTGAAATCAGTGAAGAAATGTAGGCGCTAGAGCGATAACAAAGTTTTCTAAAAATAGCCATAGTGACCTTGACCTTGAAAGTCGAAATGGTGAGATATTGTCATAAGGAACATTTGTGTGAAGTTATATTGAAATCGATGAAGAAATGTAAGCGCTAGAGGGATGACGAAGGTTTTCTAAAAATAGACACAGTGACCTTGACCTTGAAAGTGGAACTCGCTAGAGATATTGTCATAAGGAACATTTGTATGAAGTTATATTGAAATTGATGAAGAAATGTAAACGCTAGAGCGATGACAAAGTTTTTCTAAAAAATAGCCACAGTGACCTTGACCTTGACCTTGAGGCCTTGACAATGATAGTCGAACCCGCTTGAGATATTGTCATAAGGAACATTTGTGTAAAGTTATATTGAAATCAGTGAAGAAATATAGGCGATAGAGCGATGACAAAGTTTTTTTCTAAAAATAGCCACAGTGACCCTGACCTTGAGGCCATGAGTTGGAAAGTCGAACTCGCTGGAGATATTTTTATAAGGAACATTTGTGTGAAGTTATATTGAAATTGGTGAAGAAATGTAAGGGCTAGAGCGATGAAAATGTTTTTCTAAAAATAGCCACAGTGACCTTGACCTTGAGGTCATGACCTTGAAAGTCCAACACGCTCAAGATATTGTCATAAGGAACATTTGTGTGAAGTTATATTGAAATCAGTGAAGAAATGTAGGAGCTAGAGCGATGACAAAGTTTTTCTAAAAATAGCCACTGTGACCTTGACCTTGAAGCCATGACCTTGAAAGTGGAACTCGCTCAAGATATTTTTATAAGGATCATTTGTGTGAAGTTATATTGAAATTGGTGAAGAAATGTAAGCGCTAGAGCGATGACAATGTTTTTCTAAAAATAGCCACAGTGACCTTGACCTTGAGGTCATGACCTTGAAAGTCCAACTCGCTCGAGATATTTTTATAAGGATCATTTGTTTGAAGTTATATTGAAATTGGGGGAGAAATGTAGGCGCTAGAGCCATGACAAAGTTTTTCAAAAAATAGCCAGAGTGACCTTGACCTTGAGGTCATGACCTTGAAAGTCGATCTTGCTCCAGATATTGTCGTAAGGAACGTTTATGTGAAGTTATATTAAAATCGGTCAAGAAATGTAGGCGCTAGAGGGATGACAAAAGTACGTACGTACGTGGCGCTAGAGCGATGACAAAAGTATGTACGTACGTTGCGCTAGAGCGAAGACAAAAGAACGTACTTCCGTACGGGACAAATGCTATATCCCCCCCTCACAACTATGTTGTGCGAGGGGATAATGAAATCCAACAGGTGGGTTTGGAGGAGAAGATGTTTAAAGATTTTTAATTTTTTGTGTGGTTTTGTTGCCATGGCAACCAGAGTTCTGGGTGTAACAAAATTAGTAGTATAGGGGGCTCTTGGCCCCCAATGACGTCACAAGCCGGTCGACAAGATGGCCGCCATTTTGACCCGGGTTGACCTCGCGGGGGTCGCTCTCGATGCGGGGTTTGAGACCAAGATGGCCGCCATAAGCAGGATGAGGTGACGCGTTTAGTAGAAACGCCCTAGACCACGGGAAGGTAGCGTCACGTCCTAGGGCACGGGGGTCTTCTATATATACAGGCTCATCTACAAGGTGGAGGGGTGACCCCTTTTTACGAATTATCGAACGTACACCGATCGTGACTGATCGATGCGTAGAATTTCTGGAAAGGATGCGTACATAATCAAGGTAACGCTCTCCGGTAAGGGATTGGCAAACCCGAGTTCTAATCTACAATGACCTTTCCTCTTAGAGTAGTAAGGATCGACGTCCAGGACATAAAGACAGAATCCGTACTTCTCCGCTCACATTGATAGCGTTATCGTTCTGTAACAGTCTACGAACTGATCGGCGCCATAATTCGGTTGTAAAGGGTGGGCAGGATACGACTGACCTTGGGTCATCCAAGCATTAGCACCCCACCTCCATTTCATTTAATTTTCGTAAGCATTCTTTTCATTTTTGACACAATCATGCGGTCGTTGAGCTTCTTTCGGCGTGGACTGAATTCTTTGATAATGTCTTTCATCGATTTTCCTCGAGATCTCTTCATTACGTAGTACGCGCAGTATAGTCCGCATACGTTAGACCAGGACTGTTGGAGTTGTAGTTCGTTCATCAGGTAGGGTTTATCGAGTAACTCTTCAAATCTAACGCCGTAATCTCTAGGATCGTTTCCTACCGAATCGAAAAATTCGTACGGTCCGCGCACGGGGAAATAAAAAGTTACCCAGTGCTCCCCTCTTTCTTTGCTAGTGGCCGTGTTGGAAATGACAAACCTTCCCCTTCGTTTCTTAATTTGGTCCGATGAGCAGATAGTCACGGGGTATTCAGAAAGTATACGAGACAGTTGATCGCTGTTCATCGTCGCTTAATATTTAAAGGTTGTCCAGTCTACCAATTGTCCGCTTTTTACTCTTGTTTTCTTACGATCAGAGGTCTCGCCCTTATGCTCCTTTTGCAATCGAGCTAGATCTGACTTTGCCATTTCGACCGCTTGAGCCACGGGAGTGACCAGTTTCAGCACGGGTTTTTGCTGTTCCCGCGTTTCTATTTCTTTTCCCCGTTGATCTTCCCATTCTTTTAGAAGTCGGTTTCTTCTTCCGCTACCTACTATGTACCGTCCCATGTAATCGGGCTGTACGTAGCCCTCGCTCAAGTCTTTGAAATGCTGGTACCACGCTTCGTAGTCCGGAATATAGGGTACCCATTTATCCAGTTTCACGTCGTACACTTCGATCGAACCCATCTTTTTTTTCTCGAAATATAGCGTTGATTTACCTTTCTTACGTATGTTTCATTCGTCTTCAGATTCCTGGTCTTCATCGTTTTCCGTCAAAACATGGTCGGGCCATACGCCGGTAAACAAATCTTTTCTCAGTTTTACGGCTTGCAGGATGGATTCGTCGAAATTCATGGCATGCTGTATTCGTAAAGTTTGAGCCGACTGTAGAATCTGCCGCTGAATAGGATCCTTTTGCAACTGGTGATAATCCATTAGCAACCTAGCGTAATCGTGTCTTAGCCTTTTCCTGAGGGAGGGTAAGTCCTCGTTTGCTGCGCGATGATACGCTTCCTCGGGAGCATTTCCCTCTTCGATGTAACTATCAACTCTGTCTTTGAATCGCTCTGCATTCGATTGCCTTAGAGGTTCCTTAAACCTTCTCTCCCATATTTCTAGACGCAGGCGGTCTTGTGACAGTTCATCTTTGACCCGTTTACCAGGAGGTCCCATTACGGGGTAACGCGTGTCGTTTACGTCACTTATCGATTCCCTGTCATCGTCGCTGTCTTGATCATTTATATCGAACTCTTCGGATACCTCTAATTTCCGCTTTCTTTCTACCGGAAATATGTCACTACGTAAACGCTCATGTTCGGGCGTGCTCGGTTTTAGGTCGACAATCAGGTACCCGTAAGGCTGACTCGTGGCCTGTTCGAATCGTTTCATAAACGTAGAGTTGGATGCTGGGTAAATTCTTCTCGCCAACGTCGCCACTTGTTGTCTGTCGATGGGGTTATTGAAAAGGACGAGGTATTGAGTGTTCAACGCGATGTCTCTACAAGCTTTTCCTTGTGGAAATAGATTCTGTGTGAGATAAACGACGGACAAGTTTCTGTGATGGCTCCCTTTGGTAAAGAGGTCGGCGATTCTTTGGTCGCATTTAGCCTCGGTCATCAAATCGTCAAAAACCAGTACGTTCCTTTTGCGGGTATCGACATACTCTGAGCTGGTCAGGTTGTCCGGTATACCGTGTACAAACTCTATATGAGGAAGACCGCGTTGCAAGTCGTCGTACAGTCTTTGCCACTGACCAAAACACACCGGCCCCGATAGCTCAGTTGGTAGAGTGTCCGCTCCGGGGAACGGGAGGTCTCGGGTTCGATCCCGGGCCGCGACATACCAAAGTCGTTAAAAAATGGTACTAGCTGCTCTTCGTTTGGCACTCAGATTTACGGGGTAGAGCTAGGACTGGTCGATCCAGTGTCAGGATAATGTGACTGGGTGTGGTATCATGTAATGTGTCTGGGACATGATACTTCAGTGAGGCAGCACTATAAACGTGAGCATTGAGCTCCCTGTCGCAACCAGACACCGTCGTGATATGACTGAAAAATTGTTGAAAGCGACGTTAAACCCGAATTCACACACACACACACACTGACCAAAACACCATATGATACGCTCAGGTGGGGGGTATATGAGGGCGGATAGGAGTAACTTTCTAGTCCATTCCGTTTTACCGCTTCCGCTAGGGCCGGTCACCACGTCATAGAAAACGGATGTTGGAAGGTCATATTCGACGAAACGGGTAGGACTGCGTCGTGGTTGTTGAGCGAACTATGTTTGTGTTTCATATGTCGGTCAAGGTTATCGACTCTACTGAAACCCATTCCGCAAATGTTGCAATACGACATATTTTCGCATGAGATAGGGAACGCATGTTAATTTTTGTCTTCTTAAGTATTCAAATCTATTTTCTTCCTCCTCCTCCTCCTCCTCCTCCTCCTCAACTTCTCTTCTCCTCCTCCCTCCGCCTTTCCCTCCTCCTCCTCCTGCTCCTCA